>CAUYUJ010002465.1:0-64158 GCA_963575745.1 Prorocentrum cordatum
CATGTGCCGCATTCCGACTGTCACGTCATGGGCAACGTAGGACTGCATTACGACATCTTCCGGCCTCGTCATTGCAAACTTACTGGGATGAAACACTGCGCCGCTGGTCAGGGCTGGGGGAAGGGAAGGAGGAGGAGGAGGAAGGGAATCGGGAGGAGGAGGAGGAGGAGGAAGAGGAACAAGAAAAGCAGCGACTCTTATCCAGGAGCCCATCGGATCTGCGCTGGGCAACTCTGCGCCGAAGATTAAAACAATGTATGTGTGGTGGCGTCTGTCAGATGGGCTGGAGCATGCCTAAGCCTAAGCTCACGGAGGTCCGCACCGATTTCTCGGATCGGCGCTGGACTCTCTTTTCACTGGGGCAAGGAGCGCGCCAGGGGCGGCGCCAGAGGCGCCGCCTGGGGGGGCCCAGCGCCGACAAACGAAGCCCGCGAAGCGCTCAGAAAAGTACATGTGAATGGCATGCTTGCTTCTCCGATATACGCTGGCCAAGGCTACAATTGAAGACAAACACATAGTTTGTGGCCATTTCTGCAGCCCACGCATGCACAATACGAAGTCAAAGCAATCCCTCCTCTTACGCTCGAGACCTCCACGCGCCAACACGTGGCCTCCTGTCCGTGCTGGCCCGTAGATCTCCACGGCTACATTTGAAACCCTCCCTCCACACTCCTCCTCCACCTTCCTCCCTCCCAACTCGCCCTCCCCCCTCCCCTCCCACTCCACCTTCCCCTCCTCCTCCTCCTCCTCCTCCTCGTCCTCGTCCTCGTCCTCGTCCTCGTCCTCCTCCTCCTCCTCCTCATCCTCCTCCTCCTCCTCCTCCTCCTCCTCCTCCTCTTCCTCCTGTACTGTACTGTACTCAATGGAAGCGGCCGTCGAAAGCCAGCCGCCCCAAACACAAAACTCACTCACCCAGTTACATTTGACTGCTGAGCGGGAAACACCAGGCCATACCTTGAGAGGAGCTGGGCAGGGCTCCACCTTTCCTCCCACAGGCCTGGATCAGAGGCGGCATGATCGTTGTCATCAGCTCGCCTGACCAGGATCCCTCTGCGAGCGGCCCTGAGGAGGGCCAGCAGGTCCAAGGGGGACGGGGAACCATGCCCAGAAACAGTCCACCATGCATACTGCATCGCCCACGAGGGAAACTCACCACGCAGAAACCTCGATTTTTGACGTCTGAGGTCCTTCGTCCTCGGCTGGCCTTGGCATTTGCCAGCAAGGACATGACACCTGACCATGCATATCCACCACACTTCAAGCAGCAGATCACCCACCCGCTCCCAGCCGCCCTCCCACCGTCCCTGACGAAAACCCTCGCTTTGCAAAGGTTGTGGCCCTGCAGACGGGACAAGGGGGTGGTCTCGCTTAACACCTCAACTGGAAGACCTACGGCCGCGTCAGAGAGCAGAGGCACCTTGAAATCAACACGCGGTGCCCACCTCCGACGGCCTTCCTTGCAAATACGCGCAAACTGCCTGGCAGAAGAAGATTTGGATGGCTGCAACTGGGGCTCGTTGCTTCCGCTCACCTCAACGGGCTCCGGGAAACCAGACGAGACCTCCCAGCCCCTGTCAGCCATCATGACATCTCGCATGCCTCCCCATCTGAGCAGCTCCTTCTGGCGCTCAACCAGCACAGAACGGATTTCAAGGAGCTGCTCAGGCAGAGGGTGGCACGCAGCTCCGAGTTCGGCAAATCTGTCGGCAAGCTTATTACCTAGCCGCTCAGCCTCCGTGCAGCTACCATTGAGCACGTCTACAACACTAGCATGCCCCTTCACTTTAAACGCAGACAACCCATTCTCAAAAACATGCCAAACCTTGGTCCAGAGATGGGCCCGCGGGTTCTGGGAAGAGCAACTACTGGCCCTGTCCCAAACACAACCAAGGGTCCCCTGGCAGTCAGTGAAAAACGTGTTATCTGAAAACGATTCAACAAGCTCTGACGCCACTCTGTAGGCGTAGTCCCCACCGCCACGTGCCTGTTGCCACGGTGCCCCCTCGCGAGGCACGGGCCCATAGGCCGCCAAAATGACATCACCGAATTCGTTAGTTTGGACCAAGCTCCACCCAGCTCTGCGGATATCTTCGCACTGGGGGTTGATTGCTGATCCATCAAAGAAGATTCTACCACTGAGCCTACCAGAGGCCGGCTTGTTGAACCAAAACACTTGACACCCAGACAGGGAGAGAGGAGGAGGGATCAGTTCTCGAGGATGAGGAAGCACCCCAACAGCATATTTCTCAAGATCCTGACCCCATTCCTTGGTCCTTCTCGCAGCAGCCGAACATGCTGCAGAAACAGACTGGCGTCTATCTCCGTCAAAGGCTTCACACTCGAACCTCCTATGAAACCGAGTACCCTTGCTGGTGTGGCACAGCTGGCAGGCGTCGTCATCGGCCAGCCCGCGGTCCTTAAGGCGAGCCTGAGTCCAGGTACCCAGAGCGAACGTGTTCTTCATACACGCTTGGTGGTGTTGCCCCCAGACATGCTCACTCCCAATCTTCAGGAGGTCTCTGGCCCCTTCCCACAGAACAGGCCTACACCAGACCCCGTTGAGCTCAGGCCTGAGAAGGAGAGCACGTTTGTCCGCCCAGTGTCCTGCATCACGCTGCGCAAGACTGCCAACCATCACAGGCGATAGAGACAGCAGGCCAACCACTTCACCTTGAGCAGTTGAGACCTGTCTTGCTGAGGTAGGCGTCCAGCCTAACTCTCGCAGCGTGAGCAAATATACGTGTGCTGGACTGGTACAAATATTACAGGGTCTCTTGACCTGCCAGAGGTCGTCCACAGCTTTCTTAAATACCAACTGCATAACATCCAGCCCAGGAGAACCATCCCAGATCGCCCTACACCACTGTAAAACCACATTTGTATGGTAAAAACCATATGGGTCCATGCGGGCTCCAATTGGGTGCATCCTGAGCCTGAACGACATGGGGGGGCCCGACTTTTCCTTGGTCAGGCTGCGTGCTGCCGCAAGCCTCATTGCGTGCAACTGCTTAGGGCAAAGCCCTGCCACAGCAGATCCCCAGAGCCCTGCAGCTTGGGGTCCAGCACGCTGAAGGCTGCCGACAGAAGCACCTGCATTCTTCAATCTCAGCAGTCTTCTGGAACGCCTAGATGCCTTCAAAAGCCGAGCGCGTGCGGTAGGGTTTCGCCGTAGGCGTCTCGCCACTGCGTCACACCCCAACGAACGGACAGCAACCTGAGACTTGAAACCATACTGACCCCACATACCACTGAGCACCACATATAATTCCTTGCACGATGATATGTATTTGGTCTTTTTCCCCGAGAGGACAAGCTTAAGTTTCTCAAACCCTTCCTTAAGCATCACTCCAGCTCCTCCCAGCTGCTCCCCCACAAACCTCACCGTACCAATGGACTGCACGGATACATCATCGATCACACTCCTGATCACGAGGGAAGGGTAGGCCGCCGTGACTGCAGAGAGAAGCCTATACAGCACCACACGTGCAAAAAGATGTGGCCCAGCTGCATCCTGCCAAAATCGAGCCCGTCGCATGCACAATGTCCGAGATAGTTCCCTGGAACGTGAGAGCTCCAGCACCAACATACAACTGAATAGCAGCACGCGTAAGGCGGAGGCTGAGACCAGTAGCCTTAGCCTCCTCAAAAAGAATGGACGGGGCAACTCTCTCGTAAAACTTGTCCAGATCAGTAAACAGGGTCCCAGTGTGGAAACGTTTTACCCGTGCAAAGTCACACATCATCGCATGATTCCACCCCGCCCTGTCGCATTCCTTGTCCATCCCACCCCAGAAGAACTGAGCAGCGTGCGCTCGCTCCCAAGCTCTGACCACTTGCTGACGTACTCTAGCCCAGACCCTGAGAACCGAAACAATAAGAGCCAGCGGGCGCAATCCAGCACCGTCAGGTTTACCCTGGAAGACGATGAGGGTGGCATACTTATCGGGCAACTTGGGGCTCCTTTCCCAAAGCAGAAGCAGGTCAATCAACCGATCAACGTATTCAACAGGAAGTAAAAGCCAGCTTCGAGGATTCATACAGTCGACCCCCAGACCCGTCTCGTGCTTGAACGTACTAAGGGCCCACTGCACTTGCTCCCTATCAGGCCTGACAAAGAGGAGGCTCTGCATCTGCCTCCGCATGCTGTGCTGGCGAGAGAGGACAATCATGAGAGAGCAAATACGTCCCCCATTCCTCCTGCAGGGCGGCAATGGCATTGTCCCCTTGGAGAGCCCATCCCTCAGCAGCACGCGGCCCCTGCGCAGGAGCCTTCTACCTTAGAATACGCATGCGCGGCCTTGCCAGCCTTAACAGACACAGCATCCTGGGCCCAAGCCTTCCAATCCGACCATCTCTTCGCCGTGTGATCTCTGAGCATCTTCTCATAGGTCAACTTGCAAGCAGGCCCCAGGTAACCGATCTCGATACCCCCAGAGTCCTCGATCTTGCGAATCAGTTCAGGAAGGCTAGGGGCCAGACAATGGGACTTGGCACCTAACTTGTCCAAGCTCAGGCCAAGGATGGACGCACGCAACGAAGGCCACATAGCAGATCCCTCCAGGTTCTCTGCACATGCTGCAGCCTTGACAAGAAGTGCATCTAGAGCTCGCCAGGCACGAAGGCGAGGAGTACTGTGAGCAAACCACTTACATTTCAAGACCGTGTCCAGGGAAACCTGCTTCCTCCCGAAACCCTTGGTCCGTCCAGTGTACTCCTCCATCTCCTCCCCCGTGATGTCAAAGATGTGGCAAAGTTCCCTTTCAACATTCTGAACCCATTGGTCCCAAACCACCTCCAGGTCCAGGTCCACCGTGTCCCCAGTGCTCCAGGCCCAGGGCAACTGTAGAGGCTCACGAAGGCATCCCGTCTGAGGCTTTGTGGGGAACTCTTTCCACTTTACTCTGACATGAACAGGTATCGCAAGGCTTACTCCGCGTAGAGTAAGTTCCACTGGGGAGTGCGGCGAGCAGGGTGCCTCACTCCATACCTTAATGGAGTTGACACAAGAGGGCAGACCAGCAGACACAATAAAATAATCATATTCCTGTCCAGATCCCGCAGCACAAGTCTTCTTCCCAGGAGAAACCACCGTAGCCCCGAGCCTATGACACCATTCCTCCAGCCCAGACGTCCCAGGACTCATATTGGCATCACAACCAATAACCCAAGGAAGTGCCAGAGAGCTGAGGTACCTCCTCCTCCTCCTCCTCCTCCTGTTCCTTCTCCTCCTCCTCCTCCTCCTCCTCCTACTCCTCCTCCTCGTCCTCGTCCTCCTCCTCCTCTTCATCATCATCATCATCATCATCCTGCTCATCCTCCTCCGCCTCCTCCTCCTCCTCCGCCTCCACCGCCTCCTCCGCCTCCTCCTCCTCCTCTTCCTCCTCTCCTCCCTCCTCCTCCTCCTCTTCCTCCTCCTCCTCCTCACCTCTTCCTCCTCTCCTCTTCCTCTCTCCTCCTCCTCCTCCTCATCATCATCTCTCCTCATCACCCTCCTCCTCCTCCTCTCCTCCTCCTCCTCCTCCTCCTCCTCCCCCTCCTCCTCCTCCTCCCTCTCCTCCTCCTCTTCCTCCTCCTCCTCCTCCTCCTCCTCCTCCCCCTTCCCCATCCTCACACCTCCCCCTCCTCCCTTCCGGTTTCGTTGTTGGCGTTGCTCTCGAAGCCGCCTGGGGCTTACAAACCGATTGGGGTGTCCTGCTCCTGGTGCAAGGTTTGGGGCCGCCTCAAGCCGCCCCTTGCCACGAACTGGGAACGGCAACGCCCCAGGAGGTACTGGGCCGCTGGACAGCATCGGGGAGCAGCGGACGTGACCTGGAGGCAGGTGGTCAAGGCTGAAGATGGGACGATTGCTGGACAGAGCAGACATGTTTTCGGTTTGCACAAGTGCTGCAAACAAAATTAGTTTGTTGAGTCAGGGTCCAGATGCTATCGTTATGGTTTCCCGCGAGTATTGGCACGCCTGGCCCTCTCTCGCTTGGACAGCGGGAATGAAGGCCTGGAATGAACGCCTCGTTTATCTTCAGCGAGAAGTGATAGCGGGCAGCTCGCTAGCCACCACTTTCAGTCGAGCGCACGGTATGAAAGCTTTGACCGTCTGATCCCTCAACCCTCTCTTGACCTAGATGTCTAGATATATGGTCAGGCTGTACCTTTTTACGGGGCCCACTGAGACGGTCATTGCCAGCATCGCTGCCGATGCGAAGACCCTGTGCCTGATTGTGGAGGATGTGTTAGATTGTAGCTTCGCGTTCGCCAAGGCATGCCTGGTGACCTCCTCCAGGTACACAGGCACGCGGATCACTACGCAACTAGCTGATCTTAGTGGTGTATGCTTCCCCTCGGCCATCAACCTAGGTGTGGATTGCACTGCTGGCCGTGCGCTGAGAGTTCAGTTCAGGGGGGATTGGCCAAGTTGGAAGCTACGATCGATTCATCCAGTCGCAAGGCATCCCGATTGCGACGGCAGAATATGGTGCCGAGGAGAGGCACCATCGTCCGAGTTGTTTCTGCAGGTCCGCTTGCTGGAGTCACTTGTAAAAGCGCAGTCACAGGAACGTCGGATCATGACCTCCTCTGGCTCCACCGACAGCTGTTCAGCACTGTGCGCCCCACTGCCGAGCGCCGCTCGCTCACGACCTCTGCCATCTTAGACACTGACCCACGCTGGCGTGCGGCAGGCGCGCACATCATCAAGTAGTCCAAGGAAGCGTGGTTTTCTCTCTCTCTCTCTGTCTCTGTTTCAATCCGCGGGCGTCGAATGGTCCGAGACAGTCAGACGCCAGTGAGCAGGCAGCGGGGTGCACCGGGGGCGAAACGAGGCACGAAGGCGAAAAGGAAGCGAGGGCGGCGAGGGAAGAGGAGGAGGAGGAAGAGGGGGAGGAGGAAGAGGAGGAAGAGGAAGAGGAGGAAGAGCGGACTGACTGACTGACATCCCCGGGCGAACGAAGATACGAATAGTCACGCTTCAACCTTGGAATTCGCTGGGCGGCTACGCACTGGCGATGGTGGAAGAACAATCGGGCCCCCAGGCAAACCAAGAGGTGTGAACACAGGGCGCTAGGAGGGCGGCCCACGCGTCTGTTAACCAGAGAAACTGGAGAAAACCCGCTCCGCACTCAACAGCGACGGGCCCCCAACGGCATCCCACGCCACTGGGCTAGCCCCAAGCCTCCCCCGTGCTCAGGGGGGCGTTTTTGTCTCCCCCTACCTTAACCCTTGCCCCGCCCCTTCGGACGCGGCTGAATTTTCGCGGTTCGGATAAAACGGCAAACCGGGATCCTCCGGAGCAGATTCAGAGAGGGACTAGACGAAGGAGGCGAGGACAAACCCTCTGCTCACCACGCCTCTGGAGACGAGCTGATTCAGCCTCTCACTATCAGCTAAACTCCTCAGCCTCCTCATTTCGACCTCGCCTACTTGGGCTCCAGCTTGCTCAAGAGCGCTCGCGCGCCCTTCTCCAAAACCCCGCGCGGGGCAGCGCCGATCAGGATCCACCCTCCGCGCCTCGCGATCCCCGAGCGAATGGCGCCGTCGAGCTCCCGCGCGATCGCGGTCGTGGTGAGCGCCCGCTGCAGCCGCGCCTTGCCCCCCGCGCGCTCCGACTTCTTCTCGGCCCCCTTGCCCAGCGGCACGCGCGCGCGGACGCACTTGATGTCCGCCGCCGAATCCTCGAGCTCGTACTTCATGATGTTCTCGGCCCTACTTCGCGAGCGCGGCGCGCGCCTGGCCGGCCTCGGCGCCCGCAGAGAGCGCCCCGGCGAAATCCTGCCACGCGCGAAGATGCGGGCCCCCCAACGCCGCCGCGTCTACTGCGTCGCCCTCGGCTTTCTCCTCGAGCTCCATCGCGGCTTCGCGGTAGTTCTTGCCCGCTTGAATGGCCGCCTCGATGCGCGGGGCAGCCGCCGGGGTGATCGCTGCGACGAAGACGACGCCGATGACCGACCTGAAACCTCCCGCCATGCTGAGCGCGAGCATTGCGAAGAGGAGCGTGAGCTGCTGAACGAGTCGTGGTTTGGCGGCGCCTGTTCCTGCCGCTCCTTTGGCCTGCTCGAGCAGCTCCGGTGCCTTCTGCTTCCTAGGGCCCGCGGCTTCTGCTCCGCCCGCCGGGCGCTGCTTTCTCGGAGGGCCCCAAGCTACGTCCGCAATGCCCGCCCCCTTTATCCACGTCGGTCCGCCGTCGTTCACTATCTCGGCGCCCTCGGCCACGCGGAACGTTCACGCCCACGTCGGCGGGCGCGCGAATATCAAGAAGAAAGAGCAGGTGGCGAGCGAGATGCCCTCGAAGCCCGAGCCAAGATCCAGCCACGCATTCGCACCAAGGACACTGGAGTGATTTGGCCCCCTGCGCGGGGACGAGTGCTCGAGCGAGATCAACTACACAATGGCCTCTTTGAGTAGCTCGCGCTAAGCGCCGACGCGCAGTGACCTCCGAGGCGAAGACCGTTTCACACACGATGCAGACGTTGGTCGGGTTAAGAAACGAGCTAATGTTGACCATGCTGCGCACTTGCCGAACGCGCGCACGCAGGGCCCGTTTCGAATGGAACACTCGACCACGCGATCCCCCACTCACTTCCGCCTGACACATAAACGCCTCCTCCACCTCGCGAATAACCCCCCCTCACCTTTCGTCGTTTTTCGTCGGGCCCAGGAGTCTGCATGTTGGGGGCGGTGCGTTTTTTGTTCTGAATTCGTTTGCTCTGAGAATGTTCACATCTATGTTGCAGAATTCGCCTCGCATTTGCGGATCTTTTAGCCGGGCCACGACGCGCGGGCCAGGGAGCTCTCGCAGTGCCACAACCTCGCCCGAGACCCCAATGAGCGAGTCGACGTCTTGCTGAACCCGCTGTGCCCAAAGATGGGCCAGCACAGAGAGGGGGTCGCCCTCGGCCGCCGCGCCCTGCTGCTGACCGCAGACGGCGCCGAAAAGGGCCCCGAAGAACTGGGCACTGTCGCCCCTGTCCTTGGCCGCCTGCCGCAGCCGCTCCAGCCCCCTCACCCGCAGCTCGACTTCAGACCTCGGCATCTGCCAGCGCGCCAAAACCTCTTCGTTCGCGAGCGACCGCGCCGCGCCACCCTCCTCGTTGCGCGCACAGGCTGCGCCCCTTCCATAGCAATGCGCGCCAAAGAAGCAACCGCCCCGTCGAGCGAGTCGCACGGCCTCCTCGTGGGAACGAAAGCCTCCACAGCCGCGAGCGCAGCATTGACCACTCGTCCAATCAGCACGGCCCCCCCCCCCCCCCCACCTCCACGACATGCGCTTGGCGCTCCAGAAAGACCCCATCGAGTAAAGCGCCGCTCTGCCTGCCTGCACTCGCTTCGCCAACTCGACGCCGAAGCTTTGGACATGTGTGAGAATAGGGCCCAGGTAGCGCGCCTGGTCCACTACCTGTCCGCCCCACTTGTCGCGTTGCCCCCGTTGCCGTAAACCCCATTCTCGCCATGCCACTTCCACTTCCACGCGTCGCCGCGGCGTGGATCTGCTTGGTTCTGTTTTGAACCAGACCGATCTTGAGCAGCTGTTCATCCAAGAGCTCGCCGCAGCCCTGGGGCCCGCCACGCAACTAAGTCCAAATTAACGCCCTCCTCGAGCGCGGCCGGGCGCTGCAATATCTTCTCGTTGACGCCGTCAGCACTATGTCCGCGTTGTCCTGCTGACGCCACTGCGTCGCCCATGGCCCAGCGGCGCCGGCAAAGGCACGGGGGGGGGGGGGGCAGTGCACCATGAATGCGCCCCCCATGAGGCCTCCTTCCGTCGGCCTGAAGTGGGGCATGCCCTCAGCTGCTGGAAGTAGCACCTGCGCCCTCCGCATTCGTTGACGAGCCAGTCGCCCTCACCAATACTGCTGCCGCCTGCTCCATACACTGCCAGCCCACCGACCATCGCAGCCATGATTGCGGTCTCTCTACGCCGCCCCGCCGCGCTACCACGACGCCCTGCAGAGAGGGGCCCTGGGCGACACGCCCCCGGGCAGCTGGCGAAGAAACATTCGCCCCAAGACACGGAGATTGCGCAACGAGGGTCGCCATTTAGGTCCTGGTTGCTCGTTCGCTCGCGCAGCGCAACACTCACTTACGCGCCAGTTCAGCGGCGCGACCAGATGGTAGCGCATGTTTTAGAATGCCACGCGCAGGCGCGCCTCGATATAACTGCTATCCGTATTCTGCAGGGCGTCGCCAACTCCTCTGTGCAGTGCAGTCCGCCGGGGACTCAGAATTTTTCAAGACAGCTCTGCGGTCCTCTTTTTGCGCATTCACAAGATACCACTTCAACCTCTTGATATCGGGCTGACTTTCCAGAAAGGCACCAGCTGCGTGATCACCTTGGAACTCGGGAACGCCCGCATCTTCTGTCATATATAGCCAAGGGCCAGGAACGCTGGGCAACTCATCTGGAACTTCCCCACATTCAAAATCTCCCGCCTGTACTTGTGGATTTGGCGCGATCTCGACTGCGCCCATTCTGCTGCCTACGCCAGAAAGCTCGAGCGCATCCATCCACTCGTGCCTCGTCGGGTTCGCAAGGGGAAGAGCTCGAAAGCCCCGTCGTTCGGTGCCCGTCCTCGCGTGCTCCAGTCGTTTAATGGCGCGGTACGCCTGCGCGGATCCACGCGCCCTCCAGTGCTGGTTGAGCCCCTCTTCGATTGCTGCTCGAGTTCGCTGTCTACTCAACTTCTGACTCGCCAGCGCGCATTTGAAATAGCTTCGAGCTGCGCCTCGACCTCCTCCTCGGTGGCGCCCGCGGCCCACGTGGCCACTTTTAAATCGCGGCGCTGTCGCAATGCCGCCAGACGTGGCTCTCTGAGAGATTTGCAAGCCTCGTCGACAAAGTATGGAGCGAAGAAGTAGCCCAGCCCGATCCGAACCATGCGCTGCTCCAAATAAGCGAAGATGGCGTCAGGGGTCTTCTGCGGGCCTAGCTGGGCCAACTCCCCCACGTGGCTGCGCAAGGGGTCATTTAGCCTCGTCAAGAAACGCATGCTGTAGATCACCGTGTCGCAAGGCGTGCACCAATGAATATCGATCCCACTTCTCTCGCATCCGCCCTGTTTCCCACCGTCGCAAGTGGCCAATCTGTCGTATGCAATGCGGGCATGCACTGGACAGGACCTCGCAGCTCACGACGCCGAGTGAGTTGAAGACGCCTGCCTAGTTTCAGCGAGGGAGTACATTTCAGGCATGAGTCCTTCCAGGCAAGTGGTCCCAGCATGGAATCAGTGCGAGATGCTTAACCTTTGTCGCCATACCAGGTTGCGTCCGAGCTGCCAGTGTAAACTGCCACACGATGCCTCCTGAGAACCTCACGAAGATGTTCCCCCACACCCTTCGTGAACTCCTTCGTCGCGCTGGCCTCGCTGATCACTGCCTCGCCGATCGTCTGTCTTAGCCAGAGAGCCGATGCCAATGCCGTCGCTGAGATCTGTCAAGATCTGCGGCAGCGCAGAACGCGGCGCATGGAGCAGCACCCCGTCCAGCCATTGTGTCATGCGCACGCAGGTCTCTCTGTAGTGTCCGCCAGCTTTTGCTGTCCTGGGACGCGGTGGGCAATTCATGGAAATCGCCGTCAAGTCCATCAAGCCATTCTTGTATCTCGCCGCCAGGACACGTCCTTGTAGAGGCGCAGGCGCGGGGAACACTCGTCGGATACGATGCTCCGAGAAACGCATGCCCCACAGGGGCCTGCAGCCAGCTGATCGCCTGGATCCATCACCAATTCTCTCGTCGCATCTGGCTGGAGTCCGCGCGAATTGCAAGGGGGGGCTCTGGATTGCGCGCCCACGAGCGCGAACGCGTCGAAGTTCCCGACCTCGTCTGCAATGTCCTCGAGCCTGGCCCCCAACGCGGACAGCGGGTTGAAGACCCCCAAGAGCGGTGGCAGCGCCCCCGTGGACCTGCCAGCGCGGGGCCTGACCGCCCGCGCAGCCGCCGACGCCCGCGCCGCGCCGCAGTTCCTGACGGGGCCAAGGGGGCCGGGGCCCCCGCGGACGGCCTCACATCCTGCTCATGGGCGGGGACTGAGGAGGAGGAGGAGGAGGAGGAGGAGGAGGAGGAGGAGGAGGAGGAGGAGGAGGACGGGGAGGAGGAGGAGGAGGGGGGGGAGGAGGACGACGAGGAGGGGGAGGAGGCAGAGGAGGAGGAGAGGAGGAGGAGGAGGACGACGAGGAGGAGGAGGAGGAGGAGGAGGAGGAGGAGGGGGAGGGGAGGGAGGGGGGAGGACAAGCTAGGTGCGCTCGCGTCATATATGACGTCCTACCCCTCCCTCCCATCCCTTGGCATGGCGCAGATCCCCTCTCTACTCGCACAGTCGGATGTCGAGCAGGGCAATGATCCCGAAAGGGTGCGCGATGCATCGTAGAGCACGGCATGGCATGGCGTAGAAGAGCACCGCAAAGCGTAGCATCAACCTAGCATTGCATTGCATGCCGAGGCATGTCGCGGGAAATGACGCCAGCGCTGCAGCGGGAGCACGAGTCGAAACGAGCGGAAGCGCGGAAATGAGGCCAGCGCTGCAGCGGGAGCACGAGTCGAAACGAGCGGAAGCACCTAAGTGAGGCCAGCGCTGCAGCGGGAGCACGATTCGGAACGAGCGGGGCCCGAAAATGAGGCCGGTACCTCAGCGAGAGCAGCATTTTGAAAAAAATGCCAGCGAAAACCCAACTCCGAGGAAACCTGTGCAAAAAAAAAAAAAAAAAAAAAAATACGCGGGGGGGGGGGGGCGGACACTTTCAAGCCGTCATCAGGGGAAGAGGGAGAGTAGTATTCATATTGAATAATTGTGGAGAAGGAGGAGGCGGGCGAGGAGGGAAGAGGGCGTGGCTCTCTCAGACGGCTGCGTTCGAGCGGTCGATCAAGCTGCCCGAGCTGGGGAGGCCGTGGGCACCGCACCGCGCTCAGGTTTCTCATTCCTGTTCCAAGCGCGCTTCTGGTCCGACCGCTGCACTTCGGACGCAGGTGTCCAGGACTGGTTGGGAGATGCAGGATTCTACGCTGATCAAATACGAAGAATGCCACGTGATTCCATTCAGGTATCATGTCTCCCTCCTTTTTTAGGCATCACGTTTCCTGCAGCCTCTATAGAGCCCGTGAAGGGCAAGGCTGCGCTGCGAAAAGACCGGCAAGCTTTTCGCGATCACGTTGCAGACCGCCTGCTCATCGGACGCAGACTTGCCGCTTCCTCGAGACACCTCTCAGCTACAACGTATACCAGACATCGCGCCACGAGAATTACAGACAGTTCTCAAGTCAATGGCGGGCAAAGGATGTGCTGGCAAACGTGGTGCAATGGTGGAGATATTTCGCCACGCCGGCCCGCACGCCCACTCAGTTATGCTTCCATGTCTGTACGACGTCGTACACACTCGAGCTTTCCCCAGCGATTGGAGGGAGCTGTTGTACGTCATGATTCCGAAGGCGGGCAACGCTCTAGATCCGAAGTACTGGAGGCCACTTGCTATCTTGGATATGTCGTACAAGATCCTGGCCAGAATCTTGCACGACGGCCTCAAGGCCACCCTGGAGCCCTGCCAGCTGCCAGGGCAGCTGGGATTTCGACTGGGCACTGGGACAGAACATGCGCTCTTGATCCTCGAACACACTGTTCAGAACTGGATTGAATTTGATCCGCCGGCTTGGATCGTGAGCACCTACTTGACCAAGGCCTTCGACCGGATCGGGCACGCTGCTCTATTCGGTGCCATGTCAGAGCAAAGAGTTCCTGTCGAGTACCTCGCGCTGCTGCAACGCTTGTACACTGCTCAACGCGGCGTTGTGGACAGCTGTCAGTTCGACATCAGACGTGGTGTCAGACAGGGCGACGTAATTAGTCCGATGCTTTTCAACGCTGCGCTGGAGGCGGTGATGCGCCGGTGGAAGGCTCGGCTTGGCAATCGCGGTCTTCTGCTCAGTTTACAGAGCGAGCGCTTGACCAACATTAGGTATGAAGACAGCCGACTCTTATTTGCTCGGTCGCTTGAGGACGTAATGTTCCTGCTCGATTGCCTTGTGGAAGAATTGGACAGGGCCAGCTTGTCCGTCAATTCGCGGAAGTCGAAGATATCGACAACAACTGTCAACCTCGCAGCAGTCGAGTTCCCGCTTTTTGTCGACAGCAGCGGTGGCATGGTTGAGGTTGTCAAGCACGCGAGCACGCACAAATACGTTGGCCGATTACTGAGCGGCGATCTGAGAATGCGAAGCAAGTGCAATCTGGCGCATCGGATCAAGTGCGCTTGGCTTAGATACCATCCATCGGCGACGTTCCAGAACCGCAACAGTCCGATCGAGTTAGGGCTGCGTCTTTTCTACTCCGTGGTGACGCCGAATGTTCTCTACAGCCTGACCACGACACCTCTCACTCAAAAGGACCTTGAGAAGCTGGACGCGCTCCAGAAGAAAATGTTGAGACGCATTGTTAGTGGGTTCGATTGGTGGAGGAAGCGTGAAGCGGCTCTGGCGCAACAGCCCGTCACAGACTGGAGCACGAGGCGCAACGGACAGAGAGATTCGTTAGTCCAGCAAATCGAGCACTGATCTTTGTCACAATGGTGTTATCTGTCGTATGCTTGGCGACCTAGCCGGGCGCGCCATCAAGGCCGACCGACCGCTTCAGAGGTGGACTGACTAAATATGTGCCTGTCAGCGTGGCGTTCTTCGTGAAGGTGCCCGCGAACGAGATCTGAATGGTTTCTCCCCGTTACACTTTCCCTTCCCCGTCCCCTTCCCCCTGCCTGCTCCCTCTCCCGCCTGCCCGTGAAGCAGTCGATGCACGACGATCGCATAATCGCCCGGTGCGGGAGGCACGGGCCAAGATGTTCCCCCCGAGTTCCAGATTGGCACGGCCTTCGGGCCGATCGGGAGTAGCGTAGCGTCTCCCTCCTTGGTTAAAGTGCTTTGCAACTATACCTGTACGCGCATGCTTGAATGAAAGTATGCGGAGGAGCAAGGCGTCAAGCATTGGTATTGCTTCGACGTTGTCAAAGAAGCTTTGGCCAGTAAGAAGTTCACTGTGCTCGAGAAGGATAGGATCAGAGCCTTTGTCACAGGAGCTGTGCGCTGCTCGGCTAGCAGATTGATGCGGATTGCGCAATGTGCAGCAAGCACGATTCGATGTTTCGCAGTGTGTGTAAGTGCGATCATCCGCCTGTTTATGAATTCAGGAGTGCTGGGGTCAAGGAGCATGACAGTAGGAGGACGTTGAAGTTAAAGACTCGGGCGGAGACCTGTGTGTCTATGCCACTGGATCTCTCGCTAGTCCCACCGAATCCTACCCTCGTCCCCTCACGAGATGGTTCAAAGGTTGCCTGGCATGAGCAGGGTCAGGTTCCGTCCGAGGCAGAGCCCGCTCACACAGCCTTTTGGGGTTCCCTCTTTTCTTACCAACTCCTCCTCCTCCTCCTCCTCCTCCTCCTCCTCCCCCGCCCCCCCCCTCCTCCTCCTCCTCCTCCTCCTCCTCCTCCTCCTCCCCCTCCTCCTCCTCCTCCTCCTCCTGTCCTTCATTCGGCGCTGCCGTGATTAGTGATCATGTTTCGCGGTTGCCTGAACTATGTGGTCGAGTCTGGGCCCCGCATCCTCAATCACCACAGGGCGCCGAATTCTCGGCGTACACGTGGACCCACATGCTTGCAGTGCCCTCTCATGCCTAGTCCTTTTCCGGACTGTGCGAATGTTGTCAAGGTGGCTAACATGCCAAAGGGTGGCTGCTCACAAGGATGCTGGCGAGGTTGGCATCGATAGCCGGAAGCGGTGGAAGAGGGTGGGGAACGAATACACTGATGTTGGCCCCAAGCTGACAGTCAACATGCATCCTCGGGACGAGGAAATTGTAAGCGAGGTCGACAAAACAGATAGGGCGGCTCGATGCAGTTGCCAGATTGCTGCACTTGTGGGAGCCTATGGATCTTTCGGAACAACTCTCGTCGAGGCTGCTGCGGTCTCCCCATGGTACCTTCTCGGGCGGGGGCTCGGAGGCAGTCTTCTGAAAGGCCTGCTCCCGTACGACGTCCAGGCACAAGCAGGCTGCACGCGTCGCGGTTTGGATGTGTTCAACCACCGTCGTTGATTCAATTATGTTGTTTCTCTGTTGTTTGCTGTTGTTATGTTATGTTGTTGTTCTCTGTCGTTGATTCAATTATGCTGATTCGGTTATGATGACGCCGGAATGTTGTTTACCTGCTTCCAAGTGCTTCTGCCACTCTCCAGTGGCTGCAGCGCTCGAGGTCCGTCCGGGGTCCGCGCTGGCCCGGCGAAGGCGACCAGGTCTGGCCGCATCACTCGCTGCGAGGTGGGATGTCACCCCTGTTGCAGACGGCGAGCGAAAGTTCGCACGGGCAACATTTACCAGCCTCGAACTTGTCCCTATCCCTAAGATTGACACGCCAAAGGGCGACGACATTCTTAGGGATCCGCCCTCGAAAAATAAGGGAATCCCTGAGATCGGCATCGTGATGAGGAGATGCCCAACATAGGGATAGGGATATGTGCCCCGCTGGTAAAATATGATTCAGTGTCGCACCACGTCCGAGTCGGCATCTTGGGCGCCAGCGTCCCCCCACCGCCGCCAACACGCCTCTGTACTGTTGGGGAGATGAGATGTAGAGTTCAACAAATCCCCCTCCTCCCCTCCTCCTCCTCCCCCTCCTCCTCCTCGTCATCCTCCTCCTCCTCCGCCTTCTCCTCCTCCTCCTCCTCCTCCTCCTCCTCCTCCTCCTCCTCCTCCTCCTCCTCCTCCTCCTCCTCCTCCTCTCCGCCCCCCAGCTCCAACAAAAACATTATCTGGAAGGCTACTTTTTGAAGTTCGCTCCTCTTCCTCCTCCCCTCCCAACAGGGTTGCGATAAGAAGCAAGCCTGGGTGATGGTGAACCGTCTGGAAGTGTCGTTCCTGACAAGCGGCGAGGTCATAATTGTCGCGATGGTAGCAATAATGCGGACAAAGTATCTGACGAAATGTCGCACGTTGCCGACCACAGGGTGCCATCCCATAGGTTCCCTGGATTGGCCTCAATCGGCGCGGACGCCGTAGATTATCAGACGTAGGACCCCACCCCTCAAGGCTCCCATCCTCCCATCCGAATTCGCTTTCATCGGCGTCGATGTCGCATGTCGTCGGCCTCGGGGTCCAGACCCACGGGATCCCGCCGCAGATAGTCTACCCCACGTCGCCCGCATACGTTGCCCCCTGATAGTATACCGCATCGATCGCACCCCACATACGAGGGAGCGTGATCCACCGCCGCCGGCGCGAGAATCATCTGAGCAGGGGGGTCAGAAACTACGGGGCCCTCCCGTCCCCCAAGAGAGAATCCGGCAGGGGGGTCAGTGATGGGCTTGTTTTCCACCACCACCACCACCACCATAAGCTGGAGGGGGAGGGGGTCCTCCTCCTCCTCCTCCTCCTCCTCCTCCTCCTCCTCCTCCTCTCCTCCTCCTCCTCCTCCTCCTCCCCCCCTCCCCCTCCCCCTCCTCCTCCTCCTCATCCTCCTCTCCTCCTCCTCGTCGGCCCTCCTCCTCCTCCTCCTCCTCCTCCTCCGCAACAAAAAAACAAAGGACTCCGCCCCCCGCCCCTCCATCCAGGGGGGGGGTCTGGTTCCAACCCCCCCCTCCAATCGACCACAGAACGCGCTCTTTCCGACATAATAGAGCCTCACACGATAGGGCGCCACACAATAGGGTCCCACACGATCGGGTCCGACATAATAAGGCCCCACACGATTCTACACGACAGAGTCGTATACGACAGGGTTGCGCACGACTGGGTACCACAGAATAATCTCCCACACCGTGGCGTCACACAAGATGTATTCACACGCGATGGAGTCCCTCACGGCCGACATTCTAGGGTCCCACGCGACAGGACCCTACAACATAGGGCCCAAGCAAAAATGGTCCCGCACCATGGGGTCCCATGCAAGAGGGTTCCACACAAAAGGATCTCATAGGTCGCGCCGCATACACTCACTGCACTCTTGACATCGCACAGGTACCAGTTGGGATCCGCGTCGGCATCATACAAATGTGGTACCACTTGTACTACATCATGATGCTACTCCAGAGCGCCAAGACGGCAAACCACACACAGAACTGCAGACTGAAGGTCGCACACGCATTGGCAACTCAAAATGGATCGACTTGGACTGGTGCACCACTGACTGCCACTACAAAAAGAGACTAGAATAATCGTTGCTGACGCGAAGATAGGTGCTTGCGTGCGCATGCGACGCATGCGACTGCGCGAGATCTGAACCACAGAGAGCTGCAAACAAGCCAAAAAAGGGTGCACCAGCCTGACGCGGACCACCATGCACACAACCATCGCGGCCCCTGCCTACCAGGCTGCGCACTTGGCACATCAGACGGGGGCTGTAAACTATACGCCTATTTACACAGATGCGCCCCTGCAAGCCGCAAAGCTGCAAGGTACGAACAGATACGAACAGAGCAGAAGAAGGGAGCCCCCTACCCCCTTGACCATGACACGGTCGACCCATGGGGAAAGCGCCTCCTCCGCTCCTCCTCCTCCTCCTCCTCCTCCTCCTCCTCCTCCTCCTCCTCCTCCTCCTCCTCCTCCTCCTCCTCCTCCTCCTCCTCCTCCTCCTCATCCTCCTCCTCCTCCTCCTCCTCCTCCTCCTCCTCCTCCTCCTCCTCCTCCCCCTCTCACTCCTCGTCGGCCCTCCTCCAGCTCCTTCACCTGCCCCCACCTCTCCCTCCTCATCCTCCTCCTCTCGAAACTGATTGTCAGACCACCTGGTTGTCATGAGTTTGTTCCATGGCCTCATAATTCGTCATACGACAACATCGCGGGCGAAGCCGAGCAAACTTGAGAAATCGGCATCGCCCGTCTCAACAGTCTTTTTCCCTGGGGTCCCGTTTGGAACTGGGAAACCAAAAGATACCAATACCGTTACTCCCTGGCCCTCTCCCGCGGTGCGTTCTGACCAGGACGTCGAGGCGAATCCAGCGGTGGCGACGAGGAGACCCCAGGAGGCCCAAAAAGGGGAAAACGGGGCAAGGGTAGTGGTCTGGGTACCTTTTCCTCCTCCGAGGAACCACATAAATATGATGCCGCTCCCCTATCCCTCTTCATGCCACCCTTGCTGCGCTGAATAGAATGTCGCTCCCCCCATCCCTCCCCGGCCTTCTGAGAAGTATTCTGAAGCCCCTCCCCGAGACACCGAAAACACCTCAGAAGGCGCAAGGGCTTCTGAGAAGCCCCGGCGTCTTCTGAGAAGGTCTTCTCCTTCGACGAAGAAAACACATACACACACCCATAGGGGGAACAGACGGGGCTATGGGTGCGTGCTGTCGGATGGGGGTCCCTGCTCGAACGGAAGCCTCCCCAGCGGTCCGACAACCCGCACCCATACCCATAGCCAGTCCTCCTCCCTCCGCTCCCCCTCTGGGTATGGGTGTGTGTGTCGTTCGCTCGTGAACTGCGAAGGATACTTCTCGTTTCCCCCTCCCTCGCTCGCCGCTGAAACCTCCCCCTCGTCCACGAGGCCCGCCAGCGGGCTGCCAAGGCCTTTATTCCCCCGCGCAGAGCGCGCGGTGCGCAGCGCGCGGCAGCCGCCCGCCCCCTTGAGGGGGCCAGCGAGTGGAGGAGGATCGCACGCCACCAGAAGGAAGAGGAGGGGGGCCCAGGGACACACGAATCCGCCGACCCTGTCGGCGTGTGGAGGACGCATCCCGGTGTCGTCGTCTTGCGTGGATCACCGTCGTCGTCGTCGTCGTCGTCGTCGTCGTCGTCGTCGTCGTCGTCGTCGTCGTCGTCGTCCTCGTCGTCGCCCGAAGTAAAAGGAAATCGAAGACGAAACAGAAGGAAATCGTAGCCGTGGCGAAGCCCCTCCCTACCCTCCCCACCGGGGGGGGGAGGGGGGGGGGGGGGGGGGGCAGATACGCATCCTCTGGGAACTCGGTTCTTGGGACCCCCCACCCGACGACTTCTGGCCTGAAACCTACCGACACCACCCCACGAAGAGGAGGAGCAGGAGAAAGAGGATTAGGAGGAGTAGAGAAGAAGGACGAGGAAGTAGAGGGGGAGGATTGAACAACTGGAGAAGGAAGGAAGCTGAAGCAATAGGACGACCAGGAGGGGCGGGCTATTTCACGGAATCCCTTGCGCGGATACCCAGACCTCCGATGCCATGACGTATGTAATGCCAACGTTTTTCTTCGACGTCGGCGTCCTTGGGGGGCGATTCGGACCCTGGGACCGCCAGAAAACAATCCAGGATTCACAGAGACTCTTCCCGGGGAGGGGTCGAGACGTCCCGGAGCCCACGCATCGAAAAGATCAGGCCGCTGAGTGTCTGGGGAGGCAGATTTACCACAAGAACTTCCAAAGCCCGCCAGTGGGGTCCAGCGCCGATCCAAGAAATTCATGCGGACCTCCAAAGATTCCGCCGACCGCGTGCGTGAAGGGCGTGTCCGTTCCAGCCTTCGTCTCCGTCATCTATTCTCCCTTTCCGTCAATTGGCGTCTGAGTCGCCCCCTTTCCCTGCCCACTCCTCCTCAAGCTTATCAGCCATAAAAACATGCAGAAATGTCGTGATCCGCAGACCCCTCGAGGTCTCCAGGCGCGTGAGAATCGTCCCCCCCCCCATGTATGTTGCCACGGCGCCGCCGAATTTATCATGGCCTTCTTCGGGGTAGTCGGACCCGTGGCCTGGCGCATCCAAGGCAACAACAGAAGCAGCCTCCTGACAGCCCAAGATGTCCCCAATCGGCCCCCTCTGGCCTTCGAATGCGCAATGCCCTCCGCAGGTATCGATTACGCATATACGACTCTTCGGCATTCACGACATTGACGACATTGACGCCGGCCCAGAAGGTCCCAAAACCATTCCAAAACGCCCCCCAGAAAGCAACTGCACCACCGAAACAAGCCCCAAGACAGACAACCGACGCCCAAGACGGCCCAAGAAAGCCCCAACGGAACGCCAAGAAGAGCCGAACTACAAAAGCCCGAACCGACAAATTCAAGCTCTCTGCCCCGAAATGTTTTCAGCTGGCCTCCAAAAGCCCCCAAACCGGGCTCCCAGAGGGTGCATATTGTTTCCAAGAAGCCCGCCGTCAACTCTCTACAAACTGTCCTAAGGAAGTGGTGCAGAACATAGCCCTGAGAAGCTTCACGGATGACCCTGACCAAAAAGCCTGATACGGAGCCAGGGTGGGCCGACAATACTCCAGCGCCGCGGACACTCGTGCGAACAATTTACGACAATTCAGCGCACGGAAGGATGGAAGACGATTATTTGTGAATGTTGTGGCTCTTGCCTTGGTGTCGAACGCTCCCTCAAGAGTCCAGTCCGATCTCACTCTTCTCCGAGGCCCCGAAGGACCCGACCCCTATACTACTACTACTACTACTACTACTACTACTACTACTACTACTACTACTACTACTACTACAACTACTACTACTACTACTACTACTACTACTACTACTACTACTACTACTACTACTACTACTACTACTACTACTACTACCAAATACGAATAATCCTACCACGTCTACTACCGCTACAGCTCCTAAAGCTACAACTACAGCTACAAGCCCGAATACTGCTGCTACCACTGCTACTATCCTGGTAATACAGCCACGAACCTGAGACGAGCTCGAAAACGGAAGCAACTGATTGCCGACTTGTCAATGACTTCTTTGGGGTCGGCGGCAGAGGCGGCAGCCTTAGGATAACAATCGATCTCGCCGTCATCACCATCGGCATCGCCACGATCGTCGTCGCTGTCGCCCCGTCGACACCATCGTCGTCAACGCCACCGTCATCATCACATTCACCAGGCATCCACTGCTTCCGCCTGTCCTCCACGGGCGCACCTGGCTGGAGGGGCCGAGGGTTTGGTGGAGGTGGTCATCCAGACTGGCCGCGAGACGGGACGATGTCAACAACAACAACAACAACAACAACAAGAACAACAACAACAACAACAACAACAACAACAACAACAACAACAACAACAACAACAACAACAACAACAACAACAACAACAACAACAAAACGGCCAGGTCCACATTGGCAGTGGTGGAAGCCCGTGGAGGATTGGCGGCACCCGCGGGGAAGGGGGAGTGAGAGGAGGAGGAGGAGGAGGAGGAGGAGGAGGAGGAGGAGGAGGAGGAGGAAGAGGAGAGGAGGACGAGGAGGAGGAGGAGGAGGAAGGAATGTGGAGGTGAAGGAGAAGGAGGGACAAGGGAGGAGGAGGAGGGAGGAGGAGGAGGAGGAGGAGGAGGAGGAGGAGAGAGAGGAGGAGGAGGAGGAGGAGGAGGAGGAGGAGGAGGAGGAGGAGGAGGAGGAGGAGGAGGAGGAGGAGTCAAGGAGGAGGAGGAGGAGGAGGGACAACGGAGGAGGAGGAGGAGGAGGAGGAAGAGGGACGAGGAGGGCGGAGGAGAAGGGAGGAGGGAAGGTGGAGCAGAAGGAGGGATGAGGGGGGAGGGGAAGAGAGCAGGGTCAAGGAAACTGTTCCTCTCCCAACACAAAGAGGTCCTACCGCTGTCCGCGCCGCGCTCGGCTAAGCCGATGCGCGAGTGGAGCACATCGCACCGCCACCTGGCAGACATCGGCGGCCGTCAGCTTTCGAAATACCTGCAAGCACTCTGTTCAGGGGGCAGTGAGAGCTGGCAGCCTGCATCCCTGCTTCCTCCCCTTCGGCAACTCTCCTTGTCATCCTCCGCCTCCTCCTCCTCCTCCTCTTCCTCCTCCTCGCGTTCCTCCTCGTGCTCCTCCCTCCTCACCCGCCCGCTCGTCTTCCTCCTCCTCCTCCTCCTCCTCCTCCTCCTCCTCCTCCTCCTCCTCCTTGTCCTCCTCCACCTTCTACTCCTCCTCCTCCTCCTCCTCCTCCTGCTCCTCCTGCTCCTCTGCCTCCTCCTCCTCCGTCCTGCTCCTCATCCTCACGGTACGACCGAGCCTACTGCTCCTCAGGCTTCTCCTGCTCATGCCGTTGCTACCGCTCATCCTGCTCCTCCTGCTCCTGCTGCTCTTACCCACCGTCCAGAAGAAGTGGTGAAAACATGACGCAGGAAGGCGATGACAGTAGCTTAGGTTCCCGCCCGGAGAAGGAAAACCAGTCGACTCTTGAATGTGAAGGCTCCCAAAGCAAATGCGTTCCTGGATATTCAAGAGTACCTGTTTTCTGCAAACACTGTGCAAGTATAATCCTGCTCTCCATAATCGAATTCACCATCAGCATTACCCTCGTAATCACAATCGGTCACAACACTGACAAATGCACTCCGATGCATCGTCATGATCACCGGCGTCAGCAACCGCAGAATCATCATCAGCCTCATTTTCCCCTTCCTCATCCTGCTCCTTGTCCTCCTCCTCCTCCTCCTCCTCCTCCTCCTCATCATCATCATCAGCAGCATCATCATCATCATCATCATCATCATCATCATCATCATCATCATCATCATCAGCAGCAGCAGCAGCAGCAGCATCAGCATCAGCATCCTCATCTCCATCCTCACAATCATCATCAGCAACAGCATCATCATCATCATCATCATCATCATCATCATCATCATCATCATCATCATCATCAGCATCAGCATCATCATCATCATCATCATCATCATCATCATCAGCATCATCATCATCATCATCACCACAATCATCATCATAATCAGCCTCAGCCTGAGCCTCAGCATCATCAGCATCAGCACCATCAGCATCAGCATCATCATGAGTATCAGCATCAGCATCAGCATCAGCATCAGCATCATCATCAGCATCCTCATCATCGTAATATTTATCAGCATCATCAGATTCACCATCATCAGCATTAGTATCGTCATCATCATCAGCATCATCTTCAGCATCACCATCATCATCAGCAGGACAAGCATCCTCGCCATCATCAACAACAGCATCAGCATCATCATCAGAAATCAGAATCATCATCAGCATCATCAACATCACCATCATTAACAGCATCAACATCATCAGCAGCAGCATCATCATCACAATCATCATCATGTTCCATCATCGTCACCCTCGTCATCATCGTCGTCATCCTCATCATGAACATCAATACCGCCATCGTACAATACTCAACCACCTTACTACCGTCACCATCACCGCCTCTTCAGTATCATCCTTCTCGACATGCCTTTGGGCGCACACTCACGTCCCTTCTCCTTGTCCCTCCTCCTCCGCCTCCTCCTGTTCCTGCTCTTCATCATCATCATCAGCACCATCATCACCACCACCACCACCACCATCATCATCATCATCATCATCATCATCATCATCATCATCATCATCATCATCATCATGATCATCATCATCATCATCATCATCATCATTCATCCTCATCACATCATCATCATCATCATCACATCATCATCATCAGCATCATCTCATTCCATCACCTCATCATCCGGGACATCATGCACCAGCAGCATCCATATAATCATCATTCATCATCTCCTCCCCTCATCTCCTCATCACATCATCATCATCATCATCATATCATCATCATCATCATATTCATCATCATATCATCATCATCATCATCATCCTCATCATCATCCGCTCATTCCTCATCATCATCATCATCATATCATCATCATCATCATCATCAGCATATCATCATCCCTCATCATATCATCATCATCATCATCATCATCATCCACATCATCATCATCATCATCATCATATCATCATCTCATCCTCATCATAATATCATCATCATCATCATCATCATATCCATCATCATCATCAATCATCATCATCATCATCATTCATCATCATCATCATTCATCATCATAAAATCATCATCATCATCATCATCATCATCATCATATCATCATCATCATACATCATCATTCATAATCATCATATCAGCATTCATCATCATTATTCATCATCATCATCATCATCATCATCATCATCATCATCATCATCATCATCATAATCATTCATCATCATCATCATATCATCATCATCATCTCATCATCATCATCACATCATCATCATCATCATCATCATCATCATCACTCATCATCATCATCATCATATCATCATCACATCATCATCATCATCATCATCATCATCATCATCATCATCATCATCTCATCCTCTCACATCATCATCATCATCATCTCATCATCATCATCATCTCATCATCTTATCATCATCATCATCCTCATCTCATCCTCATCATCATCATCATCATCATCATCATCATCATCATCATCATCATATCATCATCATCATCATCATCATCATCATCATCATCATCATCATCATCATCATCATCATCATCATCATCATCATCATCATCATCATCATCATCATCATCATCATCATCATCATCATCATCATCATCATCATCATCATCATCATCATCATCATCATCATCATCATCATCATCCCCCCCATGAGAAGGTGTGAGCTCCCATCGTGCCTGCGACCTCCGCTGCCTCGAAGCCCCCGCCCACGGACCTTGCCCCCTGCACGAGGGGTGTCCCGAAACACGCGCAAGACCGAGGGTTGACGAGATTCGTGGAGGTCGCCTGCACCCCCCCCCCTGTCTCCCCTTCCTCTCTCCCCCCCTCCCTCTTCAACAACAACGGACTCCCTTCATCTCCAGGCACCTCCTCCACCGCCTCCTTCATCCCCCTTCGCCTCCTCCCTCCTTTCACCTCATCCTCCATCCCTCCCTTCACCTCCTCGATCCCTCCCTCCTCCTCCTTCACCTCCTCCTCCATCCCTCCCTCCCGCGTCCTCTCTTCCTCCCTCCCTCCCTTCTCCTCATCCGCCATCCCTCTTCGCACCACCAGGCGTTCAGTTCCAGAGAGCTTTGCAAGCGAGTTCTGACCGACCAGCTTTCTGCCAGACTGCGCCGAGGCGCGGAGCAGCACTGCAACAAAGTCGTCATCATCATCCTCCTCCTCATCATCATCCTCCTCATCATCATTACCATCATCGTCAGCATCATCAGCATCATCATCATCAGCATCAGCCTCAGTATCAGCATCATCTTCAGCAGCATCATCACAATCACCATAAGCAGCATCATCAACATCAGCATCACAATCAGAATCAGCATCACCATCAGCATCGTCACCACCACCACCACCAACATCATTACCATCATCGTCATCATCGCCGTCATCATCATCAACAACATCAACGTCAGCGTCATCATCAGGATCGTCATCATCATAAAACCAACAACATCCTTACCGTCATCATCCATGGCATCATCAACATGATCAACCTCATCATTATCACAAGAATCAGCATCATAATCATCATCATCATCATCATCATCATCATCAGCATCATCATCATCATCATCATCATCATCACCATCACCGTCATCCTCTATCCTTATTCGCACCACCAGACGTATCGTTGGGACGGGCCTGGCGTTTGCCCTGATACATTCTCCTCTCTACGACCTTGACGCTGGAGATTTCCAACGGCTGGCTTTCAACACAGATCTCTCGCCTCGGCGCCGCGCACATGCATCTTAAAAAGTATTAAGCCACATGGAAGGAGGGCGCATCGTTTTCAGAATGGGGGTATCGCCTTGGAACTTCGCACGCTAATCTTTTGATTAAGTCGGTGCCACAAATGGGGGCTCTGGCCTGAGACTTCCTGACATGAACCACAGACCGCACGCATGAAGCACTGCAACACTTACACGGATGGAGTGCGCCTCGTTTTCAAACTGGGGCCCTCACCTTGGCGCCGCGCACAGTCGTCTTCAAACAATAACTTTACATGGAGACTTTCGCCTGCGACTTCCCAGCATGAATAACATACTGCACGCGTGAATCACTGCAACACTTACACGGATGGAGGGTGGTTCCTTTTCGAAAAGTAATTATCGTTGAAGATTTCGCAGGGGGAAGTGCATTGGAACGATATAATGGTAATGGTGATGCTGTCGTGGTCGAGCGACGCGTGAGTTCCGCAGATGGTGTCTTGAGCCAAACAGTGCCGTTGGCCGACACCTGCTGGGCTAACACATGCTACTACGTTCTTCACCCGGTCGCGGAGCAATATTCTAACACCACCCTCGGCCCCCACGGCCGATGAGAGCGACGGGTGTCACATTCACATAAAACACAAGAGTACAAAGAGCAATTCGCGTTTCGCGGAACTTTACCAAGTCTCCATCTCAGGGAACACGAATGTCATTACAAGTTAACCATTAAAATCGTGATAAAAAGGCTGGTTGGGAGTGCGGCGAAAACGTGCAGGGGCCTCCTAACGCGCGAAGCACTCGTTTATGAGCCTCTTAAATTGAAAAGCGCTCACACTTACAAGCGGCAGAGAACAGGATAATAATTGAAGTTAACTACCTAACCGCGGTAGTGACACCAACGAAAATCGATAACGCGGCTAACGTTCGATCTCGACACCTTCCACTTGGTCTGATACCGACAAACCTCCAGCGATACCGTCGGCGCCCTCACCTCATCCTGGTTTAGCAGCTCCAATACCCTGAGCTGCTCGCAGACGATAACAAGACCATCAACGAGCTCGATGCTGAAGTCAGCCAACTGCTGAGTGGCGAGACGAATTACAAACGTCCCAATCGCAATGTTACCCTCATTGCTGCGCGTCTCCTCGCACAAGACTGCCGCACCGAATATCGCGAGGTTGTCGGCCCATGGCACGCCAGACATCGCGCCGAATATGTCTGACAGCTCATCCTCTTGCATGTCGGGGCCGTCCTGGATGAACACATGCGTCTTCGTCCTGATTCGGATTATGAGTACCACGCCTTAGCTCGATGAACAAAAGACCGAGGTGACCTGGGCTGAACGGGGGCCTAAAGTTGCGAGAGAGCTTAAACTAACAATAACCGATATATTCACACCACCGATCGCGCTCGACGTGCCGATGAACCCCCTCCTCCAAGCCGGGAGCCACTCAGGTGATCCAATGACAACGGCCGATAGACGCGCCCATAACGGAATGAGAAACTGGCGGCGCAATCGAAGGCGTCGTCGCTGAGAAAAACCTGGCCAGTTGGACCCTTCGATTCTAGCTCGACACTGTCGTTCATCCACTCGCCCGCATAGTTCCTCCAAAAATGCCGCACCGTCTGCGCTAACCCTTTGAAGTCGAATGGGAGAACAACGTAATTAGGGTCGAACTCCTCATCGCCTGTTTCTTGAACCCTTGGGGGTGCCACGACGCGCGTGCGATGACGGAGCGCCACTTCTGCTCCTGGGGGGCCGGCCAGCGGCCGCGCTGTCCTGGATAACGGAGGCGCCTTTCCCCGCCCGTCCTTCGCGGCCTCTGCCCGGGGGTTGGTCTACGTGAACCTGACTGGGCGGCCGACGGCGGGAGCGAGGCCGATGCTCGTTCGGAATCTCAGCAACGGGCCGCTCGCGCAAGGGCTCGCTTTCCGAGAGCTTGGCTGACTTAACCGGAAGCGGCGCCCTCTTCGCCTCCGGTTCGGCTGCTGGCGCGTCGGTCGGTCAACCCTGGCCCCGATGCTTTGAACGCCGCCTCCAACTTGGGCGAGGCCGCGGGCGGCGGACCCGCGCTCACTAACGGCGACGGCCCCCCGATTTCATCCGGCGGGAACTCGCGCGGAGCCTTCGGACGGGGGCTTCGACATCTGTAAGTCACGTGGAGTTGGAGGGGGCAACGCCCTGACTCCGCCTGGCGGCCTGACGAAATTAGCGCCCGTTAACACCCCGTGCGGAATTTCACGCGCGCGATGCTGAATGTGGCTACAGCGCAGATAAAGCTCGCTTTGGCGTCACAATGCGCAGGTCCCAGTAGCTGGCCAACGGTAAAACCCACCTGTCGAGCTAATTCCACAACGGCTGACGTATTCCCCGCCACCCCACTGCCACTTATCCGCTGCGCCTCCTCGCTTGCCATCCTGGCCCCGTTAAACGCCTTAACCCGTGCCTCGTGGGTTCCCGCGCGCTGCTCTAGCTGGCGACGCTCCCGATTCGCCCGCGCGAGATAGCCAGCGACAGTCAGGTCGGCGCCGACGCACAGGTCGACAACGCCCTTCAGGACCTTCATTTGGTCGCCCACGCCGCCGATGCACGATTCCTAGCCAGGCGCCCTCTCGGGCATAACACGCGACAGAAAACTCCCCACCACTGATAAATAACTGGACCTCTGACGCGGGCGACGACACGATGTCAGCCGGCGCCTGAGCAGGATCGGCGGGACGCCGCTGCTGCTCGCCATGGACAAGCCACTGCATGGCCACCGCAAGCAATCAGAAATATACAGGAGTTAACGGGCCGCAAACAGCTGCAGCGCGCGTTGAATTTATGTCGCTGGGGCGAACCTGCGTCTACCTTCCAATTCGATACGGTCAGTTGCTCACATATACTTAACGAGCGCATCACTGCCAACATATTCGGTTAAAGCATCGGCAAGGTTGCCCCCAGCGCCACCCTCCTTTCCTGCTCGAACGCGCCCTCTCCTCACCTTCTGCTGCAACCACAGCTGGCACACCTCAATGTGCCTGACTTTCCCAAGTCCTCTCCGGCTGGCGATCGACGGCCACCATGGCGTCGCCTTTGATGGCGATTTGCCTCGGGATGCCGAAGTATCTGCGAACTGTTTGTTTATCGTAATCCTACTGCTGCACCTTTATTCGCCCCAGAATACTCAGCCTCCCCCGATGATACGGCAACAACACTTTGCGTGGATCCATGATCTTATGATGCGCTCTCCTCGCGAGATAACGCCTCCACTGGTGGATCTCCCGCTTCTCTTGCATCTTGCATAATCGGCATCAGCCCAAACTAACTTCTGTGGCAGGCCTAGTATGCACAGGTAGCTGCATCGGTCGCGGGATTTCAAGCATTTGCCCAACTGATCCTATGTGTGCCATGCTCCGATAATAAGATGGGCCGTGCACCTGGCTTCGGCTACACAATTCGCCCGCGCAACGAAAGTTCGACACTGTCGCATGCCCTGAAACGATATTCTTCCACGTCAACATCGTCGACCAATAATTTGCCCCCATGCACATCGGACTCCGCCTCGTTGGCTTCCAAGTTAATTTGTTTAGCCAACATCTCTCCGCGCCATTAATCTGCCCCATATCACTGTCCGTTCTGGTTTCACTCGACCATTCGGCTCGATATTCGGTTTGATCGGTTTTCTACACTTACCACACTGGCCCCAGTCATCCCCTGACGTTAACATCAAACTCCTTCCTTGATTTCCTCCTCAAGCCAGTCGAGGTGGGAGCCACTGCCTAACACTGCACTGCCTAACAATGCGAAGTCGCCAAAGTCGCCACCGTGGAGCAATAGCCGCATCTTCTTTCTGGCGCGCTGAAACGCGCATGGCGAGGCTAACCCGCTGATAGATCAAAACTGCCAGGCGAAGTCCATGCAACAGTCCCTCCAGTTGCTCGCTTGCTTGCTCGGTGTTGCGCGAGCATGCCACGTTCGCAGTCCTCGGCCGGCAGCTAGAATTGCGCCACAACCCCATTTAAATGACATCCCCGTCGGTCGACATTTGAAAGCGGTCTCGCTTTCCTTCTGCCAATCTTGAACATGATTACCCTCTCTTCTCGTCGCATGTCACTAACTTCCCGAGCTTCGATCCCAGACTCTAGGTCCGCGATTCTTGCAGCGGCACACTTGCCCCGCGCGAGGCCCCCCCCCCACCCCCCGCCTGCGCGCATAGGGATGCGACCGAAGGGCCGATCGTATACCTGAGTCCGCAGGCAATGGCGAAGGAAGAAGAGGTCCTGGGCGCTGCACAGAGGGCACCGCGGCATGCATGCCCATACCTGAGCCGATATATCAGCGGTATATGACGATATAGTGGTAATATGAGCGGACTTCACGCACGCACCCCGCCCCGAGTCTTGCCAGCTCCACGCCGGCCTCGGGCCCGCGGGAGACCACGGCGGGGCTCGGGAGCAGAGGTGCGAGGTCCACTCAACGCACCGTCATGTCCACCGCACCTCCAGAAAAAGGTCGCATCGGCCAGGAAGGGAAGAAAGCGGCAAACCCCGCCACGCAGGGCACTTAGAGGAGTCTACCCGCCTGTAGCGGGCCCAAGGCGCGTCCCCAAAAAACGCTTCGGCACACCTGGGCGACTCCCCGTCACGACGGGTGGCGAAGCTGGGAGAGCAGAGGAAAAGGATATCAAAATGAGAACTTGTCTGCATCCATCGATGCAGGTGTCTCCACTGGCGCACGGCTGCGCGCGCAAAGTATCGCAAGTCAAAATACAATGGATCAGAGTTGCGACGACAATTCGGCCAAAGTAGAAGATCTCTCTATCACGGGGCTCTCCAGGCCCAAAAATAAACCGAGGGCTCTCCAGGCCCGAATTTGATCAGCATTGAGATCGAGGTTGTGAGAGCAAAAGATGGCGTGTATTCCATCGCAAATGTCATGAGAACTACGCGTTGCATGTGTCGTACCCTGTGTCTTCCGACTCCTCATGAAAGTAGATTAGCTGTACAAAAGTTTATATGTTGCGGGCGACCTGCCGGGGTGCGTTTATGCCCTAAGTGCCGAACTGCACGGAACGACATGAGATATGTCAAGATGTAGTTGGGATGAAAACAAAAAAGTACGCAACAGATCTGAGAAAACGCAAGCTAACAAAATCACGGAATACAGTTCATAATAGCCAGGAGTATAGCTAGATAATCAAATCATAACATATCACAGAAACGGTTACAAGATTTAGTAATGCAGTTTTGTCCAAAACAGGTATCTAAAAAATCGGAACTTCCATTGTCCCAGACGCGGTTGCCGCGCTCGTCAAGCCGCCCAACCGTACGTCCACTGTTGTCGTCCAGCCAAATGTATCCACAATCGTTCTCGTCGATGTAGATCCACTTGTTCAAGTAAAAGAATCAGTAGCAGTACGTGTGGTGCTGGTAGCGTGCGACGCAGTGGCGCCACGATGTCCCCGCGCGACGCTGACGCGCAGCACTGCGGCCGCGGCCCCTGTGCTCCACCTCTCGCGGGATCCGCCTCGGAGGCGCAGTGGGTCTCCGTGCGCTTGAAGCGGAGCCGCTTTCGACAGCCCAGCCAGCGCCATGGGCATGGCCGCCGATGGGGACATTGCGGCGCGGAGATGGAGGGGCAGGGGCGAGGTGGACAGGGTCAGTGACGGAGGCAACGTCGGTGCCCATCTGACCTTGCGAGGCGCCCTTTGGGACCTGCCTGCGGAGCTCAACCAGCGCGACGTGGTTCATCGATCGCTGACCTCTCCCCAAGGGAGCGGAAAAGGTGATGAGCCCACGCTGAAAACGCCCGCTTCGGCTGAATGCTCCAGGGGCCTGTCTCCGGCGACCAGCGCACCCCGCATTCACGCTGTCCCGATGATATTGCACGGCATCGCGCTTGTCATCGATCGCGAATTCCGGCGAATTCTGCGCCCACCTACCGTCAGTCATCTGAATGTAGAAGAGAGAGTCTGTCTGGAACCTCTCTACCACATCAACATATGGGTACTACAAAATTGCGTTCTCGCCCTGATCATCCGCCTCAGTTCCGCCCAGTCTGCAGGCACCTGAATGAGGCCTGCCAGCCTCGACCCACGTGGCGCGGCGGTTCTCTGCCATTGCCGCCTGCCTGCGAAGGACTTCTTTCCTTCCAGCCTCATCCGAGCGGGTGCCTTGGAAACGGATGTGAACGTCCGCGCGAGTGATCTACCCCACGATTTGCCCGTTCAAATTGCATCGAATCCACGCGCGAACGTCTGCGAGAAATCTGATCGGAGCAGCACCGGCCCCCCTGCACTGTTGCGACACACTGCGCGCGCTGCAGGTCTCACCATCGACGCCATCAGGGGGATCGCGGCAGCAGCTCTTGCAGCGGCGCTTCCTCTCTGCATGTCAACGGCGCCGCGTTCAATGAGCTGTCGGGCGCGGTTGCGGGCGTCGCCGCCGGCGCTCAAGAAACGACCGAGATCACGCAGAGCACGATCTGGGATCGCATGAACGCGATCAGCGGCCAGATCGGCGGCAAGACATTCCAATCCTTAGCAATCGGATCGGAGAGGTAACCCGCCGAGATGTGCTCACGAACTCAGCGTGCTGAGGCCGTGTCGCAATGCTCTGCCAAGAGCTGCTCCGCTTCGGCAAGGAGCTCGGCGCCCCTCTCATCCTTCTCGGTACCTTGCAGATTGTCGTCAGATTCATCAGTCCGCAGGGCCGCGAGCATGCGTTCCTGGGTTGGAGCAACAGCGGACGCTGCGCTACCTGGATCGGCGTCAGGACCCGGGGCACCGGAAGGGATCGCGAAGGCGGGAGCCTGTGATGTTAGCATTCCTTTCTTCAGCGCAAATGTCGCATTTCGGGTTGGACAACACGTACTCGCCCAAAGGTCAAGCAGAGAATCGAGAGCAGGATGGTATTTAAGAATGCCAGATGGTGGCGTTTCCACAAGACGCTTAAGTGGCATCTTCCTGGATGATGGCGAAGACGCACGGGATCCAATGGAAAGGTACGAACTCGTCATCATCTCCCCAACCATGTCCCCCATCATCGTTAGAATAATACTGTTATGTCCGCATACGCCGGGTTGCTGCTGACCCCATGGACGGTGAGGGTTAAACGTCATGTAGTAATATGGTGAGTCGACGTTGAAACGATACTTGATGTCGAGGTGACTGAGGTAGTGGTATTTGTCATCTTCTTACTTCATAATACACACTTGCTCCACCTCGCAGAGTAGCGTCTTCAATAATGGCCCACTGCGGACAGCCCCCGAAGCAGAAATCTAAATGTTCTCAAAAGAATTATTATGATAGGGTCCCAAAAACTGCCTGCAGGTCTTCGACGATCGGGATCGGGGTCAGAATTATTTTCTCGTCGTTCCTGACGATTCAACAGTCATCGTGCTCGGCGGTGTCGGGATTGCAGCGAGATGCGGGTGTTCCCACTGGCGCCTCAACGACGACGCCATCATCGGGTAGGCCGACATGTTCACCCAAGTCCCATGCGCGGAAGCGATCGAGCATGTCCGACGGGAGATCGGCACGAAAAGGTACGGCAAATCTGAGTCCGCATTGTTCGTTGCCGTGATCACACTACGAAATGTTGACCCAGTATGGACAATATGCATGGTCCTGCGTGCTCGACGTCGACGCTTGGACACAATGTGTGTCCCTCTCCAAAATGAGGGCGTTCTGCTTGGTGGCAGGGTATGGGATGGCAACAGCTCTGCATCGAGGTGTGCCATGACGACGCGCGCAGATGAAGTCACCGTAGCGAATGTCACCGCGACGTGGCGCGCGGCCCCACGTGCCCTGATGGAAGTCCTTAACGGACGGTTCAATATACTGCTTCTTGCAATCCTGCACGATCTTCCACCTATTGATGCTCGACTGCGTTTCCTGGATGTTCTGTCGCACTGGAGTCGGTGGGTTTGCATCCTGCGAGGACGCAGGTGTCTCCACCGGCACATGAGCGTTAGGGTCAACTGCAGATGCGGCCGTATACGCATCGAGGCGGAGTACGTCTTGCACGTCGTCTTCGATGCTGGCCGGCGTAGCAGACTGCAAGTTCTGCTCGGGAACGCATGGTGTGGCAAAGAAAAACTCTTTGCTATTGCTGGAGCAATTGCAATGGCCGCAGGTCCGCGCGGCTTGGGGGAGGAAATTTTGTTCTGCGATGTGACTGCGGGTTCGGCATGGACTTCGCCGCAGGTATTACCGCCGGCGCAACTTCACAGACCTCGCATTGACTCCGTGGTTTAGGAAGCTTTGCCAGCGGAGGGCACGCCCATGATCTGTTGTGCTCGGGGAACAGAGAACGCGCGCCGACCGCGCGGATGGCGCGAATGGTCATAGGAGGAGAAGTCTGGGGACGCACGATGGCACCTTGAACACCAAGCCAGTTCACATCTGGCCACAGACGCCGCATGCACGTCGATAACCACGTCCACCTGCTTCTTCTTGCGCTCGAACTTGTAGCCAGCGGCCGCGGTGCGTGGGTTCGGCATATCTCCGAAGACAAAAGAGCACGAACTCTTCTTTCCGTGTCTGACGTTCTGCTCCTTATCCAGGAATAATGCCCGTTTTGCGGGTGCTAATCCACGCGTCGCGGTTCGCGGCATGATGCAGGTACTTCACATCTGTCCAGGATAAGCGCTTCCACAAAATATTCCATGGTCTGCTCATTTTACGCACAGCGCCGCGCCCGCCGATAGCCCGAATTGCCAGCACCTGATCCCGCGCAAAATCCAAATCGGAAGCGGTCGGGACGGCGGACGATGACCCGGAAACGGGCTTGTCATCGTCGATGTGCAATTGCAGGAAGCGAAGGACAACAATGACATAGTACTCGTCTGCGTTCAGCCACGGCTATCCAAGTCGTTGTACTTGGTTCATGTGGGCTTGTACCGCTGCCCTGTTTGGGCCATTGCTGTTTCTCGTGAAAATGCCCTTCACGATGCGGCCGAAGGATCGAGGGTAGTTTTCCACGGCCCAAGGTTCAACGCCTGGCCCTGTCCATATGCGGGCGCGGCGGTATAAAAATTGATTCGGGCCGTCAGTGCCGCTGTTATCGTGGCGCAGTGCCGCAGAAATAGACTTACTGCTATATTTATGCGCCCTCAATGTGTGGTCGGGGTATATGTTAATTGCGACTAGATTGGGCCCCAACTGTTCGGTCTTCACATTGCCAAAACAACGTCGGGAAAGCATCCACTGTTATGTCAGTCGGGCGCATGCTTGATGGCGTAATCATCGTAGTATAGGCTGCCCACGCACTGCGCGCAAGTCGCGCACACCTCGCACTGTCCGCGCCCGCGCAGGGGAGGAGGCACCCAAGGGAGAGGGCCAGGCATCTTCTTGCACATGTCACACTCCCTGGGAGTGACGAAGTCGTTGTATTTGTCCAAGGTGTCCGCGGCACATTCTCGCTGCGAACGGGCGCAAAAGTCGCGCGCCCCCATGACCTTGAGCATCAGATGCTCCGCGGACCCCATGGATGCCACAGATGGTCGGGGTTTCCACCGACGCACAAACATCCACGGCAGGAACTGCAGGCGGACGCGGCGGAGGCGCAGTTGGTTCCTTTGGGGTAGCCTTCAGGTGCGGCCGAGGCGGCCGAGGTGGCATGGGCGCGGGTGTTGCCACCGACGCAGGTGGCGTAGTCGGCGCCGGCGGCGCGGGCGCCGCGGGCGGCGGCCACTTGGACGTCGCGCAAACCGCGGGGCCATCCTCGGGCGGAGGGGCGCGCGTAGGCGGAGGTGGAGGCGCGACCGCCGACGCGGCTGCAGGCGCATCCTGCGACTCCGGAGGTAGAGCCGGAGGGACGTCCAATTGGGCCTCGGCCTGATCACGAAAACATGCTGTGAGCTTGTCGATGTAATCTTCGTTGATACCACGTGCCCGGTCGAGGAATCCAGTTTCCGCGCTCGCACGCACGGCGGCCTGCGATCTGATCATGTCGATAAACTGCTTGAAGAAGACTAGCCACGCGGCAGCGCGTCGCACCTGGTAGGTCCTCTTTGCCGCAGTCTTGAGGACGCCCCGTTCAGGTGACGACGACGATGCCCACATCGTCGGGGGATCCTTGTTTAGGCCGTCGAAGCGTGGGAAGAACGTAATGCACGAAGAAAAATACCTCCACTCCGCTTCCGAAGAGACGGATTCGCCATCCCAGTCCTCGCCATAGGCAGTAGACACTGCCTTGGTACATGCTGGCGGCGTGTCCTCTGACGCCGACGCACATGGCCTCTGGTAGGCCTGGGAAGGAGCCCGGGCCCAAAGAGTCGGAGCATTTGAGGATGCCCCAGGCGCGGGAGTCACCACCGGCGGGGTTTCGGGAACGGCGTGAACCGATGAGTTCATGGCCTTGAAGGTTTGGTTCATCCGCGCTGCCAACTCATGTTCGCCGAAGACCTTTAGCTGTAGTCCAGCCAGACCGTGCTGACGCTGGTATTGCATGGATCGCCCCAAGCGCATGCGGGGCGCCCCAAGCATCTCCTCGGCCTGGGCGCGCTCCTGCAAGTCAGTCACCGGCATGATCAAAGGATGGCGAAAGGGGAAAGGCTACGTCGACAGCGACATGGGATCCGCACTCAGATTACGCAGAATGGCGGCGTGTATGAACTGCTGTGTCAACTGCACAAAATTGCGATCGTTTTTGAATGGATGCCAGGCGTTCTCGCACGGGCGGTCCTGAGCGTCGATCCATGGTTCCGCCGGGAGGACGGCAATGCCGCGGTCAGTGAACATGGGGACGATTTCGCCCGTGAGGTCGTCGATCCTATCCGAAAGCCCCCCATTGACGGGCCTTCCCAGGGCCCATCACTGTGGGGCAGCGGAAATAGTCCACGACCTCAATGCAACGTGAAACATCCACTTCGACGTGTCTGGGTAATTCTGAGACCACTCCGCCATTCGATTGTAGCCACCAGTAGTACCGATCAGGGTGCAGGAGGCGCACAGGCACGATGAGGCTGCAGGTTCATGCGCTGGCCATCGGATGCGATTTCATTGCCACCCCACCACAGAAAGGCACTCAAACCACGTTGGCAATGTCTCTGTATTACGTAGGCCGGGAAAGAGTCCGCCCAGCACGCCCAAATGATCTCGTTGATCTCTCAATACTTGTCGTAAGTCTTGGCCATGTAATATGCTCGTGCCTGCCGTATATGTAGAATGATGTCTTGCTGCTCGGCATTGTATGGCGCGGGAGAACTCAGGACGGAGTCAAGGCTTTTCCGCAGTTCCTCGTGATGCCGCTGCCTAGCAGCAGCTGCAGCATGGACGCGGGCGTCACCACCGGCTTCGGGCAACGACGGTAAGTTGCAGCCGATGGGGGTGTCACGTGAGAGCGAGTACCTCTTGTAGTCATGCTGTGGCATGGCCCATAAGAAGGTATCATCACGCATCCAGATGCTGAAGTTCTCTAATGTGGTTCCTGGTTGGCAGTCGAACTCATGCATCCATGGACAAACGAGTGACGCGAACGCTGGATTAGAGACGTCCGCGATCTGTTCGCGGAGTCCTGCGGCGTTCGTGTCATCGATCGATGTCAGTGCATGGTGTTTTGGTAATGCTATATACGTTTCTCGGTTCGTCATGATACGACTCGAATCACTGCACGGATTCACAAATTTGAACGCATGGCCAGCAGGTCGAAGGGCATGGACGACGGTGAATACGGAATCTTCTTGGAAAAGAGGGGTCCATCCATCATCGCTGAACATGCAATTAATGTGACGACCGTCAGCAAATGCTGACCATCGTGGATGAGTGGCATGCTCATCAGTGGTGAATGGGCCACCACGATTGAAACCACCTGCATTGCAATCCGCACGGAAATCACTGTCGCGAAGCCTATTGGGCTCCTTTGGCGTTCAGCTGATAGCAGAAGAAATCAAGGTTTGGGTAGGCAAGAGCGAAACGTCGCCGTCTGCGGGCGTTCCCACCGACGCTGGCAGAGAAGCCCCCTTGCAAAAGCCGCCGCGAGCAGCCACTCACGACGATGTCTTGATGTCATGCTTGTTGGAGGCGGTCAACCTGTGAAAGACACGGCAGCACGCGCGCTGCAGTGACTCGGCAATCTTCCCGACGTGGCTTGCCATATCCGACGTGCGCGGGGCAATCGGCGGCGCCGATGGCAGCTCGACGTTCGCACGAGGTTGCTCAGGGAAGTTGCATTGCCCCATGGCATACTCAAGACTTCCCACATGCTGCTGGCAACGCGCTTACAAACGTCCCAAGGTGGACATTTAAAGCCATATGCGCCCATCGCAAGCGCGTTAGTCCAAAGGATGTCTGGGCACTGGCACAACGTGTTGTCGATGGCCGAGTCATGGAGTATAACCCCGTAACGGTCACACATAAACAGAAATGGCATCCAGGGCGCCGCAGTGGAAGGGTTCGGACTCGGAGTATGTTTGCCATCAAGCAACTCAAAGGTCTCGTGCACCGCATGGGCAAACGTGGTGACGACACCTTGTTTGTTGGAGCGCAAGCAATACTGTCCGGTCCCATCAGGGCGCTTCTCCATGTAAAAGAGAAAGCTCATTGGGGAGTCTTCCAAGGCATGGCGGCGAGCGAGCTGAGGTTCGCATGCGGGCCCGCTGCGGATGTTGCCATCGGCACTAGCAGGAGATACACCCCCGATCTGCATGCCCTGCAGGTGGTTGGGAGCGGTCGCCAAGCTGGTCCGACTCGGGGCGGTAGTTTTGTCTCTGTCACCACAGGATTGGGAGGGAGGCGCGCGCGATTGCCGATGATCCTGATGACGGCTGCGGCAAGGCGTACATCGGGCAACGTACACAGTCGCGACAGAGACGCTGTTGGCCACAAGACCTGGTTGGCCGGTGTTCTCGGCGATCTCCGGCGTCTTCGCGGTCATCGCAGCAGCGGGAGAAATAAGCGACTGTTCCAACAAATCATGTCATAGGTGGGCCTTCTTAGGCTCAAAATGTTCGGTCATCATGTCAGCGACCTGTTCTTTTTGTTCCTACGTATGTTAGTTGTATATATCCCTGTTGACATATTTCCGTGATCAAATCCAAGTTAGTATGATGTGCACGATGAATATGACGGAGTGCTGGTGTCCGTCCTTTCTGGCGATCGCAATCACTGCCTCGTTATCCTCCGCCGCAGTGAAATGGACCACTGGGGGCGGTGTCGGAGCGGTCGGGGAACGAGGAACGTGAAGTACGATGTCATCGTGCGGGGCCCGTCGTGGCGATGTTTTGGAACGCTTCTTCTCGGCGGCCAGCGACGGGCCGCTCGCCCCGCAGGTCGCGCTTTGCGCCACAGCCTCCCAGAGTGATAGGAAAGGCAAACCCTCTGCACGCAGAGCTGCGTCGAGTGCCCCGATCTCTGACTCCGTGGAGGAGTGATACCACAGTCTGCTTCTTGCATACAGAGTTCAGCGGGAAGAATGCGCTCGGCCCCACCAGCGCAACAAAGACGCCAGCGGTCAGCTTCGACGTGTTGACGCAGTCCGCAAAGGAAACATCAGTGAAGAGCACGATCAAGATTCGATCCGAATTGCCACCAATCCATCCGCGAAGGCAGCGTAAGCGCGTTGACTTAAGTAACATACCAAACGGTGTAGCCGTTTATCGCAAGCGTAGCTCCACTTCGCGATCTCCCGCGCAATCATGCAGACAGGGTGCATAAGATCAAATCTGCAGCACCTGGCAAGGTATAAGATCTCTACGAGAACACTGGCAGCAACTGGTCCGAGAGCGCCTGCGCCCTCGCAATCTCTGTCAGTAAACGACGCACATTCAATACCAGGGGCGTCGGCATGTGGGAGATCGCTGCAAGCAATGCGCGGCGTCGCTCGGTTTTCAACCGACGCACAAGATCTAGATGCGGGCTTATCAATCGGCGCACGAGATCGAGGCTTGGTTGCACGAAGCTTGGGCGATGCTGACCGTTTTCTTCGCGATCCGGGCACCCCAGGCAGCTTGGAAACACATTCCGAATATCGCGCGCTGATCCTAGCACCTGCCCAACGTCGGCCACCTGAATCGGCATGCTGACTCGCGCCCCCTGCTCGCTACTGCCAACGATCACTCTCTGCCCGTAAGTGCTGGCGACCACGCCGACGGCGGCGCCGTGACGTTCGCCTGCGCGCGATGCCCTAGCGGGGGCAACTGGAAAGTGCCCCATCTACATTTGTGGGCCCCACGGCGCCGCGCGCTCCTGAGTCCAAAGATACCACTACCGTTACCACTACTGCCTCGTGGGATCTGATGGCCTCCTCGCCGGGAACCACGTTAACCTCTTTGGGCCCTGGCGCCTCAGCATTTCAACACACGTGCGCTGCCGACACTCTCGGACCGCAGGCTTTTTCGACGTCCCACTTGCCATTCGTATAGACTGGGGCATCCAGTGCTACAAAACGCCCTCGCTCTAACACGTCACTCCCCCCATCGCATTCATCCGAAGGCTCCGTTTTTCCCAAACAGGTAACATCCTGCGGTGTTGGGTCCTCGTTTTGAAGAGACGGCCCCCGCGCCCCTCCTCCCTCCTTCCTTCCTCCCCCTCCTCCGCCCCCCCCTCCCCCCTACGTTCCACCCACTCAGCACGATGTTTCGCGGCCCCATAGGGAGCTCCACCGAAGCCCCCAGTGGGGCCGCCCGCACGCGCCCCAGAAACTCACTTTGGCATTTTCCCCCACCCAGCACAGCGCTTCGCGGCCCAATAGGGAGCTCCGCCGAAGCCCCCAGCGGGGTCGCCCGCATGCGCCCCGGAAACCCAATTGGGCATTTCCACCCACCCAGTACAGCGCTTCGCGGCCGCATGGGGAGCTCCACCGAAACTCCCAGCGGGACTGCCCGCATGCGCCATGGGAACCCAATGTGACATTTTTTTGCCACGCAGCGCTTCGTGGCCCCATATTGAGCTCCACCGAAGCCCCCAGTGGGACCGCCCACATGCGCCCTGGAAACCCACTTTGGCACTTCCACCCACCCAGTAAAGCGTTTCGTGGCCCCATAGGGAACTCCACCGAAACCCCCGCTGGGACAGCCCGCGTGCGTCACGGAAACCAAATTTTGCATTTTCACCCACCCAGCACTGCGTTTCGTGGCCCCGTAGGGAGCTCCACCGAAGCCCCCAGCGGGACCGTCCGCATGCGTCCCGGAAACCCAATTTGAATTTCCCTCCCACCCAGCACCCCATAGGGAGGGAGCTCCACCGAAGCCCCCAATTGAATCACCCGCATGTGCCCAGGAAGCCCACTTGGCATTTACCCGCCCAATACAGCGTTTCGTGGCCCCATATTGGGCTCCACCGAAGCCCCCAATGAGACTGTCTGCATGCGCCCCGGAAACCCCATTTGGCATTTTCACCCACCCAGCACAGCGCTCCGTGGCCCCGTAGGGAGCTCCACCGAAGCCCCTAGTGGGACCCCGCATGCGCCCCGGAAGCCCAACTTGGTATTTTCATCCACCCAACACAGCGCTTCGTGGCTGCATAGGGAGCTCCACCGAAGCCACCAGCGGGGCCGCCCGCGCGCGCCCCGGAAACCCAATTTGGATTTTTTGGCCACGCAGCACAGCGCCTCGTGGCCCCATATTGAGGTCCACCGAAGCCCCCAGCTGGGCCGCCCCTGCGCGCCCCGGAAACCCAATTTGGCATTTCCACCCACTCAATACAGCGCTTCGTGGCGCCATCGGGAACTCCACCGAAGCCCCCGCTGGGACCGCCCGCATGCGCCCCCCCCCCCCCCCCCCAGCGCAGCGCTTCGTGGCCCCATCGGGAGCTCCACCGACGGCCGCAGCGCCACCGACCGCAGGCCAGTGCCACCGCCCGCACGCGCCCCCCCAACCCCCCACCCCCCACCCCACCCATCCAGCACAGCGCTTTGTGGCTCAGTAAGGAGCTCCACCGACGGCCCCAGCGCTGCGCGCCTATCCCCAAGCGCCTCGCGGCCCCATACGGAGCTCCACCGACGGCCCTGTCGCCACCGTCCGCACGCGCCCCCCCCCCCAGCGCAGCGCTTCGTGGCCCCATAGGGAGCTCCACCACCGACGGCCCAATGCCACCGCCCGCCTGCACCCCCCCCCCCCACACACACACACACCACCCCACCCCACCCACCCAGCAAAGCGTTTCGTGGCCCCATAGGGAGCTCCACCACCGCCCATGGTCTCTAGCCTGTCGCCCAAGTTTTTCAACGTCCATCGATCGGTACTGCGGGCTTACCTGAGCCAATGCGTTTAGCAGTTATCGCTGCATTCCTGAAATATGGATCGGTCACCTGCAAGATTGTTTAACTGCTGTGTGGCTTTGTACTCACTAACTGGTTTCTGTACCCCCCTGATTTGCATGTGCTTCCAGCAATGGGCTCGCCTATTGTTGTGGTCTGCTACATTTTGTTACGTGGAACATCCGCTTGATTCGCGACGTTGTCGATTCTCAAGTGGACCGTATTAGATTATCAATATGCGTACATGTTGCGACTCACGGTGATTAGGAGCAGGGAATTCATTTTCTGGGTCATCGGCAACAGTCCATACCCTGCCTCCTTGGTGGAAGTCCTCTCTCCAGCGGCGGTTTGCCTGTCGATGAACTCCTTCATACTTTATGTCCTCTCCTCAGCGCTACTTCCCCATAGCTGCAATAGAGTAGGCTGCTTCACATCATTCACTGAACCTCGTTGGGTTAAGGATGAGAACCAGTAATCTCGATCCTGAGGTGCGTTGAACTCTGGGAGCGGGTTTCCGGGATGGACAAGCGCTGCTGCCGCTGCGGTTCCAGCGGCCATTCACCTGCTTGGCACGGGGACGGAAAGCGCGTTTACTATCAGAGCGAGATGTCGCTGGTTTGCCCGTTCTTTCTCTCAGCCTCCCCGTCTGGAGGCTCTTGGGGCATATTGGTGGCATATTGGGCTCCCTCTAGGGCTATCTAGAAGCCGCAGGAGGCCTCTTCAGGGGGAGCTAGGGCGTGTTGGTATCTTGGGAAGGCACGAGAGCGCGATAAAACACGAATGATTATTATGTTAATACTGTTTATGATGATGACGACGACACACTGTCTCTTGGGAGCATCTTGGGCCTCTCCCAGGCCCTCCTTGGGACGTCTTGTGGCTCTCTTAGGCCGTCTTGGGGCCCTTTGAGGCCGTCCTCAGGCCCTCTTGGGAGCCTCTCGGGCCCGCTTGGGAGCTTCTTGGGGCCCTCTTGGGGCTCTCTTGGGGTCACCTGGGGGCCCTCTTGGGCCGTCTCGGGCCCCCCTTGGGCCGTCTGGGTGCCCTCTTAGACCGTTTTCGGCCCCTTTGGGTGGCCTCTGGGGCCGGGACCTCCTGGGCCGTCTTAGGCCCGTCTGGGGGCCCGCTTGGACCGTTTTGGGCCCCTTTGGGGCGCCTCTGGGGCCGTCTTGGGACGATCTTTGGAGTCTCTTGGGCCGTCTGGGCCCTTCTGGGACTGAAAAAGGGGAGAACCCGAAAAACGTCCCAAAAATTATCCTGGCGAAAGACCCAACCATAAGCAATTGTTGGTAACGCGTTGTGGGTGCCGCTTTCGGTGGGGCTCCATATGGGGCCACGAAGCGCTGCCTTGGATGGGGGAACCGCATGCGGACTGCGCCACCGGGGCGGGCCTTCGGTGGAGCTCCCTATGGGGCTACGAAACGCTGCCCTGGGTGGGGGAACCGCATGCGAACTGCGCCACTGGGGCCTTCGGTGGAGCTCCCTATGGTGCCACGAAACGCTGCCCTGGGTGGGGGAAGCGCATGCGAACTGCGCCACGGGGGCTTTCGGTGGAGCTCCCCATGGGGCCACGAAGCGCTGCCCTGGGTGGGGGAACCGCATGCGAGAGCAGCCACTGGGGCCTCCGGTGGAGCTCCCTATGGGGCCACGAAACGCTGCCCTGGGTGGGGGAACCGCATGCGAACACCCCCACTGGGGCCTTCGGTGGAGCTCCCTATGGGGCCACGAAACGCTGCCCTGGGTGGGGGAACCGCATGCGAACACCCCCACTGGGGCCTTCGGTGGAGCTCCCTATGGGGCTACGAAACGCTGCCCTGGGTGGGGGAACCGCATGCGAACACCCCCACTGGGGCCTTCGGTGGAGCTCCCTATGGGGCCACGAAACGCTGCCCTGGGTGGGGGAACCGCATGCGAACACCCCCACTGGGGCCTTCGGTGGAGCTCCCTATGGGGCTACGAAACGCTGCCCTGGGTGGGGGAACCGCATGCGAACACCCCCACTGGGGCCTTCGGTGGAGCTCCCTATGGGGCTACGAAACGCTGCCCTGGGTGGGGGAACCGCATGCGAACACCCCCACTGGGGCCTTCGGTGGAGCTCCCTATGGGGCCACGAAACGCTGCCCTGGGTGGGGGAACCGCATGCGAACACCCCCACTGGGGCCTTCGGTGGAGCTCCCTATGGGGCCTACTCCCTATGGGGCCACGAAACGCTGCCCTGGGTGGGGGAACCGCATGCGAACACCCCCACTGGGGCCTTCGGTGGAGCTCCCTATGGGGCTACGAAACGCTGCCCTGGGTGGGGGAACCGCATGCGAACACCCCCACTGGGGCCTTCGGTGGAGCTCCCTATGGGGCCACGAAACGCTGCCCTGGGTGGGGGAACCGCATGCGAACACCCCCACTGGGGCCTTCGGTGGAGCTCCCTATGGGGCTACGAAACGCGTGAGAGGTGTGCCGAGAGCAGAGGCAAGGAGGGGGAGGAGGGGGAGGAGGAAGGAGAGGAACGCGGGGCACCGTCTCTTCAAAACGAGGACCCAACACCACAGGATGGTTGGGAACAATAGGGAAATCAATGTGTTTGGCCTTCTGAGGCCCTCTCGGGGCTCTCTCTGACCGTCTGGAAGCCATCTGAACCATCTGGAGGCCCTCTTGGACCGTTTTCGGCTCCTTCTGGTGGCCTCTGGGGCCGTCTTGGGACGATGTTTGGGGCCTCTTGGGCCGTCTTGGGGCGCCTCTGGGGCCGTCTTGGTACGATCTTTGGGGCCTCTCGGGCCGTCTGGGGCCAGCTGAATAGGGGAGAACCCCGAAAAACCTGCAAAACTTTAGGGATATCCATGTTTTTGGCCTCCTGAGACCCTCTCGGAGGCCCTCTTGAGGGCCTCTGGAGCCGTCTCGAGACTCTCTTGGACCGTCTGGAGGCCATCTGAAGCTCTTTTGGAGCCGTCTTGAGGCCCTCTGAAGCTGTTTTGGGGCCCTCTTCGGCCGTCTTGGGGCCCTCTGGCCGGTTCACCGGAACAAATACCAAAAAAAAATGCCATGGGAGCCGCCTGGGAGCCGCGTCAATCGAAAGAAAACTAGGGAAGCAGGCCATTCACCTGGGGCTCGCCCTGCCACCCCCCTCGAACTCCCCCTTGTTAATTCCTTCCGACTAAACAGATCGCACGCTACGCGCGCTTTCCGTCACCTCGCTTCACTGCCATACAAATTCCTGAAGAAGAGCTGCGCGGGAACATGCTTCTGTACTCATGCGAGGCGTGCGTTCCGCGAACGCTGCCTTGAGCCAAACAGTGCCGTCGGCCGGCAGCTGCTGGGCTAACATGCTGCTACGCTCCTCACCCAGTCGTGGAGCAATATGCTGACGCTCCTGGATCCTCTCCTCCTCCTGCTCCTCCTGATCCTCCTGCTGCTGCGCCCGCTCTAGACACTAAGGTCTGTACCTGCCGCGATGCCCGAGGCCCACCGCGAGGGGACGAGGAGCCAAGCAACCACCCACATCCCCGACCCCACCGACCTCCTCTGAAGCATACTCAAGAGAGGCAAAGTCCAGACAGAGTAACCCGAAACGGCGACCGAACACTACGAATGGACTCACCCCGTATGGACGTAGCCTCTCCTGACACACATAAACGAGGGAGCCTGGGCAGCATCGCGGGAGCGGGGGCCGCGAGCCTCTGAAGATCTTGGGAATCGCTAGGCGGCACAGCCACTCCCAACTCCCGAGACCAACCTCATCCTGCTCCTCCTGCTTCTTCTCCTCCTCCTCCTCCTCCTCCTCCTCCTCCTCCTCCTCATCATCCTCATCATCATCATCATCATCATCATCATCATCATCATCATCATCATCATCAGCATCATCATCATCATCATCATCATCATCATCATCATCATCATCATCATCATCATCATCATCATCATCATCATCATCATCATCATCATCATCATCATCATCATCATCATCATCATCATCATCAGCATCATCATCATCATCAGCATCATCATCATCATCATCATCATCGTCATCATCATCAGCAGCAGCAGCATCATCATCATCATCAACAACATCATCATCACCGTCATCATCATCATCATCATCATCATCATCATAAGCAGCAGTATCATCATCATCATCAGCAGCAGCAGCATCATCATCAGCACATCAGCATCATCATCAGCACCATTAGCATCATCACCAGCATCACATATCATCAACATCATCAGCATCATCAGCATCAACATCATCAGTATCGCCATCATCATCAGCAGCAGCATCATCAGCATCATCATCAGCATCACAGCATCATCAGCAGCATCATCATAATATCATCATCAGCAGCAGCAGCATCATCATCACCAGCATCATCAGCATCATCATCATCAGCATCATCATCAGCCGCGCGTCCGCGACTGCACCACCCTCCCAGCCACCCCTTGGGCGTCGCTTCATGGGGGGGGCGCTACATGGGGGGAGGAGGAGGAGGAGGAGGAGGAGGAGGAGGAGGAGGAGGAGGAGGAGGAGGAGGAGGAGAAAGAGTCACTCCTCGGGCCATAAAGGGCCCCCCTCCAGGGGCCCCAAAGGGCACCTTTTCTGCAGCCCTCGCTGCCGCCCCACTTGTCACCCCTCCATTACACGACGCCCACACCCCCACCCCCCCGCACGTGTGACGTCCTGATTGTTTCAATAAGCGGTCCCCGGTAGTCCCGGTTTTTCGTCCTGAATCGTTTTGTGCCGGTCCTGGGGCCCAGCGAGGGCCCCCAGAGACCGAAAATAGCCAAGAACCTCCCGTCCTTTTTTTAATTAGCCTGGCGAAGGACCCAACCATACGCAGTTGTGAATACCGCAACCGTGAATAATATCTTCGCCCGCGCTCCCTATGGGGCCACGAACCGCGTGAGGGGCGTGCCGACATGCGTGGCGGGGCACACAACACGAACGAAGACGATAGGTCTGTGTGCGAGAGACTGACAGCGGGTGATTCATCCTCCCCGATCTTCATCCTCCCCATCCTCATCCTCGTATGGTCATCATCATAATCCTCCTCATCCTGACCCCCCTCAACCTGACCGGAGTTGCCTCGCCATCACCAGTAGCCGTGAGCCCTCCAAGAGAACGAGCTCGGGGGGAAGAGGTGGGAGGAAGCAGGAGAAAGAATGGGGCGGGAGAGCGCAGGAGGAGGAGGGAAAGACAAGACAATAGGGACGGAGTCGGGAGGCAGAGGGTGGCTGGATGGAGTTTCCGGCTAGGTCTGGGCTCGCTCAAAACTGTGTGGGCTCGCCTCTGGACCTCGATCTCGGCCCCCTGGGTCCGCCTTCGGGCCCCGGAGCTCTGACAAAAATTAATTACTCCGATCCTCGTGAGGGGTGCGCCGACATGGGGCGGGGCCGCCATGCGAACCCTGCCACTGGCGCCTTCGGTGGAGCTCCCTATGGGGCAACAATCCTCGTAAAGGGTGCGCCGAAATGTGGCGGGGCCGCCATGTGAACCCTGCGACTGGGGTCTTCGGTGGAGCTCCCTATGGTGCCACGAACCGCGTGAGGGGTGTGCCGAAATGTGGCGGGGCCGCCATGCTAAAAGTGCCACTGGCGCCCTCGGGGGAGCGTCCCGCGGAGCCACGAGCCGTGTGGGGGATGCGCCGAAATGGGCCGGGGCCGCCATACGAACCCTGCCACTGGCACCTTCGGTGGAGCTCCCTATGGGGCACTTAGGACATTAGCTCGAGCTCCCTATGGGGCCACGAAACGTGTGAGGGGTGTGCCGAAATGGGGCGGGGCCGCCATGCGAACTTTCCCTCTGGGGCCTTAGGTGGAGCTCCCTATGGGGCCACGAAACGTTTGAGGGGTGTCCCGAAATGAGGCGAGGCCGCCATGCGAACATTCCCTCTGTGGCCTTAGGTGGAGGTCCCTAGGAGGCCACGAAACGTGTGAGAGGTGTGCCGAAATGGGCGCGGTGCCCGCATGCGAACGCAGCCACTGGGGCCTTCGGTGGAGCCCCCTATGGGGCCACGAAAAGTGTGAGAGGTGTGCCGACATGGGTGCGATGCCCGCGTGCGATCGCAGCCACTGGGGCCTTAGGTGGAACTCTCCCTATGGGGCCACGAAACGTCTGAGGGGTGTGCCGAAATGGGTGTGGTGCCCGCATGCGAAGGCAGCCACTGGGGCCTTAGGTGGAGCTCCCTATGGGGCCACGAAAAGTGTGAGAGGTGTGCCGAAATTAGTGCGGTGCGGGGGAGGAGGGGGGAAGGAGGAGGAGGAGGATGAGGAGGAGGAGGAGGAGGAGGAAAAGGAGGAGGAGGAGGAGGAGGAGGAGGGAGGAGGAGGAGGAGGAGGAGGAGGAGCTCCTCAAAACGAGGACCCAACACCACAGGATGGCTGGGGGAAAAAAAACGGCGCGATCGTGCCTGGGCCCGCGGCTGCGCGGGGGGGGGGGCCGCGCACCTGCCCGGCCCCGGCGACAGGTTGCGCGGCGTGGGGTAGCGCCGCAGGTCGCACTCGCGGGAAGGGGCCGGCGCGCCCGCACGACGGCGGGCTCGTGCCGTGCGACGTCAGTGTCCGACGCCACGCGCACGGAGCGTCGAACCTCGAGCGACCGCGGCCTTCCGGTCGCGCAGGATCGTTCGAGAGCTGACGGGCCGATCTCCCACCACCGCTGCCACAGGTAGGGGAGGGAGGAGGAGGAGGAGGAGGAGGAGGAGGAGGTGGAGGAGGAGGAGGAGTCGCGATCCCATAGGACGACGCGCCGAATTCGCATCAGGACGGGACGGAGCGGCAGGAAAAGACGAGAGAGCGCATTCGAACACAGTGCGGGACCCCAGGGCATTACGAGCCCAGCCGAAGCTTCACGGCAGTGACAGGAGGACCCACGGGCGGAAGTCCAGAATCGGCCAGGCCGAAATCCCAGATCCGAAACAGAACGAGTTTGAATATGGAGCGAGCTCAGCAGCTCAAGATATGGAAAGCCGGCCGGGCCACTGGACGGCGTCGTCCGTGACGCGGAGCCTGCGGGGAATGGGGAGGGGAGGGGCCTTGAAGGCCCTTCATACAGATGTCCCTCCGCCATCGCCTCTCGGGGGTGACATTCCCAAAACAGTTGGGTTCGCGCCGTCCTGGACGAGAAAGCCCCACACTTACTGCACCCCACAAAACCCCCATAGCCCCGCGCACTCTCGGGATGGACTTCCCCAGAGCGCGGCAACAGGGCCTTCGGCGCCACGGCGTCGGCCCTCGATGGGGGTATTCCCCGACACGCGCGCTTCGCACCCCATTCGATGTCGCGGTCGCAACGGACCCGTCGACGGCCTCCTGAGGCCGCCCAGGCCCCACCAGGATTCCCGCAAAGCGAAGCCTTTAGCAAAGCGCGACGGGGGGAGGCGGCGGCGGCGCAGCAGAGGAGGAAAAGGCCAGAGGGGAGGAGGGGACAGGCGAGTCGAGGCGAAAGAAGGAGGTACACTGGGGTGGGGGGTGCAGGTCGAGGCCCCGAGGAGCATCCTCGGCCCGGTCTGGACGGCGCCCACCCTCGGAGGAGGAGGCGAAGGAGTCCAGGAAGGAAGGAGGCTCAGGAGTCGGGGTCGAAGGACGAATGGGGGGGGGCACTACCCGAGGTCTGACCACACTGCGAGACTGGTCCTCGACGGCGACATCCTCCAGACGACGACGACGACGACGACGATTGGCGCCAGCTTGCGTCGTTTGGCCAGGAGCCAACGGCCCCTCGATGTTCTGCGCCGGGAGCCCGTCGATGGCCCCGTCGCAAGACAGCTTCGACCTGGAAAGCTCCCCCGAGCCCCCCCGGCCCATCAGGGGTCGTTTCCTCGCGGAAGCGTCATCTGTGGGCGGGGCCAGAAACGCCATCGCAGGGCAGACCTCTCGCCAGAGCCTCCCGAGGCCCCTGCGGTTTCGAGCGAAGCGAGGGCGGTGGCGACGCCGCCATCCTGGTGACGCGATGACTGGCGAGTGAACCTTTTCACTCATCACCGCACGGACTCCACCCTGCCGCTGCTGGCGCCGCCGTCCTCGCTGGCCCAGCGCGCCTGCGCCTCCTGCGGCGCGATGCCGCGGCCGCCTGCCCGCGGCGGGAACCCCGTCGCCCAGGGCGCCGGGCTCCGCCTGCACGTTGCCCGTCCAGGCGGCGACCGGCCGCGCAGCCTCGCGCAGTTTCTTGCGTTCGTCGTAAGCTTCCTCGGGGAAGCCGTGGAGCTCGGCACCCTTCTTGGCGGCCACGTCGGCGAAGTCGTTGCCCATCTTGTCAATGCCGTCGCCCGCCTCGATGCGCACCCAGCGGCCCTCGACCCACGCGACCCTCAGCCGGTCGGACAGGCCGCCCAAGTCGTCGATGGAGCTCCAGAGCTGGCGCCAGAAGTCCACGCTGTCACGACCGACGCGGGCGCAGTGCGCCTTGCCGAAGGCGAACGATTCCACGATGCCAAGGCAATCCGTCTTTCTGCGCAGGGGGAGGTGGCCGCGCTTGAGCGCCTGGAGCACGGCGCAGCTCCCCCCCCACTGAGCCGTCTGCCAGGGGCCAGGCAGCGGCCCGAAAGGCATCCCTCGAAGGCGGCGCCCGCTGAGGATGGCGACGCCCCAGTCGGCGCGGCTGGCCTCTGGCCAATACAGCGGGCTTCGCGAAGATCCACCTGTGCAAACCGCGCCCGTGACGACCATGGCCTGACCCCCCGCGCGCTGCCGCCACCGCTGAGTGCCCGGGGCAGCGGCGCGTCAGGCAGCATGGCACGAGGAAGCAGGGCGCGCGCGAAGAACAGGTTGTTGGCCTCCGCATTCGTCGCCATGGCCATGAGCTCGTCAAACGCCCGCCTCCGCATGCCAGTCGTCTTGGGGCATCCCCAGGAACGGTGGTGGTGATCTCCGCGTTGACCTCAGCAAATACACATCGGCGAGTCCGCATGCCCCATCTCGTGCAATCAGCACCGGGGCCACTGAGCCCCAATGATAGTTGGACGATGTGCACCTCTTGCCTTGGGAGACAGATGCCAAGCGGTGGCCTCGGGCTGCACGTGCATCATGGCCGCGGGAGGCTACATCCAGTATCCACATGGGTCGCGCGGTGGAGAAGGATGCTCGGGCGCATGTTCCTGTTGGCCAACTCTTCCAGCTCGGCTGATCTACAACTGCGCCTCGCCACAGCGCGAACCCATGACGGAGCGACATCAGTGAGCCTCAAATGCATACCACTGCCACTCCCCAGTTGCACTGCAGAGTGAGCCCTCCAACCCAAGCGGCGTGCGTTGAGGATGACCGCGCCCGCGGGACCTGCAATTGATGCCCAGGTAGCCGCTGCGCGATGCCGATAACAGTGTAGCCGCCTGTACTCACCAAGCCGGATGAAGCACCTCCAGGGGGGCCATCCGGTCGAACGCGAACTGAGCCCAGGTGGAGATGGGCTCCACCGTGGCCACGGAGTCGGACATCTAGCGAGACGCGTCCTCCAGCAGCGAAGCCAGCTACTCGCCATCGCTCGGACGTCCATTCCGTGTGCTTTTTTCGGTTTCGTGCGTGGTGCTTTCGCCAAATGATCATGGATGCTCCTCGGGGGTCCTCGCCGAAGGAAAAATGCACACGTCCGAGCGATGCCGAGGCTATGCTGCTGATGCCGTGTGCGTCTTACTCTAAAAGGGTGCGAAGGAGGCTCGCCGCGGCGTTGGCTGCGGTTGGCAGCGCGCGCGCAGCGCGCAATCCATATGTCACCCCAGGAGCTAGGCAAGGTCGAGCTCCTCCTCCTCCTCCTCCTCCTCCTCCTCCTCCTCCTCCTCCTCCTCCTCCTCCTCCTCCTCCTCCTCCTCCTCCTCCCCCCTCCGCCTCCTCCTCCTCCTCCTCCTCCTCCTCCTCCTCCTCCTCCTCCTCCTCCTCCCATGCCCTTCGGCTTCCTCAAGCGCGGGGGCCGGACCTCGATCTCGCCGAGGCGGTGGTGCACCTCCAGGCACGCAAGTCGGGCCCCAGCAAGGCACCCAAAGCCCAAGATACTTGGCTCGTCGACCGCCTGGAAGCCGCGCTGGGCCAACCGCTCGGCGACTGACCAGGAGAGAACATCAATTATGCACGGTACGCCGCGAGCCTTCGCTGAGTCAGGCGAGGCGAGCCAGTAGTCGATGGTTCTGTATGTACCCGTAGTTGGCGAGGCATGTACCTGTAGACGCAGTAGCCACAACTGCGACGATACCAGGCCACTGGGAGCACTCGGCCTCGAGCGTCCCCGCGCCCGAGCCGAAACGCGTAAGCGCAACACGAGCCGGCCGTGCCAGCATGGCTCCTGAAGCCCTGTTCGCACTGCTCGTGCTCCACATCCGTGACCTAGCTCCTCTCCTGTTTTCCTCCTCCCCCTCCTCCTCCTCCTCCTCCTCCTCCTCCTCCTCCTCCTCCTCCTCCCATGTTCCTTTTAAATGACTCCTTCCTGTCGCACCCCCCAGACGTGTCATTAGGCGGGCCGGGCGTTTCGCTCGAGCCTTCCTCACCACTGAGAATCCTGAAAGTTGCAACATACAGCAGCGACACGGACGGTGGGGGGGAGTCCCACCAGCCCTCTGGGCGTAGGTGGTCTAGAGCAGATCCTCTTCCACCCCTCCCTCTTCCCCCTTGGGGAGGGGTTTACCCCTCCCCCTACCCCCTCCCCTGGACCTGGACGGGGGGGGCCGCGGGTAGTTAGAGCGTCCCAGATGGCCCAAGACGGCTCCAAGAGCGCCTCAGAGAACCCAAGATGAGCTCCAAGATGGCTCAAGATAGCGCAAGATCGCTCGAGATGGCTCCTAAGATGGTTCCAAGAAGCCCAAAGACGGCCCCAAGATAACTCCAAGTGGCCAAACAGCTCCCCAAGGAGGCCCCGAAGAGGCCAAAATCGTCCCAAAACCTAAGGAAAATCAATGATTTTTGCTTTCTCGCCTTTTCGCTTCCGATGGCCATCCGAGGCCTGGAGATGGTTCCAAGATGGCCCAAGAGGGCCCCAAGAGAGCCCCAAAAGAGCCCCAAGACGGCCCCAAGAGCGCCCAAGAGCACTCCAAGAGCGTTCCAAGAGGGGTCCAAGAGGCGATTTTAGGGGCTTCCGAGGGGGGACGCTAATTAAACCCCCCCTCTTGTTTGATCGATCTCCTCCAAGATGGCCCCAAGAAGCGCCCAGGAAGCCCCAAGAGGTCCCAAGATGGCCCCAAAATGGCCCCAAGAGGCCCCCAAGAGGCCCCCCGGAGGCCCCCAAGAGACCCCCAAGAGGCCCCAAGAGCCCCCCCAGATGCACCCAAGATGCTCCAAGAGGCCTCGGCGAGAATGCCTAATCATTGATTCTACACAGGTTTTAGCCACATGGAGGCCTCTTGGGGGGGGGCACGGATTAAGATGACTCCAAGAGCGTCTGGGAGAGCCCAAAATGACCTCCAAGATGGCTCAAGATATCCCAAGATGTCTCATAATGGCTTCCTCTGTGTGCTGCCCACTTCTCTGATCGAGGCAATTCCTCTGGGCATCGTTTCTGGATGGGCTGGTGGGGATTCGCGAAGCGACAACAATTCATCAGAATGGGGCTCTCGTCGTACCAACGCGCGCATGCGTCTTGGAACCAAAGCTCGCTAGAGCTACAAGGATGGAGGAGAGGTCGTTTTCAAGATTGAACTATCGCTCCAACGCCGCGCATATTTGTCTCCAGAGCTTGCAACGGCTACCAGGATGGAGGGCGGTTCCTTGTCAATTGAGTTCTCGCATTAACACAGCGTGTGTTGATCGACATATTGCAAAAAAATACACGGGTTGGGGGCGATTCCAGTTCAAACCGGGACTCTCGCCCTAGCGCCGCGCTCGCTTAGTGCAAAACCTTGCAACACTTACCGGGATAGAGGGCGGGTCGTTACCACAATGGGGCTCTCACCTTAGCGCCGCGCACAGTCGTCTGAAAATACAACAGTTACATCGATAGAGGACGGCTACATTTCACAATGGGGCTCTCTGCTTGAGACCTTCTAGGACCTAGAAAGTCGAAAAGACCAAATAATTAAACATGTAACTGTTTCACAAATGCAATGCGAGTCCTGTTCGGACTAAAATCTCGTTTGAAACGTCTTCGAAGGTCATGGCCGAAGTACAGCGTTGCGCAACAGTTACACAAATGACGGGGAGGTCCTTTTCAGCATGAGGATATCGCTGGACAGCCTGCTGAGCTATATGACCATATCTTCGCACATGCCTTACTATTCGAAAGAAAGGTGCAAAACACTTCCTTTCTCGAAACGGAGCGATCGCCTGAATGGCAAGCCGATAGGGAAGCGGCACATCAAGAGACACATATTGCAATGGAAAAAGACGCGTATAAAATTGTGACGAGTGAACTGGGGACGGGAGGGTGCACGGTAGCATACTTGCTGTATCTTGGGTGAACTCAAGTCCTCCTCCTCCGCCTCCTCCTCCTCTCTTGTCCTCCCCCTGCTCATCCATCCCTCACCTCCTCCCTCCTTCGCCGTCCTCCTCCTCATCCTCCGCTTCCCTCTCGCCGTCCTGTTCCCTTTCCCCCTCTCCAACTCCCCCCCTCCACCTCCTCCACCTCATCCTCCTCCGCCTCCTTCTCCGCCTCTTCCTCCTCCTCGTCCCCCCTCCCCCTTCCCCTCCCTCTTCTCCCTCCTCTCCTCCCCCGTCCTACCTCTCCGCCCCTCCCCTCACCCATGTCCTTCCACCTTCCCCTCCCTCCCCCTCCCCCTTTTCCCCTACCCTTCCCCCTCCGCGTCCTCCTCCCCGTCCCCATCTCCCCCCCCCCCCCCTCCCTCCCTCCCCCCTCCCCATCCCGCTCCCCCCTCCCCCTCCTCGCGCCCCCTCCTCCCTCCTCCCCCTCCCCTTCCCATCCTCCCTCCCCCCGTCCCCCTCCAGGAGGACGGGCGGGCCGCCTCGCTGCGGGTGTGGCCCGCGCCGCCCAGGGTGCGGTACCTCGGACGCGCGCCTGCTCGGCACCATCGCCGCCCGCTCGGGCAGGCTGGAGCGTCGCCGCCGATCAGCATCAGCATTCCCACGAATAGCATCATCGTCATCGACGTCCTCGGCCACATAGCACCACCATGATCAGCGCAACTAGCATCACCATTGGCATCGTCGTCGTCGCCGTCGTCTGTCCTTCATCGTCATGGCCATCATCAATTGGTCAACAGTTGGTTGTCAAACGCATCCCAAACATAATCCTCAGCATTATCCCCTTCATCACCAGCAGCAGCAACAGCATCCTCATCGTAATCATCATATGGGCCATAATCATGCGCAGTACATCCTCACCGCCATCCCCAGCATCAACATCATCATCGCCGTCGTCATCCCAACCCGCAGCAGCATCATCACACTCATCATCGAAAGCAACACCGTCATCATCATAATCGTCATCATCAACACACAGCATCAGCAGCACCATCGTCAGCATCACCATCACCATCATCATCAGCAGCAGCATCATCACCACCACCACAATCAGATCATCAGCAGCATCATCATTGCCAACATAATCACCATCACCATCACCAGCATCATCATCATCATCATCAGCATCATGAACATCAGCTTCATCACCGCCATGGCTCCTCGGGCCCGTACTGCCTGGCTGGAGTCGCTCTCCAGTCACCGGTGGCCGACACACCCGCGCGGCGGGGCGCAGACACAAGAGGGTGTCTGACCATCGGGCAGCCGTTGCGTCTGCAACGCACGGTTGCGGTTCCTTGCCAGAGCCCAAGGCATCGGGTGATCATGTGTATTCACACCACTGCGACCACAAATCATCATCTTGCTGCACCAGATCCGGCCCTTGTGCAAAGGTGGTGCAGGCGTTAACGTCCCTTTACATCCTCTTGGGCCCGATGTGTCCCCCGTGCGCTGGCGGCCCGTCGCCAGGCAGTCAATGCGCTCGGCCTATCCATTGTGTGCCCTTCGTCCTCTTCCTCGTCCGCAGCTCACTGGGATATGCTACTGGGTGAAAAAGACACCTCTGCCGCGGCAGCGCTGCGTACCTTCACCGCGGTCCTCTTGTACATCAAAGTGGTGTTCACCGTTGTTTCTTTCAGTCAGGCTCGGTCCTACAACGAAAAAGACTGACCGCGACTGGGTCTGGCGCCCCCACTGTGCCAGCGGTTGGTGTGCAGTCTCCAAGTTGGCACCAGCGCTATGTGTCATTGCGTTGCAATTATTATTGCGGTTTTCCGGTATGTGCCCCATTCGGTGTGGGTGTGTGCCCCATGGTGGGCATTTCATCTAGCAGCGCTTCATCGGGGAATGCGTCATTGAGTGCCTGATCGTGGAGTGTTTCGTCGTGGCGTGCCTCATTGCGGCGTTATTCACCATGAAAGTTGCGCGGGAATGCGTCGCCGTTGGGTACCTCACCCTCGCGGGCTGTTCGCGAAGTCTACAGTTCTTTATCCTCACAAGGGGGTGATCGCAGTGCTCGTGGGGTTCTTCCTCAATAGGCTCGGGCAAATCTTCATATCGGTGCTCGGGCCCATGCTGATTTCTGAGTGCTCCACTCACAAAACTATTCGTCGTGTGTTCGCGGACGTGTTCTCGGAGGTCTACTTCACGGTGGTGCGCTGCACGGATGCGGTCTGTCATCATCGATGCGCGTCTCATCACCGAAGCGTGATTCGCGGAAGCGCGTTTCGAGGAGGTGCGCGTCATTATCATGACATTGTTAGCATAGGCGTGCTTCAACATCGATTTGTGCTTTACGGAGGCGCATTCATAATGGAGGCGGGCTGCATCATGGAGGCGAACTTCCCCAGGCGCGCTTCATGGAAGCGTTCTTGACGGAGGCAGGCTTCATCACGAGCCGTGCTCCATCGGGGAGGCCCGCTTCGCAGAGGCCCTCTTCATCATGGAAACGTGCTCTACAGAGGCGCATTTCATCCTGCAGGCGCGCTTCATGGTGGCGTGCGCCACGGAAACGCTCTTCATCATCATGGAGGCGTGTTTCATCACTGGGGCGTGCTTCACGGAGGCGTGTTTCGCGGAGGTGCGGAGGTGCACTTTATTATCCAGGTCTGCGTCGCGGAGGCGTGCTTCGTCATCGAATTTGCTTTACGGAGGCAAGTTTCACCATGGAGGCGTGATCCATCATGGAGGCGAGCTTCCTCGGAGAGACGTGCATCATCGAACTGTGCTTCACCAAGGCGAGCTTCACAGAGGTCTGTTCCAAGGAAGTGTGCGCCATCGAGGAGGCGTGCTCCACGGAGGCGCGTTTCAAAGCTAGTTGTGTTTCGCGGAGGCCTGCTTCATCATGGAGGCGTGCTTCACAGAAGCGTGCTTCGGCGTGTCCCTCCTTTCCTGGGTGGTGACGTATGCAGGGTCCTCATCTGCATGGTTCCTCGGGCACGTACTGCCTGGCTGGAGTCGCTCTCCAGTCACCGGTGGCCGACACACCCGCGCGGCGGGGTGCACACACAACAAGGTGTGTCGGACCATCGGGCGGCCGCTGCGTCTGCAACGCGCGGTTGCGGCTCCCCGCCAGAGCCCAAGGCATCGGGTGATCATGTGCATTCACACCACTGCGACCACAAATCATCATCATCAGCATCATCAGCATCAGCAGCAGCATCATCATCACCACCAACACCACCACCATCACAACCATCATCATCATCATCAGATCATCATCATCAACATCATCATCGTCGTCATCATCATAATCAGCATCATCATCATCAGCAGCATCATCATCATTATGTTTCTGGCGCTGCCCTCCTCCTTCGTGTCCCATCTCCCTCCCGCTCCCTCATATCCCTCTCCCTCATCCTTTCTGTTCCTCCTGCTCCCCCTGCCTCCTCCATCACCAAACTCAATCCATCCCTCCTCCTGTCCCTCCTCCTCCTCCACCTCCGCTCCTCCTCCTCCTCCTCCTCCTCCTCCTCATCCTCATCATCATCATCGTCATCATCATCACCACCATCACCACCACCATCACTATCACCATCACCACCACCATCACCATCACAACCATCGCGATGATGATCATCATCAGCAGCAGCATCATCATCATCATCAGCATCAGCAGCATCATCAGCATCACCATCATCATCAATAATCATCATGGGCATCAGCATCAGCATAATCATCAGCAGCATCATCAGCATCAGCAGCAGCATCAGAATCAGCATCATCAATCATCATCCGCATCACCATCCGCATCATCATGAATATCATCAGTAGCAGCATCATCATCGTCATCGTCATCATCATCATCATCACCATCATCCTGAATGATCATCATCAGCATCAGCATCAGCATCATCATAAGCCTTATCAGTAACAGCATCAGAATCGTCATCGTCATCGTCATCATCACCATCATCAGCAGCATCATCGTTATCATCATCAGCATCATCATCACCATCAACATCATCATCATGATCCTCCTCCTCCGCAAGCCACGACAGGTGAGTGGGAGAAGAATGGGGCGAGGGAGGAGAGGGAGGAGAAGGAGGAGGGCGAAGAGGAAGAGGACGACGGCGACGACGACGAGGAGGAAGAGGACGAGAAAGAGGAGGGCGAGGGCGATGGTGCTGGGAATTGGAAGAGCATCGCCCTCGTCCTCGTCGTCAGCGTCTGCCCCACGCCTTCCTGCCTCTCCAGGCTTGGGTCGTCCCGGGCACACGCTCGGCCGCTGCAGGCTGGTCATGTCCAGGCGCCACGTGGGCGACCGGTCGGGCGATGAGACGACGGTCGTCTTCAACTGCAGGGAGGGGCAGCTCCCGTCTCTGCGGCCACTCTCTCCCCCATTGCCTCCAGCGCCCTTCCTCCCCATCTTCCCCTCATCCCTCCTGCACGCCCGCCCCCTCCCCCAAGCCCCGTCCGCGCCCATGACTCCAAGAGGTACCCCTGGGGTAGGCGGAGCTCCAGGCCTGACGCTCACGACGGAAGCAGCAGCAGCAGCATTTGATGCTATATTCGTAGCTCTGAGTTCCTCCCTATCTGACCTGCGAGGCGAGGACGTCGTAACAGTGGAGTTCGGCATATACGCTGATTTCCGCCTGATATTCGATAGCGCTCGCCTCTTCTCTTTACTGCTTCTCTCCCTCCTACTGTTTGAATGCGTGGTGTTCCGCGCTTTGCTCGCACTTATCGTGCGTATGCCATATACTCTCTGCGCGTGTGTCGTGGTGCACGTATACTTGAGTTCTTTGGCTTTGGAAAAATGAAAGTACGTGATCATGCCACGCTCGTTGCATGCCGAGGGCCCCTGAGAGTCACGCGAGGGGAGTGCGAGGTCGAAAAGCGATCGTGGAAGTCTCGAGTATGGACGACGACGACTCCTATCCTCCTCTGCCTAGCTCTCTTGCCGAATCTCTTATCCATACTGTGCGACCAGCATCAGCATGCTCCTCCTGATCATGCTCCTCCTCCTCCTCCTCCTCCTCCTCCTCCTCCTCCTCCTCCTCCTCCTCCTCTTCATCATCCTCATCCTCATCCTCATCCTCATCCTCATCCTCCTCCTCCTCCTCCTCCTCCTCCTCCTCCTCCTCCTCCTCCTCCTCCTCATCATCATCATCATCATCATCATCATCATCATCATCATCATCATCATCATCATCATCATCATCATCATCATCATCATCATCATCATCTCATCATCCTCATCCTCATCCTCATCCTCATCCTCATCCTCATCCTCCTCCTCCTCATCCTCATCCTCCTCATCCTCATCCTCATCATCATCATCATCATCATCATCATCATCATCGTCATCATCATCATCATCATCATCATCATCATCATCATCATCATCATCATCATCATCATCATCATCATCATCATCATCATCATCATCATCATCATCATCATCATCATCATCATCATCATCATCACATCATCACCATCATCATCATCATCATCATCATCATCATCATCATCATCATCATCATCATCATCATCATCGTCATCATCATCAGCATCAGCATCATCATCATCATCATCATCATCATCATATCCGTATCGTCCTGAGTATCATCATTATCGTCAGCAGCATCATCATCATCATCAGCATGGTCATCATCATCATCATCATCCTCATCCTCATCCTCATCTTCATTATCATCCTCATCATTCTCGTCATGATCATCATCATCATCATCCACATCATCAGCATCATCATCATCATCATCAACATCATCATCACCATCATAATTATCATTTGAAGCAGCACCATCAGCAGCAGCATCATTAGCATCAGCATCATCATCAACATCATCATCATCATCATCATCATCGTCTTCGTCATCGTCATCATCATCAGCAACAGCATCGTCAGCATCCGCATCAACATCATCATCATCCTCATCATCATCCACATCATCATCATCATCACCAAAGCCATCTCATCTTCATCATTATCATCACAAACATAATCGTCATCATAAGCATCATCATCAGCAGCAGCAGCATCATCAGCATCAGCATCAGCACCAGTATCAGCATCGGCATCATCATCATCATCATCATCCTCATCATCGTCATCGTCATCGTCATTTTCATCGTCAGCAGCATCATCATCAGCAGCATCAGCATCATCATCATCGTCATCATCATCATCATCAGAATCAGCATCCTCATCATCATCATCATCATCATCAGCATCATCATCCCCTCCCCCACCCCTCCCTCGTCCGCCTCCCCCTCCCTTTTCTCCTCCTCCTCCTCCTCTTCCTCCTCCTCCTCATCATCAGCACCATCAACATCATCATGAGCATCATCGTCATCAGCATCAGTATCATCATTAGCAGCAGCATCATCTCATCAACAGAATTATCATCAGTATCACCATCATCAGCATCACCATCCACATCAGCATCAGCATCAGCATCACCATCATCGGCAGCATCATCATCAACCCCACCAACACCACCATTATCATCATCATCATCATCATCATCATCATCATCATCATCATCATCATCATCATCATCATCGTCATCATCATCATCATCATCATCATCATCATCATCATCATCATCATCATCATCGTCAGCATCATTATCATCAGCATCATCAGCATCATCAGCATGGTCATCATCAGCAGCAGCATCACAATCATGATCACAATCTTCAATCAGCATCATCATCATAATTATCATCATCATCCCCCTCCTCCACCCCCTTCCCCCTCTCCCTCCGTTTCCTCCTCCTCCTCCTCCTTCTCTTCCTACGCCACCAAATCCCCGAATCCATGTTCGCTAGAACCCTCAACCCTGCAATTCTCTTCCCCCTCCACCTGATCCGCCCTTATCCCGCATTCTCCACCTCCTAATCCGCCGATCTCTTCGTCCTATTCATCTTCATACTTCATGCCATCATCGAAAAAGTGATCGTCGTGATCCTCGTCAACGTCGTAATCCATGTGCTGGTCGTCATCATCACCATTTCCACCCACCATCAAATATCAACCATACACATATCGTCGTGATCGTCTTGCTCATCATCGTCATCATCGTCGTCAGCATCGTCATAATCAGGGTCCGTGTTAGTCGTCGTGCGCTCACCAGCCGCAACAACAGAACGGCCATCACCCTCATCGCCAACGCTGCACTCATCATCATGGCTGTTTACGTCGTCACCACCGTAGTCACTGTCTTCCCTCTGCGGCGAAGGGCTGCCGAGCAGACGCGCGGCTCAGTGGAGAAGCCTCCTGCTGGGCCTGAACGTCCCCCAAGGACCTCGCCGTCCGGTACCTGGACGCCCCGCTCTGCGTCGCGAACGGCGCCTCTCCCGCCTCCTCCACATTTCTCGCCTTCCCGCCGTCAGCCTCCCCCTCCCCGCCGTCATTCCTCCTCCGCCTGCTCCTCATCATCGTTGTCATCCTCCTCGTCTTGCCCCCGATACCCCCACCTGAATTAGCCATCATCCTATCACTCATGATATCCCTCCTCGTCCTCATCCTCATCCTCCTCCGCCTCGTCCTCTTCGCCTCGCCTCACCCGAACCGACGACGCGACTGTTCGGTGCCTTTGATAGCGCGGTACGCGTCGTGGGCATGGCCGGGTGTTCTTTAACGGGGACACAGTAAACGTGGGGCGAAGAAACGTGCAACTTTCGTGCCCGTTTTGGACCCGCGGTGGCAGTCTGGGGGCCACTGAGGTCCCTTTGAGGGTAACTTTCCTGAAATCCTGAATCCCCTCGCGTTAATTGCCCCCCCCTTGCCGTCCGCCAGAGACCGAATGGTCGAAAGTACCGTGGCAACGCCACATCGGACAGCACAGCCGTATACAGACATAATGTGAGATGTGGCGCAAAAGACTGAATGGGAAAAGAGGCCGACCTCTTCCCTCTGAGGTACATGTCGACAAGAGAAGTTTGGAAATGGATTCCGCGCTCGCGTTGGGCCCGCATTGTTTGCGGCGCCGTCTGCAGGGTTACAACGGTACCGTCTGCCTTCGCCGCCCCAACTCCCACATGGTTGCATGCTTGCTTGTTGCGCGCTTGCGTTATGGCATGTCTCCACGGTTCCCTGACCATTGCAGGCGTTAGGGGTATCAGTGGCATTATGAAACACGGCGCTTGGCCAAAATAGTGTGACACACGTGCCGCAAGCCGTGCCGTGCCACGCTTAGTCTTCGGAAAGCGAGGACATTCGCCATGCCATGCCGTGCCGCGCCGTGCCGTGCTTGATCTTCAGAATACCCAGACTTGTGAAGTGTTGTGCCGTCCGTGCTTGGTCGACGGCGACATCGACAACGACGATTGTGAATTCGCCTGGCGAAGACGAAGACGAAGGTTTCGTTGCACTTTGAGCCCTTCGTGGAACTCGCGGATGTGCTCGGTGCCGAGGATTTCGTGGCGTAACGAAGCAAACTGAAACGCGAGGATACGTTCCGCGCCTGGGGTTTCGTGGCACCGTGAGTTCCTGGGGAACGCGCGGATGTGTTCGGCGCCAAAAGGTCCTTTGAACTTTGAAACCGAGTGAGACGCGTGAACCCTCCCTTTCCTCCTCCTCCTCCTCCTCCTCCTCCTCCTCCTCCTCCTCCGTGTCCCCTCCACTCCCCTCCTCTCCCCTCCTCTCCCTTCGTTCTCTCCCTCCTCCTCCAGCCCTCTTCCTTATAATCAATTTCTCCGTGTCACACCCTGAGCGGACCGGGGATTTCGCCTGAGACTTCCTCACCATTTATGATCCTGAAGCTTAAAGCTTGCAGTAGTTTCACGGATGGAGGGCGGGTCGCTTTTAACATGTGGCTCATGCCGTAGTGCCGCGCTCCTTCTTTTCAAAGTTTGCAAGAGATTCACAGATGAGAGAGAACGCGTTTCACGGGCGCTTGCCTTGGGAACATTCGGCGGCGCGTTTCAAACCGGGGGGGGCCCCCCCCCAACACTCGGCGCCGTCGATCAAAACCAAAGGGACTCCCCTCTCCCCAACCCACCCCTTCCCGAAACCCCCCCACCCCCCCCCCCTCGGCGCCGTCACCGGCGCCAGCGCTGGCGGCCACCAGCAGCGCCCATGGCTGGGACGCTGCGACGATGACCAAAGGCAGCCCAGGGGGGAAGGGGGGGGGTCAAACCCCCCCCCCTGCGCCAGGGGGGGGGGGATTCAAACCACCCCCCCCTCCC
>CAUYUJ010002465.1:69258-89476 GCA_963575745.1 Prorocentrum cordatum
CATCATGATCACCATCGTCATCATCAACAACATCATGATCACCATCACCGTCATATCCATCGTCATCACCAGCATCATCATATCCACCATCATTACCATAACCTTCAACATCACCATCATATCCGTCACCATTACCATCATGCAATCTCATCATCAGCATCATCACCATCAGAATCATCATCCCCATCATCATCATCACACCACCACCATCATCACCATTTTCATCATCACAATCATCATTACCATCATCAGCATCATCAACGCCATATTCACCACCATCATCAGCATCACCATCCTCATCAGCATCAGCATCACCATCAACATCAGCAACGTCATCATCACAGTCATCACCATGATCATCATCACCACCACCACCATCATCAGCATTATCATCAGCGTCATCATCACCAACATCATCATCATCATCATCATCATCATCATCATCATCATCTTCGGCATCCCCATCATCATCATCATCATCATCATCATCATCATCATCATCATCGCAATTACCATCATGAGTCATCAGCATGATCAGCATCATCAACATCATCACCATCAGCACAATCAACATCAACATCATGATTTTCACCGTTAACATCAACATCATCGTCGTCTTCATCATCATCAACGTCACTCACATCATCATCATCGACATCAAAATCGCAATCATCATGATGCACACCATCACCAACATCACCATCATCCCCATCACGATCAGCAACATCACAATGATCATCTTTATCATACTCCTCCTCGTCCACTTCCTCCTCCGAATCATCATCACCATCATCATCGCAGGCATCATGATCATTGTCCTCCGCCGCCTCAACATCATCAGAAGCATCTGAACGTCACCGTCATCACAAACATCATCATCAGTTTCATAGTCACCATCATCATCATCATCATCACACTCACGATCATCACCAAAATCATCATCCTCATCCTCATCACCACTTTCATCATCGCGAGCAGCATGATCATTGTCTTCCGCCTCTTCATCATCAGCAGCATCATCTTCGTCACAATCACCACAATCAGCATCATCGCCAACATCAGCATTACCATCATCACCATCACCCACTTCCGTCTCCTCATCAAGACAATCAGAATGATCATCATCACCACCGTCATCATCATCGTCGTCATCATCGAAGCCATCATCATCACCAGCCTCCTGATCATCGTCCTTCCTGGCTTCCACATAATCATCATCATCATCAAAAGCACCATCATCATCACAACCATCCTCGTCCTCCTCCACATCATCATGATCAGCATCATCACCATCACCATCATATCAGCACCATCAGCATCATCATCACCATCACTGGCATCCCCCTCATCATCATCATCCGCCTCCTCATCGGCATCAACATCCTGCCCATCATCACCATCAGCATCATCATCGTTTTCCTCCGCCTCCTCGTCATCAACATCATCGCTATCATCAGAATCATCAGCAGCATCATCAGCAGCAGCATCCACTGCCTCGGTACCATCATCATCATCGCCAGTATCATCATCAGTATCATGGTCATCATCATCATCATAATCCGCCGATCTGACGTGTGAGTTACAACGACCCTCAAAACAGCCTGAACCTCAATTCCTAAGCTTCAGCTCTACTGGGGGGTGGGTGCCGGGGTGGCTCTGCTGGGGTAAGGGGAAGGGGGGGGAGGTCAATTTATTTCCCGGAGCGGAATCGGAGCTCCAGCTCACTCCGGGACGGCCCCCTCGCCCAGGAGAACGCCAACATGGAACAAGAGGACCCAGAGTCGCCAAACGATCGCTACGAGACGCCCAAAATGTCCCCAAGACAGCCCCAGAAGCCTCCAAGATTCCCTCACACGCCCTGAAAAAGACCTCTCAAAGAAGACCCAAACAAGCAAAAGTTGCCCCATTCCTCTTGGAAAACGTACAAGTTTAGCGTATTCGCCTCTTGGGATTTCAGTGCGTCGCAGACGCCCCAAGAGATCCCCAAAACGGCCCAAGAAGCCGCCAAGAAGGCTCCAAGACGGCCCAAGAAGGGCCCATGATGGCCCAGGAAGCCCCCGGAAAGGCCCAAGAGGGCCCCAGGACGGGCCCAATAGGCGCCTGAGAGGGCGCCAAGACGGCGGAAGAAATGCCGAGGACGGCCCAAGAAGCCACCAGCAGGCCCCCAGAGGCCCCCAAGAGGCCTGAAGAGGCCCTACCTAAGACGCCTCCAGCTGGCCCCGAAGAGGCCCCCTGAAGCCCCTACAGGCCCCCAAGAATTTCAAAACATGCATCCAAGACGCGCGCAGACAGCTCTAGCACAAAGCCTTTCAGAGAGTGCACCAAATCGGCGAAGTGTCAACCCGAAGAGGGCCAACACCTGGCCCCAAAAGAAACTTTCCAACAACCGCCGAACATTTCCAACAACCGCCGAAAATCTCCCCATCCTCGTCATGCTCCTCCTTTTCCCCGTCCCCCTCTCCCACGTCCCGCTTCCTCCTGCTCCTCCTCATCCTCAGGATCTTGCTACTCCTGCCCCTCCCCCCCCCATCCCTTCCACCTCGTCATGATCCTCCTCCTCCTCCTCCTTCTCCTCCTCCTCCTCCTCCTCCTCCTCCTCCTCCTCCTCCTCCTCCTCATCCTACTCCGTTGCCTCCATTCCTCACCGCTCGCCGTCGTCGCCGGTCATGACCGCTATCGCGCGCTTCCGGCAGCAACGGAAGCGCCCCGGATCGGCAGCATTGGCCGGAGGCCACTACAATCACCACCATCATCACCACCATCACCATCACCATCACCATCACCATCATCATCATCATCATCATCATCATCATCATCATCATCATCATCATCATCACCATCATGATCATCATCATCATCAGCAGCAGCAGCATCGTCTTCATGACCATTATCATTATCAGCATCAATACCATCATCATCCGCATCATCATCATCATCATCATCATCATCATCATCATCATCGTCTTCCCTATCCTCATCCCCTTCCACCTCCTTATCATCATCGTAATCATCGTCATTATCAGTATCATGATGATAACCATCATCGTCATTGGCAGCATCATCACCATCATCATCAGTAGCGGCATCTTCGTCTGGATCATCATCATCATCACCATCATCATCATCATCATCATCATCATCATCATCATCATCATCATCATCATCATCATCATCATCATCCGCCTCCTTCTAATCATTCTCATAAGCATCGTCACTACCACTATCAAAAGCACGATCATCATCATCATCAACAACAGCATCATCAGTAACAGAATCATCACCACCACGACCATGAGCAGCAGCAGCAGCAGCAGCATCTCCCTCTTCTTCATCATCATCAGTATCATCATCACCATCACGCCCATCACCGTATTCTTCTTCTTTGTCATCAGCATCATCGTCGTCATCATCACCATCATCACCATCACATCATCGTGTTCTTGATAGTCATCATCCGCATAATCATATCAGTCACCATCCACACTCAGCCAACCGACTCCAACTCACCAGCGCCATCAACCTCCTCCTGACCATCATCAGCGCCATCGTCGTCGTCGTTAGCATCATCATCATCGTCATCATCATCCTCACCATTATGATCATCATCATCATCATGAGCAGCATCATCATCGCCGTAGCCGTCGTCGCCTCAGCAACAGCATCATCAGTGTCAGCATCATGACCATCATCATGGCGATACAGGCGACGCTGGTAATGATGGTGATGGTACTGAAGCTGGAACTGATAGGCGGCGCGATGGGGCCCGCCAGGCAGGAGCTCCATGCCTTAAGGGGCGCCCCCCCTGGAACGCGAAAATGGCCCAGGGATCTCGGGTTTGGACCACGGGCCCCGCAGCTCGATTTTGCGAGTGTTCCGAGAGCGCCCAAGGGCCCTATATTATTAAAGGGGAGCGCCAGGGCGTTCGTCAAGGCAACTGCTTGGTTAATCGCCAAATCCCCCTGAGAGCGCGCGTGCAAGTGCATCTTCGTCGCCGCAGGCGGCCTGGAGAAAAGGCCAGCCTGCCAGCGCGACACGGCGCGGCGCCAAAAGCGCGACGCCCCGCACGACAACCGTAGCCAAAGTGACCACGAACAACGGGGAGGGAGCGCGCAGGGGGGCGCAGGGAGGTGCCCATAAGAGGAACTGCGCGGCTCGAGCGGCCTCGCCAGAGGGCCCTCTGTCGCAGTCGCTTGAAGCATCGCCCGTTGCGGCTTGAGCCAAAATGGCAACGGACGGGGCGAGGGGTTGAGAAAAAAAAAAAGAGGAGGAAGGGGAGGGAGAGGAGGACGACGACGACCTTTCTGCTCTTCCTCATCGCCCTCCGATTTTGCCCCACTTGATCCCTTTCCCCGCTCGTCGGCGCGGTCGTCGCCGTCCTCATCATCATCCTCATCCTCCTCATCCTCATCCTCATCCTCATCCTCCTCGGGACTGCCCGAGCTGGCTCCAAGTGGCCGCTGCCCCGCCCCGAGGCTTTGAGTGGCCACTCCCCCACCCCGCAGCCAGTGGTTGAACGGGCGGGGCTTGCCGCAGGCAGCTGGATTGATGCCTTGCGCGTGCCCTTGCTCTTAATCCCCACTGTCCGCTCCCAGAATGCACGCGCGACATGTTTTCTATTGTAACCAGCCGCTGGTTGGTAACCAGCCACTTCTTCGAAACGTTGTCGACAGCCTGGGCCTCCAGACTGCCCCGAAAACTCCGACGCACGCAGCCACACCGCGTGCAGCGGCGCAGCCCCCTCACCACTCGCAGATGCAGGCCTGCATCTGCCCCCTCAGGGAGTGGCGCCGAGGCAGCCGAAGAGGGAAGCCAGCTCGCCGCCTAATCCTCCCTCGTCTCCAGCTTCTCGCGCCACTCGCGCAGCTGCTGCAGACCATCCTTGAAGAAGGCCTTCGGCAGCGTCGTGAAGGCCTTGCTCATGAGGCAGGCGACGGCGGAGAGCGCGCTCTTGTCGGCCTGCGGGTCCAAGTCCGCGTCGACGATCAGCCGAACGAGGTACTGCAACCAGTCCTGGCGCTCGCCATCCTGCTCGCTGTTCTTCGCCCAGTCCTTGGCGCCAGGGTCCCACTTAGGAAGGCCCATCACGATCGGCCACGTGCCGAAGGGGGCCCACAGCGACGACCCCCCCTGCATCGTGAAGATAGGGGATGCCTTGATCACATCGGCACTCTTCTCGGAATTCTGCAAGAACGCCTTCATGTCGCTGCCGCCGCCATCCGCCACCGCGGACGCCGACGCGCACACGACAGCCGCGCTGCCACTGACAATCGTCACGTAGTGGGAAGCCCCAGCCCACGGGTGGGACCTCGGAGTGAACTCGAGCGCGAAGTTCTTCTGGTAGAACACGAGGGCAGGCAATCGGGCGCTGTCGCCCGCGTGCTCCTTGGAATCACCTCCGCCGTGGCAGAACTCGTGCTCCGTCGCCAGCGGGCTGTAGCCGTGGGTGCCCTTTTTCTCCACGATGTATGTGACGGACGAGTTCGCCACAGTCTTGATCTCCTCGCCGTACGCGGCGAGCTGCTTCTTCAAGGAGTCGCGCCACGCCGAAAGGCCCCCCTCAGTCTTGGCGAAGCCGAAGGTCATGAGGCCATTCGCAGGCTGGCCCTTGCACTCGCCTGCGTCGCCAAGGCTGGAGTGCGCATCCGCGTGTGGCTGGTTCATGTTCATGGCGACTGGGGCGATGATCTGGGCGGGCACGGCGGGGGCGCATCTGGCCTTCAGACTGTTCGCGACCTTGTCCACTGCGCCACGGTTCTGGCGCTGAGCCTTCTTCTTGCCTGCCGCCTGCCGCGTCAACACGCCGCGGAGTGTGTGGTGCAGTCGGCGATGAAGTACATATTCTTGTCCACGGCCTTCATCAACTTCTCGGCCTCCGCCTCCTGGTCAATCAGGTTGCACGGCATCGTCCACTGCATGACCGACTCAGCGAACGTAGAGAGGCCCGCGTAAGCCTTGGCGGCCTCCTCGACCACAGGCGCGATGCCAAGGCAGGCGACCTCCTCGTGGTCCTTCAGCTTGTCGTGCAACTGCTTGAGCACATCGATCGTCGCGTCACTCTTGCCGACCTGCGACGGGCGCAACCAAACCGCCCAAGATGGTCCAAGATGACCCCAGATGGCCCAAGGGGGCTCCAAGAGGGCCAAGAGGGCCCCAAGAGGGGCCCAAGAGGGGCCCAAGAGGGCTTCAAGACGGCCCCCCACAAAGTCACCCGGAGGAGCCCTCTCGGGTGACTCTGTGGGGGGGAGCTCTCTTGGGCCCCTCTTGGGGCCGTCCTGGGGCCCTAAGGGGGGCCCACGAGGCCCCCAAGAGGGCCCGAAGACGGCTCCGAGGGGACCCAGGAAGGCCCTCGGGAAGTGTTTTTGGAGAGGGGTGTCCAAGAACACTTCCCAGGGGGGATCTAAGACGGCCCCAAGATGCTTTAAGATGGCCCTAGGACTCCTCCAAGGGGCTCCGAGAGGGCCCCCAAGAAGGCCCCAAGACAGCTCCAGGAGGGCTCCAATGGGGGCCCCAAATAGGGCCCCAAGAAATCCCAGGGCTGAGGCCCATGACCTGGGGCGCCGTTGGGGCCACGAGCTCCTCATCCTCCTCCTCATCCTCCCCCTCCTCCTCCTCCTCCTACTCCTCCCCCTCCTCCTCATCCTCCTCATCTTCATCCTTCTCGTCCTCCTCATCCTGATCCTCCTCCTCTTCATCATTCTCCCCATCCTCATCATCATCCTCCTCCTCATCGTCATATTCATCCTCGTCCTCATCCTCATCATTCAAGGCCCACTGGCGGCCTTGTACTCGTCGAGCTTCGCCATCACAATCCGCTCGGTGGAACTCTTGGCCGCGGCGAAGAGACTAGGCACGAGCTCGTCGGACTGCAGCGGCGGGAGGGCCGGCTCGAGCGTCTCGGCATTCTGAATGGCCATCTCCACCGCGTCCTTCTGCGACCGCTTCGGCTTCCGCACCGACGAGCCCGTGGCCGACAAGACGTCGTCATCCTCGGGGCCGCACTCGGCGCCGTCGCCATCCTCGTCAGTCTGGCAAGCGCCGCCCTCCTCCTCATCTGAATCCAGCAGCGCCATCTCGCCGCGGCCACTGCCGCCCTTGGAAGAGAGGACGCTGCCCGACAGCTTGCGCCTCGCCCCCGCCCCCGCCTCCGCCTTCGCGACCCTGGAGGACTCGCCGCGGACGACCAAGCGATCGCGCGTGATGGTCTCCTTCGAGATCTCAGTCGGCTTCCTGACGGCAACCACCGCGGCGCCGTTCTCCTAGGAAGAGGGGCACGGGGATGTGGATGCGGAGGGAAGGGAGGAGGGGGGAGGAGGGAGGAGGAGGACGAGGATGAGGGAGGGGGAGGACGGGGAGGGAGGGAGGAGGGGGAGAGGGGGGGGGAGCACGAAGAGGAGGAGGAGGGGGGGAGGAGGAGTGAGGAGTGGCGAGGAGGGAATACGAAGAGGAGGAGGGGGATGAACCGGGAGGAACGTTACCCTCCTCCTACTACTCCTACCCCTCCCCCACGTCCTCCTCCTCCCCCTCCTCCTCCTCCTCCTCCTACTCCTCCTCATCCTCCTCCTCCTCCGCCTCCTCATCCTCGTCATCCCCCTATTTCCTAGAAGATCCTTGCTCTTGAAGACCTTCTTGTCGGCGACGTCGCGGGCCCACTTGTCCTTGGCCTGGCTGCGCGAGCAGCCGTTGGCGTAGACCTCCGCGGGAGCGGAGGGCGAAGCCAGGAGACGAAGCCCCCCTGGATGTGATGCACGAACTTCCCGAGGGCCCGACCGAGCCCAGAACAGCGGAACATGGGGGGCCGAGCATCGACGGGGCGAAGCATCCCATGTCCCCGAACGCCTGATCTGGAACATCTGGAACGATGCTCGCCCCCCCATGTTCCAGATCAGGCGTTCGGGGACATGGGAGAGCTTCACGATATTCCTCCTCCTGCCCCTACGGGATGAAGACACCACGAATATAGAAGTGAGGCCCCAGCAGACGTTGCCCATTAAGAGCCCACCAAAGGGCCTTATCGAGGATCTCCACACCATGGGGATGGATCGGGACATCCTCCTCATCCTCCTCCTCCTCCTCCTAGTCCTCTTCCTCCCCCATCATCCGCATCCGCATTCCCACCCCTGATCGACCCCCTCTTCCCACGGCGTCGGCCCATCGCACCCCTCAGTTTTTTTTCTCTGGTGCACCCCGCACGAGAGATCGGGAAACACGACGGCGTGGCCGACGCGCACGGGCTCAATCAATCACGATGACAGTCGAAGAGCTGGCCGTCGGGGTCGACATTGAGCACGGGCTCGGGATGGGCGTCGAAGAGCCGAACGGCACGCTCGGCGTCGGGCTCGACGTTGGGCCCGAAGGAGTGCGAGAAGGCGTCGGGCTGGCCGCGGAGCTGGCCTCGGTGCTGGCCGTGGCGCGGGCCTTCTTGAGCTTGGGCAGCCACACGCCGAGTGGGCAAACGCGGCGACGAGGCCGAGGGTACTTGATCGGGCGGTACTCCTGCATGAAGACCGAGTCGCATGACCAGACCCCCCCAACTGCTGCCGCCTCTGGCGCCGCCACTGCGGGCGAAGCCTCCGCTGCGTCCAGAAGCCAGCAACGAGCATGCGTGCGATGGAACATCCCGAAACCAACTGCACTGCCAATTGAACCAACATGGCTACGGAACGAACGTCGTTCCATCGCGTACTCGACTCGACCTACACTACCAACTTCTGTTAAGAAATCTTCGGAGCCTCCTCAACCTAGCTCAAAAGGGGTGGAGTCGGGCTTAAGTGCCCGAGCCAACCTGGTACGCAATGTACTGGCCCTTCGTCAGCAGCAAGTACCCCTTCTTCCTGGAGCGCACGATCTCCTTGGTGAACTCCCTGATCAGCCCGACCACATCGCTGAGCGCGGCGCGGGCCTGGAAGGTGGCCCCTCGGCGACCTTCACTGCGACTGCCACTGCCCCTGGACGTCATCAACACCTTGATCATGTCCCTATACTGCGCGGGCGACTTCGTCTTCATCTTCTCCACGGCCTGCTTGAGCGAAGGATCCTTGGCACATTTGTTCTCCATGGACCGCTTTGCCAGCCCGCACTCGTAGTGGCACATCAAGCAGCGGTACCTCTTGTCGCCATCCGCGATCACCAAGCCGCACTCGGTGCACACGGCGCCGCCCTCCGTCAGATTGGATGCGTCGAAACCTTCGCTGAGGCGGCTGCCACCCGATCGATCCGATGCTACCGACTGGGATCGACCTGAAACTGACGGCGACCTCGCACTCGTAGCACGCGTGGCAGCAGGAGACGTGGACCGTGGTGGCGAAAGGTGCATCCTGGCTCTCTTGCCGTCGAGCTCGGCGCGGCTGGGGCTCCTCTTCGCCGCCGCCGCTGCCCGCCGACCCTCCTCGGCGCAGCGGCACGGGCTGGCAACGGACGAGCCCCCCTCGCCTCGGCTGCTGCCGAGGCGTCGCTGCCCGCGCCTAGGCCGCGAGCTCCTCGAGCGCGCCCGCCCGCGCGAATCCGCGGGGGGCCTCGAGGGAAGCCTGCTGCGATGCGAGTCTGCGACGGACGCTGGCGGCGGCATCTGTCGCGCCGCGGGCTCCAGGAGCGGTTGTCAGTCCATGCTGGGATCAAGCTTGGCCCTGAACGCAGGCTGCCAGAGGGGGAATGTCGGGGGGGGGAGCAGGAATGTCTGGGGCCTCCTTGGAGTGTCTTAGGCCTCCTTGGAGTGTCTGGGACTCTGGGACTCTTGGGACGTTCGCATCGCCGTCTGAAGCAAGCCCAAGTTTTGGGGTCTCTTGGGCCTCCTTGGAGTGTCTGGGGCTCTGGGACGTTAGCGCCGCCGGCTGAAGCAGGAGGGCGTGGGGCGTTAGCGCCGCCGTCTGGGAGGTTAGGACAGCCGTTTCAACAACCTTATCGTGGGGATACCCCTGTGGACGATAGTGTCAACGAGGAGGCATGACGAGAAGGACAATGAAAAGAGGAAGGTGATGCCAACGCGGAGGTGGCAACGAGGAGGGCGCTGACGGGGGGGGCCCAACCGCAACGATGGGGGCTCTAATGAGGAGGCGGACGCTGACGAGGGGAAGGGGGCTGACGAGGGGAGCCTGAAGAGTGAGACAAGGCCAACGCGTCATCAATGATGATAGCACAGCCGCGCGAAGCATAATAGGAGGATCCGCCTGAAACTCACGCATCGACAAACGCATGTCCAGAGGCTGTCGCGGATCTGGCTCACTGTGCCCTTATCACAAGAGGACAATGCGAACAACTGCTCCATGCATCAACTGAAAAGCGATCCTCGCCAGCACGTCCGTGCCTAGGGACATCCCCACATGTCCCTGGAACATCCCCACAACATCCCCAGAACATCCCCATATGTCCCTGGAACATCCCCACATCACCCCAGTACATCCCCACATGACCCTAGAACATCCCCACTATATCCCCAGAACATCCCCACATGACCCTGGAACATCCCCACAACATCCCCAGAACATGCCTCAAGCTCCTCTGTCATGCGTTTACGCACTGCTCTATGCTCCTGTGATGCATGGTGTCTTCCTATGTATGTTACGTTGAGCACTGCACCGTCCTCCTGTCATACCCTTCCTCGCCCTACGCGTGACCTCACCGCCCTACTCGGGATCTCCTCGCCCTACGCCTGACCTTTCATACCCCTCATCGTTACACACCCTGAGTGCAGCTTGCATATGGTTGACCAGGCCCAACGTCACCGTCGACATACTACTCCCGAAACTGTCGAACTACTACTCGAAACCGTTTACTGTCGAAGTACTACTCGACACCGTCGAACTACGTCTCGAAACCTACTATTCTCGAAACTGTCGAACTACTACGCGACACCGTGAGAACTACCCCAGAAGCCCTGTCCAACTAGACTCGGAACTGTTTACCCAGAGCCCCTGTTTTACTCACAACCCATGTGACTGTCTACTCAGCCACAGCCCAACTTAAGAGTAAAGCTAACAATGCTTGCACACGAATCCCTGTGCACGGCCTATTCGGGACCTCTACTGCGACGCATTGCGCAGACAATCGCAACTGCCCCCTGCCAAGCAGCCCAGAAAAACATCGCCGCTGGCCAGGCCACTCAGGAGTCACTCAGATGTCATTGACTCATTGACCACCCTCTGCTTAGAACCTCAGGGATTCAAAGTGCCAGAGGCCCAGCGGCGGCGCTTCCTCTGCGGGGTCTCGCCGTCGGCTTCTTTCTCGTCACCGATGGAAGCGTCACCGTCGCCGATGGAAGCAGCGTCGCCGTCGGCGATGGCAGGCGCCGCCGAACTTGCACTGCTAGAAGCCGCCGAACTGCCACCGCCAGAAGACGCCGCCGAACTGCCACTGCCAGAAGCACCACGAACTGCCACTGCCACAGGCAAGCTCTGCTTGTCGAGCTCCTCCCTGGCCCTGTCCCTCGCTTTGTCGATGGCGTACTGCTCCCGACGCAATCTATTGCGACGGTCGACGCCACTCTCCACCTTCTCGTGGACCTTGCCGTCCTGGCAGATCACCGCGGCGCGGCTCAGGAAGTGGACCTTATTGTGGAAGTTCGGGTCTTCCACGGTGCCCTTGAACTTGCCATTCTTCTTCATGGCGACGGCGTCCTTCTGGCGATCGCCACTGGAGCTGCTGCCGTCGTCATCGCCAGCGGAGCAGCCGCCGTCGCCATCATCCGTGAGTGCTCTGAGAAGCTTGACAATATGCGACTTCATGTTCAGGGAGGCAATCACAATGCTTTGGGATGAGGCCCTCTGGTTGAGCTCGACGCTGCAGGTAACCAAGGCGTCATTCTCAATGATTAAAGCGTCTCGCTCTTTTGTCATGGTTAAGAGGCGTTTGCTCAAGTACTTGATCATGTTTCCTTTGTTCGCGGCCATGAGGCCGAACTCCTGGGCCTCCACTGCCAGATTCATGTCGGACTGCTGGGGGGTGGCATCGTCGGCGGGCGACGCCATAGCGCCTGCACTGCAAGCGCGAGAGGGACCGAGTTGGCTGGTCGAGTCGGTCAGCTTACGGCTTGAGCCAAAATGGCGACTGCGAGCGCCCCGCTCCCATGTCCCCGAAAGCCTGTTACATGGGGGCCGGGGCGTACTCTGAATGAAAGGAGGCCGGCTTCGTATTTGAAGGAAGGCATGCGGATTGAAATATGGGGGCCAAGAAGGCCCCAAGGGTAGAGGGCCCTTAACAAAATAGTTCATCGTGTTTACGCCATGGGGCCCTCCTGGAATCCTCTTGAAACCATGCCGAAGTCCAAAGTCCAATCGGAAGCCCTCGGGCCCCCAGGCCGACCACAGGGGGTCCATCTCAGGTCCCTTGGAGACCGCCCTTGTTGCACGAATGCGTGGCATGCTCGACTAGCTTGTTTGCTCGACTCGTTTTGCTTGACTCCTTTTTGGCTAGACTCGTTGTTTGCTGGACTCGCAGCGCGTGCCTGGCCAGCTCAGCGCAGCGCAGCAGTGCACGCCAAACAAGGGCGAAGGTGCCAAGGCGCAATGAAACGTCACAATACTGAGTAGTGATCACCCCTCCCCCCTCACCCCCGCTCCTTCCTCCCCCGACCCATCCACCCTCGCACCGTCATCTGCCTCGTCATCACTCTCCTACCGCCTCCGCCTCCCCCAATCCCCACGAACCCCCTGCCCTCGAGCCGCGATCGGTCAAGGGGGCAAGGCTAAACCGTGATCCCTGGCGAAGTCAGCCCCGTGCATTGCGACCCAAGCAGCAATGTCCTCGTCAGAAGGCAAAACCTTGTTATGCTGCATGCCTGGCGGGACCACTACGTCGCGCCAGCAGTGCAAAAAGGCTGGGATCTCGACTGGGCCCCACGTTCTCATATGCGCAGCACTAACATTCCTCTTCTTTACGCAACCTGCATGGCGGTTGCATTTGAAAATCCAATTGGAATAAGGAACGCCAGCAGGCGGCGTGTAATCATTCAAACAAATCTCGCCGCCGCCGACCGCGGCCTTCCAGTCACGAGCGACCTTCGGCTTGGGGGCCGCGGCAGCGTCGGGCGGGGCGCCCTCCTCGCCAGCTACGACAACGCCTCCTGGCCCCACGACGGGATCGGGGGGCGGCGGTTCGGGCGGAGGGGGCAGCGGCGGATCGGGCGGAGGCGGAGGATGCTCCAGAATCGGAGCGTGACCGCCTCCAGGGGGTGCGACGTGAACATGACCGCCTCCGTGGGGGGCGGCGTGGCCACCTCCAGCGGCCGCGGCCGCGCCGACAGCCACCTCCGCCCCAGCGACGACGATATCGGGAAGACCCGCAAGCACGGGCAAGGCGGGCTTCGGATCGATCCCTTTGTGCACGCACCACAACTGCTTGTATCGGTCATTGCCAAGACCTGGAGCAACGGCCTTGCCCACAAGAAGAAGCTTATAAAAAAAGAATCGGCTGGTCTGACGGAAGCCCCCCTGGACCGCAGATGCCTAGCACTTCTGGCAAGGACAACAAACACTGAAAGTAAGCTGTTCTTTGCGTGGCCGATCTGCCGTCATACTCTCGCCTATCATCGAGAAGTGCGTGCACAACCCTGTGATTTCTGTGAACCCAACCTCTGCGACGCAATTCGTCGCAGATGCAATATGTCGGGCAAGCCGCATCCATTAAAGGGATGTCTGGCTTCGCGTGGACAGGCGAAGACACGGCAATGCAGCACTGCACCGCTTCGCTAGCACTCACGACCGTCCGCCGCTGCACGCTCCTGAACAATACGTTGCCAGGTGCTACATCACTCGGCAACACCCACATCGGGTCGCAATCCGAGTAGAGCTCCAAGCCGCCACTGCTATCACGATTATCTCGCCATATCTCCAAGGATTGAATGTAGAGCACCAGAGGAGACGTCAGCTTGAGGTCGTCGGCATCCTCCACCGCGGGCACGAGGTGGGGGCGCGATTTGCTCGTGGTCTTCCGAACGATCTGGAAGAATCTCGTGCCAGCGACCTCCACGGCGTCACCGTTCTCTGCAATACCATTCTGGATTGTCGGCACGCTGAACACCGAGCCTGGCGTGAACGTGGCAAGCGCAAACTCATTGCGAAGCAGCTCGGAGCCAATCGCGGGCACGACGACAGGCGCCGCAGGAGACGCCACCGATACCTCTACCAAGCTGTCCCAGTCGTCGGTCACTGCATCATCCATCCTGTAAATCTTGTGGTAGACGCTCGTCGATCTACTCCGGGCATTCTGCTTAGCCCTCCGCGTGTGCACCTGCAGTATTCTCTTGCAATGGCGCCACTCGTACTCCACGACGGCCCGCCCAGCAGACTTATGCTTCAGGACGAACTGCTTCACCTTGGCCAAGTTTTCCTTCAGCCTGATCGACGCCTTGATGTGCAGCAGCCTCGTGCACGTCGCCCGATGCTTTTCATAGCTCGCGTGTCTGTGCCAACCCTCGCCTGGGGGCTCATCCAGCGGGCAATTCCGCAGGGCCCGCAACTCTGCAGCCAATGCTGGCGAGCAGGGGGCGCCGTCGGCTAGGGCCCTCAAGTCGTCGCCAAAAGCATTGAATATCTGCCTCGTCACTGGGTCGTGGTCCGCCAGTGGCCGAAGACCGACTTGGCGGAGTACTTCGCGAGCTTCGCCTGGATCGTCGGCCATTGCGAAGCGCCACGGCACGACCTCCAAATACCTGAACTTCTGGAAATCGTCGAGGGCATTCCGCAGCATGTGAACGACTAGCAACTTCATGTCGCCCGAGCCCTCGCAGTCATCCAGAGTGACGCCTTGGATCTTCGCCCGCATAGCATCACGCTGGGCAGAAAGGTGGCTGACAGCTTCGCCCAGGCGCCGCCCAGCCTTCGGGCACTCGGGGCGCTTGCCAAGCGCCCGCTCAGCGTCGTGACATACGCATCCCAATCCCCAGCGTCGCAGCTTCTCAAGCGGGTGAACCACAAACTTGTGAGATACCGACATGAACACCCAGAGCTCTTTGTTCCGACATGCTGCGAGAAAGGGCTTGACCCAGCCAGAGTCGCCGATCTTCTCGAACAGCGTTTCGTCGAGGTGCTCCTGGCACAAGGTCCTCAAATTCAGCAGCTGCGACAACACGACATCCAATGTCTCGAACCGCCACTTCGCGAGTGACGCCGTGAAGCTCTTCAGCAACCTAGCGACGCCAGGGACGCTGTGCTTCAGCCCCCTGATCATGTGGACTCTGTAGGAAGAGTTGCGAAAACAATGGCACAGGTCCCTAATCGCGTTGCACCACTGCGGCCACTTCTCTGCGAGATGCACCAGTCGTTTAACTATGTTGCTGCAAATGTGACACCACCCCGAAATACGAATCGCATTTGGCAACAGCCGCGAAGATCTTTCGATCTGTCCGCCCAGCGCGAGCACAGGATGCCCAGCCAACCGCTTGTGGAAAGCGTCGAGGATGTCCACGCAGTCGACCAAATAGAGCTCCGCGCCCATGTCGGTCGTCGTCGACCGCACCTTGGACAGGAAGCTCCGCATACCTTCAACAGCTGGCCCGCAAATCAAAAAGACGACCCACAGGAACGCAAGCGCCTTGTCGAGCCGAGACATGAAGCCATGCGCCAATGAGCACCCTGGCAGGGTGCGGCGCTCGAAGGTGCCGTCGTCGTAGGCGAAGTCCGCAACCATGCCTTGGACTTCGGAGCCCAAACAATCGCTGGCGTCTGAAAAGATGTGGATGCTCACGATGCGATCCCTGACCTGCAGAAACTCCCGCCGATGAATAAGCACGCATACAACATCTAATCGCATAATCGCACGTCTCAAGTTCCTGTCACTTGGCGTCTCATGCTTCTCGAGAAGCGGATAATCAGATGCATCTAAGTCAAACGCCCCATTAATCTCCATAATATAGGAAGTGGCATCTTGCAGAGCATCGAAGAAATTGGCCTGGGCCCTCAAATGTCTGCTAAACCCGATGGCTCTAATTGTCTCCATGGCCGTCTTGACATGATAACCTCTGCTCAAAACGACGCCGCCGGGATTCGGCTTGTCCCGCAATCTTGGGCGACTGGCTATATCGAGAAAGTTTTGCTCAGCAGGCTGCGCGACGACGACGTCGCGGCTGTCTGGGATACACCCCACTGCGCCCGACGAACTTTTACCCTTGGCCCATGTCATGATTGTTCGACGCCTCGGGGCATCGCAAATCACAGACGTGTACCGCATGCCCCTCAAGTCAGAAGGAATTGGGACGATCCGAACAACGCGTTTGGTTCCATGCAGCACTGTCTGGGCCACGTGCGGGGGTAAATGCATGGCGGCTGGCACGCAACCACCCCCGTGAAGAAACTCTGCCACAGTACGACCACATGGTTGAAGAAGGATGTCGCCCAAGCGTTCCGTCATTGCCATCACTGCTGCTGCATCTGCTGGGTTGCATTCATCATGACGGGCGCCCTGCAGACGTTCAAACTGCACGACATAATAGCACAGAAACCCAACACACCTCTCCGTGCACGCACCTCTGGGGAAACTACCCAGCGCCCGAGCCACACTCGCGCCCTCTTCGGTGAAGTCCGCAAGCTCCCACCTCATGGACGCCATGCCGCGCGCACGGATGCCCTCGCTCTCCGCGGGGTCGGCGCCAGCCTCGTCATCGCCAAGGCCGCGAGAAAAAAGCCATGCCAAGAAATGTCCACTAGTTTTGGCTTCTCGCGGGCCCCGCGCCCTGGTCTGCTGCGCGGGAAAGGGCTCTGGGGCGCTTCCAGCCACGACGATGTGGTCGATCCCAAACATAGCTTGAGCACGAATGGTTATTGAGAGATTCGACAATGAGGTGCGGGTCAGCCCCCGTCGAACTCTGGCTTCGCCCCATGGAACCCGCCCCCGTCGAGCTCTGGCTTTGCTCCAAAAGGGTTGTTATCGATTATGTGCTGTCCTACGTGTTGTTCTAGATACTTACGTGTTGTCCATACCATTCGTGTTATTATCAATACTGTGTTGTCCTACGTTTTGTCCTACGTGTTGTCCATGCTCATCATTTCTTACGCGGTGTCCTCGATACTGTTGATTTTGCCAAGCAGAACTGCGACTTTGTTCGGTGCGACGCGACGTGCATTATGCCAAAACAAGAGGAGCGCAAAAGCAAACACATTAGGAACAATACCGCTTTGGAGGGGGGTCGGGGCGAGGTTTGGAGGGGACGAACCTTAAACAATGGGAACTTCTCCATCGTGCCGCCTAACAGCTGGAACTGGTGATGGTCATCTGCAGCATCGTCACCAGCAGCAGTCGGAGCAGCATCATCATCAGCATCCTCAACTCCAGCAGCATCGTAAGCAGCATTAACATCGATATCATCATCTGTATCACCATCACCCTCACAATAACAATCATTACCAGCAGCAGCGTCATCAAGCAACAAAATTGGCACAACAATCAGCATCACGTGTGTGTTCATCATCATCATAATCATCATCAGCATCAGCATCAGCATCGTCATCATCATCATTATCATCATCATCAGCAGCAGCATCAGCATCGTCATCATCCAGGTTATCATCAGCAGCAGCAGTGGCATCCTCATCATCAGCATGGTCGCCATCATAATCATAATCATCGTCAGCAGCATCATCATCATCAGCAGCAGCAACAGCAGCAGAAGCAGCATCGGCATCAGTATAATCTTCGTCACAATCCTCCTCATCCTCAGCATCAGAAGCATCATCAGCGTCATAATCAGCATCAGCATTACCATCGTCATCCACATCATAAATATCGTCATCACCCTCGTCAATAGACCAGCCTCATCACACAGGGCTCGACCAAAGCGATGTGGTTCGTCTTCGTGTTGGTTTCGTTGTATGCCGTTGCCTCCCAGCCGCCTTCGCTCCAAAACGTAGTCGAAACGAACACGGCCCGCGAAATCGCCAAAACACCCCGTAGGTCGACCCCCGTCACCACATGCCGCTATGAATCATCTGCAGCATCATCAGCAGCAGCGAAAGCAGCACCGTCCAGGTGTGCTCATGTATTCCTGCTCTCGTGATCCTCCTCCTCCTCCTCAACAGCATCATCATCAGCAACAGCAACAGCAACAGCATCATCATCAGTACTAGCATTAGTACTAGTATTAGTACTAGTATTAGTACTAGTATTAGTATTAGTATTAGTATTAGTATTAGTATAAGTATTAGTATTAGTATTAGTATTAGTATTAGTATTAGTATTAGTATTAGTATTAGTATTAGTATTAGTATTAGTATTAGTATTAGTATTAGTATTATTAGTATTAGTATTAGTATTAGTATTAATATGAGTATTAGTATTTGAAATAGTATCAGTACCAGTATTAGCAGTAGTAGTAGTAGTAGTAGTAGCAGTAGTAGTAGTAGTAGTAGCATTAGTAGTAGTAGAAGAAGAAGTAGTAGTAGTAGTAGTATTAGTATTAGTATTAGTATTAGCATTAGAACTAATATTAGGTTTAGTTTTAGTAGTAATAGTAGTAGTATTAGTAGTAGTAGTAGTAGTAGTGGTAATAGTACCAGTATCAGTAGCAGTATCCGTATTAGTATTAGTATCAGTATTAGTATTAGTATTCGTAGCAGTATCAGTATCAGTATCAGTATTGGTATTAGTGTTAGTATTAGTATTAGTATTAGTATTAGTATTAGTATTAGTATTAGTATTAGTATTAGTATTAGTATTGGTAGTAGTATTAGTATTAGTATTAGTATTAGTATTAGTATTAGTAGTAGTAGTAGTAGTAGTAGTATTAGTATTAGTATTAGTATTAGTATTAGTATTAGTATTAGTATTAGTATTAGTATTAGTATTAGCAGTAGTAGTAGTATTAGTATTAGGATTAGGATTAGTATTGGGATTGGTATTCGTATTATTTTTAACAGGATTATGGTAATGATTAGTATCAGCTGCATCATCAGCAGCAGCAGTAGCAGCATCATCATCAGCAGCAGCATCAGCATCATGATCAAGTTTATCGTCGTATGCCTCCTCCTCAACTTCCTCCTCCTTCTCTTCCTGCTCCAAAGTATCCTCCCTTCCACGCTCCTCCTCCTCATCATCATCAACATCCCAAACGCCTCATGATCCTCCTCATTATCATCATCCTTACTCCTCTTCCGCCTCCGACTTTTCATCCACATCCCACTCCTCACTCGACACTGCTCATTCAACCCGATTATCTAAGCCTCCCTCCACCATCCTCCTACAACTCATCATCGTCCTACGACTGCTTCCAGCGCTACCTCCTTCGTACCACCTCCAAATCGATACCTCCTGTATACCACTTACTGCATACGACCTCTGACCCAATGCATATTGCCGACTTCCTACTGCCGATTACATCATACTGCCTCTGACCTTCTACATTACCTACACAACCTACTGCCTGCTGAACTACGGACTCATGCCTACGACCTACGTTTACAACACTTTGACCACGACGACGACGACGACGACGATAGCGACGACGTCGACAGATGATCCTCGTCATCAGATCTCGGGTGATAACACTGGTCTACGGTGGCCGTTCGGGACGATCGGGTCACCCCCTGGAACGCTCTTAGCGAGGCGCAGCTGCTGGAACGCATCCCAACGCTGGCGAGAACCGACGACGACGACGACGACGACGCAACGTGGACTGCGACAGCGACGGTGATGAGAACCGCCCCCATGTCGGACCCAGTGCGGGTCAGCCTCAGCTTATCCTGGCCCTTGTCGTCGCGGCGCCTGAGTGGGTCCAGGAGGATCTCGCCCTTGGCGGCCATTGACGACGAGAGGGGATGAGGGAACGAGCAGTATGCAGGGGGGAGGCAGGAGGGGGACTTCAGGATTGCAGGCCTGAGAGGATTGTGCCCAGTATGTACAGCTTGAACGCATTCAACCATGCCGCTGCCAGCAAATCACCCGTGGTGAGTTCGTCCAGAAAGGAGACCTGCGGCCACACTGGGACGATTGCAAAGCTAGATCGGCGTCTGAAGTGGCGGGGAGGGAGGAGGGAGGGCGAGAACGGGGAATGAAGGAGGGAGGGAGGGAAGGAGGGAGGGATGAAGGCAGGGGGAGGGGACAGGCTAGGTGCACTCGCTCTATAAATGACGTCCTACCCCTCCCTCCCATCCTTACCTTGGCGTAGATACCCTCTCTATTCGCAAAGACGGATGTCGAGCAGGGCAATGATCGCGAGAGGGTACGCGATGCATGGTAGAGCACGGCACGGCATGGCGTAAAAGAACACAACAGAGCGTAGCATGCCATGGCATGGCGT
>CAUYUJ010002466.1:5000-15000 GCA_963575745.1 Prorocentrum cordatum
TGTCTGGCTCCCCAGCAGTCTAAGCTCGTGTCGAATGCCTCCACATTGGCGCTTGAGGGGCACAACTTGCAACAGGAGATAATGGAAGCACACTGGAGCTTCCCCTTCCGCGAAGCCGACGGGAACGAATTGTGTGGCAGCCGTCCAACTTCGAGCGGGAGCACGTTGGATTAATTTCCCCTTTCTGCCAGGAAGGCGGCTGCGACTCACAGTGCGAGAAAGCGAGTCGTTTGACCTCCAGTCAAAAGAGGCGCGACAAGAGCTGGGCCAATTAACATGTACAGTCGAAGCGAGTTTCGGTGGCATCTGAACGTGCTTATCGGCGTTCATCCCAGGTGTGTGGGTGGCTTGATCTACCAACCCCCTGGGCGTACGTATTTTCTTTTGCCGACTGCAGTTCAATCGTTCCCTGAACGTGCTGTTCAGCATTAGTCCCAGGGGCTGGGGTGGCCCCTACTATCACCCCCTGTGTGTACGAGTGGAATTGCTGGTCGCATCAATTCAGTGTTGTTGTACACGACCGTTTTGGTATGATCGTATTGTTTCAACTTCTCGGAGAAGTGAAGCGTTTCTCAGTTCGGTTGAAGGACATGAGGCTTCCCTTCACTCTCTGGGTGCGACACAACATGGCCGTGCAAACTCAAACTGTTCCGCTCTGCTGGCAGCGTGTCAAGGTGTACGCGTCTGAATGTTTACGGCATGGCGCCCGGTTCTCCAGGGCCGGCCGGTTAACTTACAAATCTGGGAGAGTCAACACGTACATCGAGTGGTGCGGTGGGTGCAGATGCGTTCCGCGTCCTCTCTGCATGATAAGGAATGTAAGTGTGTGTTTGTGTGTCTTCTCTCACACCGTCCGCACGGGAACTCAACTGCGTCTTCCTATTGCTATTATGCAAGTTGGTGGTTTTCAGTACTACGGCGCCCAGATGCAACATGGTGAACACCTTACTGTGCAGATGAACACTGGCAGGCGGAGTGGCAGAATGTACTGCATCCCCGCTCGTCGTTTCGAGATGTCCTTGCGGCGCTCCTCGCGGTCTGAGGCGAGGCGGGAATCTATCCACAACCACCGCATGGGGGATCATCTTCGGGGACGTCGGCAAACGGACCCTCACCTCCTCTGATGTTGCTACCATCGCAGTTAAGGACCATATCCCAGACATAATTTCGAACACCCGAAAAAGTTTCGACAGAGTGTCGAAACAGTGTCGAAACAGTGTCGGACAAGTGTCTCCCAGGGCCCGACACGTGAAAACCCTCGAGTTTCGATACGTATTTGGTGCTCGAAATTCTTCCTGGTTGTCAAGGCTAAAGTAGGTTGGAACATCATTAACCTCCTCTCTTCCCCCCTTCCCTCGTCTCTTCCGAACCGAAGGCTCCTGTGACAGCCAGGGGGGCGGCCTCGTCCCAGCCGCCGCCTCCGCCGCCGCCAGCGGTGAGAATGTCCTCGCCGCAGAGGAAGGATGACGCAGAGGAGGGGGAGGAGGATCAGACTCTCAGCGCAGGGGATGAACAGGACAAGGAGGATATGGAGGGGGATTAGGAGGAGGATAAGGAGGAGGATACGGAGGAGGGCGACTGTAGGAGGACGAGGGCGACGAGGAAACAGAGGATGATGGGCAGGATCCATGCGGCGGCGGAACTGTCCATGGTCGCTGAAAGCTCCTCTGGAAGCTTCTCAGCCCCCTCCTCGTCCAGGATCAGGGAGCAGGATGAGGAGGAGGGGGCCGAGGAAGGATAAGACGAAAGGGGCGGGAATGGCGAGGACACGAGACCAGAGGGGCTCAAGGAGCGGGAGGACGGGGGAGGAGAAAGAGACGAAAGGGGCTTAAGGCTGAGGGGAGACGAAAGGGTTTCCAGGATAACGAGGATCGCCAGGGATGGAGGACGAGGGGAGGAGGAGGAGGAGGAGGAGGAGGAGGAGGAGGAGGAGGAGGAGGAGGAGGAGGAGGAGGAGGGCGAGGAGGAGCAGGAGCAGGAGGAGGCACGAAAGGAGGACGGGGAAGACGAGCCAGAGACGAGGGGGAGCCTCAAGGATGCTGAGGAACGAGAGGAAGGAGGCGGGCCGAGAGGGGCCGAAGGAGACGAGATCGATGAGGACGAGAGGGAGGCGGGCGGGACGAGGAGGGGCTTCTGGATCGGGCGGGTGGTAGTAGGAGTTGACCCGGATAGGGAGGTGAAGAAGAGGGCCCTAAAGGGGGCCTTTAGGACCCTTTGCTTTACCCCCCCATTTAGGTCACCCCCACTACCTTGGGGGCGGAAAGATACGGATACGTGTTGTCCCCGGACCTCTCTTGGGGTGCGTTCTGACCAGAAGTTCGAGGCGAATCCAGCGGTGACAACGAGGATTCCCCAGGAGGGCCAGGAAAGGCCGAAAACGAAGGGGGACAACACGTATCCGTATCTTTTTCTCCCCCGACTACCACCCGCCCGACAGGAGCATGAGGCTGTTAGGCCCCGCGTCCTCGCCGTCCAGCGCGACGGCTGACCTGCCGCCTCCGCCTCCCGAGCTGTTCGGGCCGCCCGGCCCGCTCCGGCCCCCTCCGCCGTACGCCGCCTCGCGGAAGGGCTGCTCCTCCTCCTCCCCCTACCTCCTCCTCCTCCTCCTCCTCCTCCTCCTCCTCCTCCTCCTCCTCCTCCTCCTCCCCCGAGCTACTCCTCCTCCCTCCCGAGCTCCTCCTCCCCTCCCGAGCTCCTCCTCCTCCTCCTCCTCCTCCTCCTCCTCCCCTCCTCCTCCTCCTCCTCCCTCCTCTTCCTCCTCCTCCTCCTCCTCCTCCTCCTCCTCCTCCTCCTCCTCCTCCTCCTCCTCCTGGGGTGCACGGGGAGGACCAGCAGCAACAGCAAGACGGCAGAGCTAGGAGAAATACGAAGAAGGGACGTGCGGCGGCGAGCGAGAGGGGGAAGCGAGAAGGAAAAGGCCGTCTCAGAAGGCGGCGGAGCTTCACAAAGGCCTCTGGCCTTCTCCCCAAGACGCAAAGCCGCGCGTCGGAACGAACGGCGCGGCGACTAATGCTGAGTCGATCACCGCTCCAACATCCTCTGGCGGTGTGCTATCAAAGCACCTGCGGGGAGGTCAGAGCACTGGAAACCGAATCGTATGTGGGCCCTGGGCCAGAGCACCGCTGCGGAACAAAGCATATTGGCACGTCCTCGGGGCGTATTTTTGACATCCGCTGGCCCCCGTCGACCTTCCCCGTCTTCCGCCAGCGGAGTCGCCCTTGTTTTGCTCTTGCCGCCGCCTCTGAACGGGGAAAAGGAGGCATTGCACAGAGAGGCACGACTGTGCTTCTATGTGGTGTTGATGCCTTCCTGCCTGCCTCGCTGCTGACTAAACTCGGAAGAAGAGACACGAGAGTGTCAACCCCTTTACCCGCTGGACCCCTCACTCTAAAAACTGCCCGAAGAGGAGATTTCCAATATGAGAGCACATTGTTTGAATGCCATGCCATGCCCATGAGTGATATCATGATCTTCTTCGAAAGTGTGATCCCCGCAGGCTCGGGATGACGCCCTTGAAGAAGCATGGCTCAGTGACTGGCACTGCTTGCTGGCATGACGGGCCGAAGGAGGGCAGCCATGTCGATTCCCTCCCAGAACCTTCCCTGTCAATCCTCCCCTCTCCTTTCACCCTCACGGCCTGGGTTCCTCTGTCTGCGGCGCCACCGCCCTGCCCCACAATGACCGTCAGGTACTGGGTACCGGCTGGCAGCGTCAGCACTGCTTGCGCGTATCCTCCTGAGCCGCCAGCGCCTCCCCCCATGTCGCGCCCACCACCAGCGCCCCACACCGTCACCTTAAAAGAAGTGAAGCCCGATGTGTCGAATGTCTGGTCCTCGCCCACAAACTCGAAGACCGAGGCCGTCAGCGCGACCACGCTAACACCCTCTACCTTGAGAGGTCCCTCGGACACGCTGTCTATGCCGTAGACAGAGGCCACACGCTTGAGCAAGGAGGCGCCGAGGGTAGGCGAAGATGCAAGGGTAGCCTTCGCTGGCTTAGCTTTGGAGGTGTTGGAAGGTAACACGAACACTTCCGCCATGAGGTAATCGTCCGAAATGTGCACTTCTACATCGTCGGTAGTGATCCCGTTTCTGGACTCTGTGGCCACTGCCTGCTTCACCTTCTCGACGAAGTCCTTCCAAATTCTCACTGTCTGCTCGAGCTGTTCCATGTCAATGTTCTGCACCATGAACGTGCAGCGCACCCCGACCACAATATCCGGCACCTTGGGTGCGCGTGGCTCGGGCGCCTCATCTTGCAACCCCGGCTGTGATGCTTTTGCATGGCCGCCACCGCCCTGCGCTGCGGCATCTCCTGGGCGCGCCGCTCCCGCACCCTTCGACTGGCCCTGCGCTCCAGCTCCAGTGCGCCCCGTTCCGGTTCCGGCTCGAGCTGCCACTGGTGGCCTGGCTCCCGGGCCGGATTTGGGTGCAGCTTTGGCACGGGGTGCCGCCTGTCCCGCTTCCTGCCTCCGCCTCAACGTGGCCTGGATCTTCCGTGCGGCTTCTTCCCGCTCCCGCAGCTCCTGAGGCGACAACTTCCGTGCTGGTGCTGGCACTCTCGCCTTTGGCGCGCCTCTGCCTCCAGCTCCAACGCCCCCCGTCCCAGCTCGCACTGCTGGTGACGGCCCTGCTGGCCTGGCGCCAGGACCAGCTTTGAATGAAGCTTGGGTTCTGGCAGGACCAGCTTTGGGTGCAACTTGGGCTTTGGGTGATGGTGGCCGCCCTGACGTTTTGGCGCCAGGAACAGCTTTGGGTCCAGCTTGGGCTTTGGGTGCTGCCTTGGCTCCGGGAACAGCTCCAGCGGCCTTCGCCTCGGCCAATCTCCGCCTCTCCTGCTGGCCGCGCAGGGTAGCCTGGATCTTCGCTGCAGCCTCGTCTAACTCCTGCTGTGACGGCGGCCGCGCTGAAGGCCTTGGCGCAGAGGCTTTCGCCGCTGCGCCACCCGATCGTGCTGATGGTGGTCGTTGTGCTGGTGGTGGGCCTGCTATCTTAGCGCCAGGACCAGCTTTGGGTGAAGCTTGGGTCCTGGGAGGTGGCGCTCGCCCTGCTGTCTTGGCGCCAGGAACAGCTTTGGGTCCAGCTTGGGCTTTGGGCGCTGCTCTGGCTCCGGGAACAGCTCCAGCGGCCTTCGCCTCGGCCAGTCTCCGCCTCTCCTGCTGGCCGCGCAGGGTAGCCTGGATCTTCGCTGCAGCCTCGTCTAACTCCTGCTGTGATGGTGGCCGCGCTGGAGGCCTTGGCGCAGATGCTGGTGGTCGTGCGACACTGGCACCAGGAACAGCAAACGCAACAGCTTTGGGTGCCGGTGCCGACGCAGGCTGTGCTCCCGCAACTACGCCAGGGTTCTTCGCTGTCCGCTGTGCTCCAGCAGCAGGTCCAGCAACATTCGCATTTGCTGCTGGCGCCGCTGCAGGCGTAGGCTTTGCTCCACCGACTGCACCAGGGGTCTTCGCAGCACGTTGTGTTCCAGCAGCAGGTCCGGCAACATTCGCCTTCGCTACCGGTGCAGTCTTTGCTCTGGGAGCAGCTCCAGCGGCCTTCGCCTCGGCCAATCTCCGCCTCTCCTGCTGGCCGCGCAGGGTGGCCTGGATCTTCGCTGCAGCCTCGTCTAACTCCTGCTGTGATGGCGGCCGCGCTGGAGGCCTTGGCGCAGATGCTGGTGGTCGTGCAGCACTGGCACCACTGGCACCAGGAAAAGCAGCCGCCACAGGCCTTGGCGCAGATGCTGGTGGTCGTGCTACACTGGCACCAGGAACAGCAGCCGCAGCAGGCCTTAGTGCTGGTGCCTTCGCTGCCTTCGGTGCCATGCGGCCTCGCGTGCGGCGCCCAACATGGCCGCCATGGGCGCCAGGGGACCCATCGAGGCGCCGCTGTCTGGGCTTGGCGGTACAAATGCTGCGTGCGAGAAAGGCCGAGGCCAGTCTGGGGCGACATCCAGGAGAGCAAAAGCCAGCATGAGCATGAACTTCCAGCGGTCCGCACAGATGTCTTGGATCTACACTGGACCCCCTTCCCAGGAGAGCAGAGCGAGCCAGGGCTGTGCAAGCGGCGCTGCCAGAGGGCCCAGCGCAAAAAGCAACGCACGGACCTCGAAATGGGATTCTTATTTTCTCTGGATACCCAGCTCTGACCTCACCGAACGCCCCCCTGCTGCTCACATTATCAGACTCGTCCTCATCACCTTCATCATCGTCAACAACAAAATAACATCATCGTCATCATCATCATCATCATCATCATCATCATCATCATCATCATCAACATCATCGTAATCATCATCGTCATCACCGCACTCACACGAATCACTATCGATCATTCACCATCACACCATCATTATCATCATCATCATCATCATCATCATCATCATCATCATCATCATCATCATCATCATCATCTTCATCATCATCATCATCATCATCATCATCATCATCAGCATCATCATCATAGTCATCATCAGCATCATCATCAGCAGCAGCATCATCGTTACCATCATCACCATCATCATCATGATCAGCATCATCATCATCATCATCATCATGACCAACACCATCAGCATCATCATCGTCATCATCATCAGAGGCAGCATCTCCACCATCAGCATCGTCATCAGCATCATTATCCTTATCAGCACCATCATGAGCATCATGAGCATAAGCATCATCATCAGCAACATCATTATCAGAATCACCATCATCATCAGCATCATCATCATCATCAGCATCAGCATCATCATCATAACCATCATCGCACACCCAACCACATACACTCACATTAATACCACCACCATCACTATTATGTGTTCACACGAACTCGCACACTCATTCAAACTCTCACTCACACCCACATGCTCACACATGCACCTTGATGAAGTCTCGAGCGGGAGCCTCGCTTATGACTAAAGTGCGAAAAATATCTCAGGCAAGAGTCCCCTCCCTGTAGGGCCGCTAGATCACGTAGGCAACCCGAACGGTTCATCCAAATCTTACAACTGTCGTCACATTTGACCTCCTGAGGCGTGAGTGTGGAGGACCTCTAAAGCGGGAGCCTCGTCTGTGAGTGCCATGTGAGGCAGTGTCAGGCGGGAGTCCCCTCCCTATGGGGCCGCCAGATCACGTTACCAATCCGAGCGAGCCATAATTGTTGTCACTTTTGGCTTCCTGAAGCGTGGATGTGGGGGAGTGTCGAGCGGAAGCCTCGTGTGCGGGTGAACCGTGAAGAAATATCAGGCGGGGGGGCCCTCCGTATGGGGCCACCTGATCACGTTTGTAATCTGAACGGGTCATCCAAATCGTGTAATTCTCGTCGCCTTCTGGGTGCATGAGGAACTGTGGATCTGGAGGAACTCCCGAGCGGCAGCCTCTTCTATGAGCGGATTGTGATGAAATCTCAGGCGGGGGTCCCGTCTCTATGAGGCCGCCAGATCACGTTAGTAATCCGAACGGGTCATCCAAATCGTGGAAGTGTCGTCACCCTTCTGGGCTCGTGCGGCATAGGGTGGATGAAGTCTCGAGCGGGAGCTTCGTTTGTGAGCGAATTGTAATGAAATCTCAAGCGGGAGTCCCCTTCCGTATGGGGCTGCCAGACCATGTTAGTCCGAGCGGGACATCCCAATCCTACAAGTATCGTGTTTGTTGGGCTCCTGACGTGTGGATCTTTGAGGAAGTCTCGAGCGGCAGCCTACCTCCCGACGCGGTTCGCAGATCAGGTTACTAACCCGAACGGGCTATCCCAGCCCTGCAACTGTCATCATTGTCAAGCTCGGGATGCTTGAATTTGAAGGAAGATTCGAGCGGGGGCCTCGTTTCATAATGAATGGTGAAGAACTCTTGAGCGGGGGGCCCTACCTAGGGGGGCACACGGATCATGTTACAAATCCGAACGGGCCACCTGGACCATGTAACTGTCGTCGCGGCTGGGTTCCGGAGGCTTGAACCTGAAGGAAGTCTCGAACGGGGGCCTCGTATATGAGAAAACGGGGACGAAGTTAAGCAGAACCCCTTTTCCGTATGAGGCCGCCGATCATGTTCCCAATCCGGGCGGACCAACTCCAGGAGAAGACGGCACGTGAAAGCGTGCGCCGATGCAAGCATGCCCAGAAGAGTTGCACGGAAGTCTCGACAGGGAACACCTTTTTACTTTATGAGGCCTCGAAAGCGCGGAAACTGTCCCTACGGCACCCGCGGGCCACATGACTACTCCAAACGGGCATCGGGACCTTGCCAGGTCAACCTTCTCACGCTAGAAACATCGTCCCAACTGTGTACAGACGAGCGCGTTCCACGACTCGCAAAGTGACTACTCGCAAATGGCCTAGATCCGCCCGGGGGGGGGGTCTACGAGAAATTACATCGAAGCTGACCTGTTAAATTCTGACGTTTGCGAGTAGGCATTTTGCAAGTAGTGGAACGCGGCTGGCGAATGTCAGGAAAGCGAGGACACGCATTCGCCCCGCGCATCGTGTTATCGTCATTGGAACGCGAATCGGATTGATTTCCCACACCCCGAGTGGGCCGTGGGACGCGGCCATCGAGGTGTTTCCTCTCCTCGCTTCCTCCGCCCCTCCTTTCTGTCCGTTGCGCTGGTGAAAAAACGTCCCGATCATGCGCAAAACGGGGGATATCCACTGCGCCTTGCCAGGAAACGTCGGCATGAAGGTTCGAGTCGCGGCCGTCCAAGAGGGGTGAAAAGAAGCTTTGGCTCGTGCAGGAACAGCGGGCCACCATCGTGTCCTTCGAGCTTCACTCCGTGGGCGAGCAGCTGCACGAGGAGCGCGCGCCAGGCCAGCTCTGTCGCCCCCCGCTTCCTACCGCAGGGACTCTGGATGCACGGCCTCAAGCAGTCCCCGATCGACCGGGAAGTCGCCGAGCTGCTGCTACAAGGTGCCAGGGACGACGTCGGCGAGGCCAGGGCGCAGGCGCGGAACTTGCTCACGTGCAGGCCCAGCGAGAAGGAGTTCACGTCGCAGGCCTCGGTGCCGCGCGCCGTGCGCCGTGCCCCGCTCGGGGCTCACCCTGGCGCAAGCGCCCTACCTCACCTCCACGGCATCGCAAGGTCAGACGCTGCGCAAGGGCGTCACCATCGGCTGTGCCAGGGAGGAGGACGCTGGCCGCCCGGGCATGCCGGACGATCTGTGGTGACTGCGCATCTACGTCATGTTATCCCACGCCACGCGCATGCGGAACATGCTGATCCCGCGGCCGCACTCGCGCGAGCTTCTGGAGCGCGGGCCGCTGGAGTCTTTTCAGGAAATTCGCCAGGAGAGCGGCGAGCTCCAGGGCTGAGGCCGAGCAGCTCGCCGCTGAGCTTGGCTTCGCGCTGCCTACCGCTTGAGCGCGGCCGCGCCCCGCTCGAAGCCCGCGGGGTCGTCGCAACAGCTTAGACTCGGGCGCCAGCGTAATCCGGGTTTGCCCAAACGGATTGGCTCGCGAGGTTGTCCCAACGGTTTCGCCCCTGCCCACCGAAGCGGCGACGGCACCAAAGAACATCGATGTGCGCGCCATTGCAATGTAAGTGGGGGAGGTGGCGGAGGGTGAGGAAAGCCAGGAGGGCGAGGAGGAGGCACAGCATGGCGCGGGAGGAGGCAAGAACGACGATGAGGAATACTTCCAGAGTAACCGAGAACATCATCATGCGGGATCCTACCGTCGGAATAAGGTTTATGCAGTTGTTGTTCTTCGGACATCAGCCCCAAAGGCGCAGAGCTTCGGCCGAGGACGCTCCTCAACAATCAAAATGTCGCAGCTCCGCTCCCAGATGCCCCTCGGAAAACGTCGTCGTCCCAGTGCCCGACAGTCTGGGGCCCCCCGACCGCCGAGGGGCTGCTGACATCACACGAGGAGCGCGGTGATGCATCACACGCAGGACCGCCTGCAGCACGGGGCCCGACCACAAGAGACCTTCTGCAAGAATCCAAGCCCTGAGACCCCAGGGGCGTCCCTTGATTCTTGGTGCGGGCACGCCCGGCTCTCCACAGCAGAACCATCGCAACCCAAGGAGGAGGA
>CAUYUJ010002466.1:20000-33614 GCA_963575745.1 Prorocentrum cordatum
GCGCGAGGCTGCCGATCAGATGGCCTTCAGAAATACGACGGAGACGCCCGCGCACTCGCGCCCCGAGGCAGCCGCAGTAGATTGAGCGCCACCCGCGGAGCTAGCCCTCAAAGCCCAAGTGCATGGGGCCCCAAAGTGCACCCAGACACGCCCCCAGGGGACCCACTGGCGAACCACGCTGACGATTCTGGGGCCCAGAAATCCAGATGCGCCCCGATCTTTTTCTCGAACGGAAAACCAGCTTCAAGGCCTCCCTGGCACAGGCGCCGACTGAAGTACCCGTGCCCAGCGAAAAGCTCTAGCATCAGCGCCGCGGTGGCTCGGCCCGCGGCAGGCGATGGACGGGCGACGACGCCGCTGGCGCCCCGCCAGCCGCGCTGCCCGCGCTGCCCGCGGGCCGGGGGCTCAACCGCGCGGTGGGCCACCCCGAGGCGCTACTGCCGCCGAGGAACGGCCCGCTGCTGCGCCCTGGGCCAGCACCGACCGGCACCGAAGCACGCCTGCCACGGCGGCGCAGCGCTGCCGGTCGACTACGCTGGGCCGCGCCAGGCACTGACACGACGCCAAGAAGCAGCCCCCAACGATTCGCCAGGCGCGAGTCGTGGTCGGACGCGCGGCGACTCGATTCAACATGCCGCCGCCACCTGTCGACCCCTGCGCCGAGCTGCCATGCCCAGGCCAAGCGACGTTGCGCGTCAAGCCTAGCGCCCGAGCCAGCGGGGCCAGGGCGCCCGGCTCCGGCCACGCTCGCGCCGGCTCGCCGGGGGCTCGCCGACCGCGCCGCCGCCCGGCCGCAAGACCTCGCGAAACCTCCAGCGAGCTGGCCGGGGCCTCGTGCGCGGCGACGCCGCCGCCCGACGAGTCGGAGCAAAATACGCGGTGGAAGATGCCGAGGTCGAGATCGACGTCCACCAGTGGGACGAGCGAGCGACGCGTCCAGAGCTCGTCCCAGACCAGGGCCAGCAGCGGGCGCACCTCGCCGAGATGCTCGAAGGCGAGACAGCAGGCATACGGCAGGCAACTCAGGCACGCGGGCTTCAGCCCGAAGCGATGACGCACGCTGCCGAGAAACAACGCGCAGCCCGTCCCGGAGCACCGCCACGTCCGCAATTGGTGCCCCAACGCCAACCAAAACCTCCAGGGCCGCCGAGCGGCGCGACGCAAGCAGCGGCGCCTGCCGCGGAGCGACACGCCGAGGAACTCGAAGTCCCGCGCCGCATTTACAAAGCATCGAAGCACCATCCCTCGAACAGTCAGGTCAGCCGCCACCGTCTCGAACATCTGCCGCCCGCGCTCGGCCCAAGCGCGCAAACATGTTCGCGTCGTCGACGTCGGGGGCCCCCCGCGGGCGCGGCCGACGGCGGCGTCGCCCGCTGGGGTGGGGCACCGGGCAAGCGGGGCCATGGGCCCCCCAGAACCGCCAGAAACTGCCCCCCCCCCCGCGCCCGGGCTGCCCGCCGCGCAGGCGCCGCGCGGCCGACCCGCCCACTCCTGCGCGGCAACCTCGCGGGCTGCGTCGACCTCGTCGTCTCCATGCCCTCGCCGATGTGCTCGTCGGCGACCTGCCCGTCGACGGGGAGCTGACAGCCGACGCGCCCTGGGTCGCCCCAGGGGGCGGGGGCGGGAACGCGACGCGTCGGAGCATGACCCCGACGTTCCAGTCGTCGGGCCGCGGGGCGTGCTCGACCAGCTCGAGCAATTCCAGCTGCGCAGACCCGCCAGCTGAGTCGGAAAAAACGGCCACCTCGCCTACGCGCAGGTCTCGGCAAAACGCGCCGAGAACGCTGGCGGGACCTCCCCGCAGACCGCGTCTGCCGGCGTCTCCTTGCCCAGGGCCGACTGCAGCGCCGCCGAAACGTAGGCTGATGGCAACTTGCGATGAAACACAACACGGGGGGGCGCGCGATGAAAAAAATGGCACGTCTGCTCGGGCGAATTGCGGGGGGAGGGGGGCGCCCGACGCACTGAGACGCGCGGCGGCGGCGCCGATGATTAGCGCCGACGCAGGAGGGCGACCTTCGCGACGCAAGCGGCGCCGCTACAGCGAAGGGGGACAGTAGCGCCTCCGACACTGCAGGGCAGCTGGGCCAAAATGCGCACGGACAGGAGAGAAAAAAAGGGGGGATGCGCCTCGGCAGGCGGGCGGCGCCGACATGACTACAAACGAAAAGGGAAAGAGAGGGGGGGGGCAGAAGAGGCAAGCGGAAAGGGCCCCCTTCTCAATCTCCCTCCCTTACCCCCCCTCCCCATCCACTACAACGTCCCACGACAACGACGACGACGACGACGATGACAACGACGACGATGACGGCGGACGGCAACGCGCTGCGGACGCTCCATGGGGGTGGGAGCGGGTGCTGCGCACGCCCGCTGTAGTCGTCCCCGGCGACGACGACGACGGCGAAAACGAAGACGAGGACGAGGACGGGGACGAGGGCGACGACGACGACGACGACGGCGACGACGACGACGACGACGACGACGCTCTGCGGATGCCCTAGCTGCAGTCGGCGACGGCGACGACGACGACAACGACGGCTGTAGTCGACGATGGCGACGACGACGACGACGACAATGACGACGGCGACGACGACGACAAGACGACGACGACGACGACGACGACGGCGACGACGACGACGACGACGACGAAGACGAGAAAGACGAGGACGAGGACGAGGACGACGACGACGACAGACGACGGACGTCGACGGCGACGACACAGCACTGCGCTGCGGATGCACTATGGGGGGAAATGCGGCGCTCAAGCCCGCTGTCGTCGGCGACGACGGACGACAGGAACGACGACGACGACGATGACAACGACAACGACGACGACGACGACAGACGACGACGACGACGACAACGACGACGACGACGACCGACAACGACGAAGACGAGAAGGACGAGGGCGAGGACGAGGGCGACGACGACGACGACGACCGACGACAGACGACGACGGCGACGACGACGCACTGCACTGCGGATGCCCTATGGGGGAGGTGCGGTGCCCAACCCCGCTGTAGTCGGCGACGACGGACGAAACGACGACGACGACGACGACGACGACAACGACAACGACGACGACGACGACAGACGACGGACGACGACAACGACGACTACGACGAAGACAACGACGACATCGACAACGAGATATTCATCAGTCCCGCGCGGGGAGCCTCGTTTGTTCATCACAAGCTGACAGTACGGAGGCAAGCGAGCCTGCGACGCAAGGGAGGCAGCCGGCTGGCACCGCGATGAGGAGCCCCTCCAGTCCGAGGTCGCCGAGGCCGTCCTGCGTCAGGGCGTCGGCGGCGACGGGGCCATCGAGCCGCGCGGACCTGGCGCCGACGACCTGGCCTCGCACCTCGCTGCCGCGCGGGCGGCGCAGGCCCCAGCCATGAGCAACTCGGGCAGCCGCGGGCGGAGCAGGACGCCCCTGGTCTGCTGCAACGCCCCAGATGGCAACGTCGTCGTTGTGCCCTGGTCCACTGGAAACCTTGACGGTGTATGAGTAGTCCCGCTGCTGGTCGAAAAGCTGTTCAATTGCCTCGCCGAACGACGGGAACCGACGCAGGCGATCACGCCCGCTGGTGCACTTGCAATCACCGCGTCTGGCGACGATCGCCTGCCACGCGACCGCGCCACCTCTGTGCACAACGACGAGGCCCTCGCTTGACCCAGGGCGGCCCAGATCGCGTAGCACTGGCTGCCAGCGACAGGGGGCGGCCCGAACAACAGGTTCGGCACCTGCCGCCCCTCTGGGCGACCAGCGATGGGTGCTGTTGGGGACGACGACCCAGGGGACCCCCTCTGGGTCTTCCGCCGCCTTTGGTGCGGCCTCATCGCCGCTGGGAGTAGCCCCTGAGTAGGCCTCGCATCTAGGGGCAGGCTCGCGGACCGCCCGCGCTCTGGCCGCGGGCCCTCCACGCATCAACCGCGGGCACGCCCGGCACGCAGCACGTGGCGGGCTCGGTCCGAGAAGGCTGCAGATAACTTCCTTCTACTATCATGACCACTGTGATCCTCATCATCATCCTCATCATCATCATCATCATCATCATCATCATCATCATCATCATCATCATCATCGTCGTCGTCGTCATCATCATCATCATCATAATCATCATCGGCATCATCATCAGCAGCATCATCAACATCATCATCATCATCATCATCATCATCATCGTCGTCGGCATCATCATCATCATCATCATCATCATCATCATCATCATCATCATCATCATCATCATCATCATCATCATAATCATCACAATCATCATCAACAGCAGCATCATCAACGACAACAACATCATCATATTCAGCATCATCATCATCATCATCATCATCATCATCAGAATTATCAGTATCATCATCACCACCATCATGACCATCACCATCATCAACATCAGCATCATCATCATCACCAGCAGCAGTCATCACAATCATCATCATCAGCAGCAGCAGCATCATCATCGTCGTCGGCATCGTCGTCATCATCAGCATCATCACCATCGTCATCATCATCGTCATCAGCAGCATCATCGTCGTCATCATCATCCGCATCATCATCAGCAGCATCATCATCAGCCTCATCATCATCATCATCATCATCATCATCATCATCATCATCATCATCATCATCATTATCGGAATCATGATCATGATCATCATTATCAGAATCAGCATCATTGTCATCTTCATCATCGTCATCATCGTCATCGTAATCGTTATCGTCGTCGTCGCCGTTGATCGTCAGCATCACGATCAGCATAATCGTCCGTACCAGTATCAGCATTACCCATATCACCATCATCACCAGCATCGTTGTCGTCATCATAATCCTCGTCACCATAATCCTCGTCATCACCATCAGCATCAGCATCATCAGCAGAAGCATCAGCATCATCATCATTATCATCAACAGCATCATGGTCGTCGTCGTCTTCGTCGTCGTCTCCATCGTCATCGTCGTCGTCATCAGCATCATCAGCATCAACATCATCGTCGTCTTCGGCCGTCGTCGTCGTCCGTCATCCGTGGTCCGTCGTCCGTCGCCCGTCATCGTCGACGACGTCCTCGGCGTCATCGTCGTCATCATCGTCGTCGCCCGTCGCCCGTCATCGTTGGCGTTGTCGCCGCCGTCGTCGTCGTCCGTCGGCGTCGTCGTTTGCCGGCGGCGACGTCGTCGTCGTCGGCGGCGTTGTCGGCGGCGTCGGCGTCGGCGTCGTCGTCGTCGTCTGCCAGCGGCGCGGCGGGGGTGTTCTGAATCTCTCCAATAATTTTCCGGGGGGGGGTTCTGGACTCCACCTCCCCCCCTCGTTTTTGGGGAGGGGGAGGCGGGGGATTGTGAACTCCCCCTCCCTGCCAGCATAGTCAGAAAGCGCTATTAATAGGGCTGAGACGAAGGCCACCCATGTCTCCTCCGACTCGTCCTTCTCCTCCTGATCTTACATGGTATGATGCATGTTACGGCCCACTTGCATAGGGGGAAGAGATGCGTAACAAATGACGGTTAACTGGTCGCCGAGGACTACTCTTGCGTCCTTCTCGAGTCTGCAGAAGACCGTGTCCAGTGTTACTGCACTGCGAAGCCCATGGACGAGAACTGCCAATGGTAAAGTCAGCTGTGCGCTTCACGATAGGTCGCCAGACAGAACGCTGCGCTGGCATGGTGGTGAGTCTTGCCGCGGGCGCCTGGGAATCTGCACTACACTAACAGATGGCGTGATGAATCCCCATATGTCCTTCTTCGACCCTGGACAATAGCACCAAGTGTGTTGTCGTTCTATGTGCTTTCTCTCCTAAATCTTGGTCAACCGTTGGGCCACTGCCGAACCGCACTTGGCTTTCTCACGCAGACGGCGACCTCGGTGAGGCCACTATGACATCACCGTGCAGGCGGAAAGCAGCGGAAACCTACAGACACTCCGTGTTCTACGAAAGTGGCCGACATTCAGACCCATACTCGGAAAAACGAAGAAAGAGGAAGGAGACCGATAAGAACAAGAAGGATAAGAAAGAAAAAAGAAACACAACGCTAGTATAACGGGTTCGAGCGTGGCCCCAAACATGTGTTAGATACAAAAAGGTGACAAGATGGAGAAACACAACAGAAGCCAACAAAGTCCGCCACGACACGGAATTGAAATGAGAGGGGCTTGCAGCTATCCGCACGGATGTCAGAGGCGTGGGCGAACTCAACGGAGAATGTTAGTGACAAGACAAGACAAGAACACGTGCGATCCAAGAGAAGCTCCAACACATGGTGTGCAACAGGAGCTACCTTTGAAACCCATTGGCTACGTGTCGCTCGGCACGCTAGAGGGGGGACTTTCGTTTCTCTGAGAGTCACAGAAGGGTCTTTCGGCGGACTGCACGGAACACTCAAAAACACCAATCACAATCCGGTGCGTCCCCGCGGTTTGTCGCGACGCCTGGTTGTCGCGATGCCTGGATGTCCTCCGCCTCCTCCTCCTCCTCCTCCTCCTCCGCCTGCTCCTCATCCTCCTCCTCCTCCCTCCTCCTCCTCCTCCTCCTCCTCCTCCTCCTCCTCCTCCTCCTCCTCCTCCCTCCTCGTCCTCCTCCTCCTCCTCCTCTCCTCCCTCCTCCTCCTCCTCCACCTCCTCCTCCTCCTCCTCCTCCTCCTCCTCCTCCTCCTCCTCCTCCTCCTCCTCCTCCTCCTCCTCCTCTTGGCCATCTGATCGTCATGTCTACAAAGTCGGGTTATTGGGCAAGGTGCACGCAAGCCGCAGTCGGAGCGTACAGAGGACATGTTGGAGAACACCATGCACTCTCGAGGTGCAGCAGGCACCCAAGCCAACAGGAGATTGATGTGGTGTTGGAGGTACTGCTGATATTAAGTGGACGTTTGGACATCGTTGAAGCCCGACCAGCTCTGGCGTCATCCACACAAGAGGGTTCCTCGAGCCCGATCGATCCGGGTGCGTCCCCGCGGCTCGTCGCAAAGCACGGTTGTCGCGATGCCTGGCTGTCCTCCACCTCCTCCGCCTCCTCCTCCTCCTCCTCCTCCTCCTCCTCATCATCATCATCATCAGCATCAGCATCATCATCCTCTTCCTCTTCCTCTCTTCCTCCTCCTCCTCCTCCTCCTCTCCTCCTCCCCTCCTCCTCCTCCTACTCCTACTCCTCCCTCCTCCTCCTCCTCCTCCTCCTCCTTCTCCTCCTCCTCCTTCTCCTCCTCCTCCTTCTCCCCCTCCTCCTCCTCCTTCTCCTCCTCCCCCTTCTCCTCCTGCTCCCTGCTCCCTGCTCCATGGTGCGGGCCGTACCTCCTATCCAGGATAGGACGCCAGCCCACTCTACTCGTCCCTTCCCCCAACCGTCCCTCTTCCCCGCCCCTCTAGCCTGCCCTGCACCTCCTGGCAGGAAGAAGGGGCGGCTGAGGAGACATTGAAGGGTGCAGGGTGGAGGGAAAGGTGCAGGGGGGAGGAGGGAGGGGCAGGAAGGAGCGGGAATAGGACTGAAGGGGCAGGAGAGGAGGAACGGGGAGAGGGATGAGAAGGGAGCGGGGCAGGAGAGGAGGAGGAGGAGGTGGAGGAAGAGGAAAAGGATAATGAGGAGGAAGAGAAGGTGGAGGAAAGGGTGGAAGGAGGATAGAAGAAAGGAAGACGATGAAAGCAGGATCGAGGGGGTGGTGGAGGGACACAATATTGGAAGGGAAGAAAAACAAAAGGAGGGAGGAAAGGAGACGGACAAAAAGGGAGGAGGGGAGAGGATGGATGGAGAGGGAGAGGGAGAGAGAACGGGCGCGTGGACTGGGCGGGAGAATGGGAAGAGGGGGCGGGGGGGCAGGGGCGAAGGAAAAGGGGGTGGGCGAGCAACTCGTGTCCCCCTCGCGCCCAACGCATCATCGCCCCAAAGACCCTGAGACCACACAGAGCACGGCCCTGAGGAACGCGGCCGCTGCCTTGACGAGCGAGAGAGAGGCGGCGGCGTCCTTGCGAGTGATCGGTGCCAGCCCGGCGTCCGCGCAGGTACCATTCGTGATCCGCCGGCGCTCGTGGAAGCCCCTCCTCCTCCTCCTCCTCCTCCTCCTCCTCCTCCTCCTCCTCGTCCTCGTCCTCCTCCTCCTCCTCCTCGTCCTCCTCGTCCTCCTCCTTCTCCTCCTCCTCCTCCTCCTCCTCCTCCTCCTCCTCCTCCTCCTCCTCCTCCTCCTCCTCCTCCACGGGGCCCCGATCGTGTGTCGGCTGATCCTCGGCAGCCTGCGCAGGGAGGCGGCAGTTCTTGGAAGCCAGACACACGATAGCAGCATTTTTGGGGGGATCGCCGGCCCCGGGGGCACCTTCCTCATCACCAGGGCAGGACCAAGCTTCACAACAACCCTTGGCTGGGGCACCGGGGGGATGGCGACGAGAAGTGCGACGGGACCACTCACGTCCATAGAGCCACCCTTGGACCCTTCGCTACCTAAGATCGCTATAGTGAGCAATGTGTGCTCGCTTGGATGGGCACAATACTGGCTCGACTAGGTCCCGGCCACAATGGAATCGCGTGTGTCACCAGCGACTCCAAACATTCGTGAGCCGCTATCGTACGGAACCGGTGGGTTTGGACGGCCCTGTAACTCACTTTACGTTCAGACTGCCGAAGCAACGCTGCCAGACACAAAGGCAAGATTCGAGGTAGGAGAGGGGGGCGCCATAAAACAACAAGACAACCATCCTCCAGGAAACAACCACAGACTCTTATGAAAAATAAGCGTCCATAAACTCACACAGCATGAAACCATGATAACCTCCTGCGCAAAGGAGCCAGCATGACCCCTGAAGATTTGAGGCGCGAGCTGTCAGCCCAACTTGTACAGGCTGGATGGCGGGTGGGCAGCCGTCAGCCGCGCGACATCGCAACCGTCATGGAGGAGGAGGACGAGAAAAAGGAGAAGGACGAGGAGGACGCCGAGAGCAACGACGAGGACAACGAGGGATACTGATATGTTTGGTTGATTTTACCATGACAGAACAGCAACATGTACAGACCCGTGGCTGCCAGTTGTTATGTCCTGCATGAGTGTTCACCACGGCACACTGTCAAATCGGGAGCTCGAGCACAACAAGGCGGATCAGGAAGAGGCGAGTGGGCGAGCATTATCTCCAGATCCCCAAACCCCAGCAGGAGCTTCGCTGGGGCGCGGCGGAAGGGAGCGGCGCCAGCCGAAAGAATCCGACGACACCACCACGACGATGCGCTCGGCGACGCCCTCGACGGGGTCTCGAACAGGCCCTCGATGATATGCTCGTCCTTCTGGCTGCAGGCAGAATTATTATCCTCCTCTTCCTTGATCCCTTTCCTTATTAATAACTCGTCCGTGTCACACCCCCAGACGTGTCGGTAGGGCGGGCCGGAGGGTCCACCAGAGAATCCCTCACCATTTCTGATCCTAAAGCTTGTCATTTGCAACAGTAATGGAGGGCAAGTCGTTTTCAAAATGTTGGTCTCGCCTTAACTCCGCTTGCAACACCTCCCTCGAGGGCGCATGGTTTCAAAATGTGGGAAAGAGCGTGTTCTACCGCTGCTGGCGGAAAACCGGGGGGGGGGTCACTACCGGTTCGAACCCCTCCCCCCCCCCTCCGGAAAACCGGGGGGGGTCACTACCGGCGGTTCGAACCCCCCCCCCCCCAGTCATCATGAAAAGGGGGGGGGGTCACTACCGGTTCGAACCCCCCCCCCCCTCGAAAACCGGGGGGGTCACTACCGGTTCGAACCCCCCCCCCCCCCCCCTCGAAAACCGAGTGGGGGTGCGGACAGTGGTGGGGACGGTGTTGGTGGGGACAGTGGTGAGGGGATAGCGGGACAGTGGTGGGGACAGTGGGACAGTGGGACAGTGGTGGGGACGGTAGTGGTGGGGACAGTGGTGGGGACAATGGTGGGAACAGGGGGGGACAGTGGACAGTGGTGGTGACGGTGGTGGTGGGGACAGTGGTGTGGGGACAATGGGAATGAGGTGGAAACAGTGGGACAGTGGAGGGTACAATGGTGGTGGGGACAGTGGTGAAGGCGGTGGCGAGGACGGCGGTGGGACAATGGGACAGAGGTACAGTGGGGACAGTGGTGGGGACAGTGGGGACAGTGGTGGGAACAGTGGGACAGCTCAGTGGGACAGCGGAGGAGTCAGTGGGACAGTGGGGACAGTGGGGATAGTCGGGCAGTGGTTGGGGCCGTGGAGACAGTGGGGAGAGTGGAACCGTGGTGGGAACAGTCTGGGGACAGTGGGGACAGTGCGACAGTGGTGGGGGCACTGGTGGGGACAGTAGGGACGGTGGTGGAACCAGTGGGGACAGTGGTGGTGAGGACAGTGGTGCTGGGAACAACAGTGGGGGATGTGATGCGGACGGTGGTAGGGACCGGGAGTCGTTTGCTGGCGGTGCGTGGGGGGGGGGGGGGTCGAACCGGTAGTGATCCCCTCCGGTTTTCAAGGGAGGGGGGGGGGGAGGGGGGGGGGGTTCGAACCGGTATGAACCCCCCCGGTTTTCCGGATCCAGGGGGGGGGGGAGGGGTCGAACCCGGTAGTGACCCACCCCCGGTTTTCGAGGAGGACGGTGGGGGGGGGGGGGGGGGGGGGTGGGGAGGAGGGGTTGGGAGGTGGGGGGGTTGCCGGGGAGGGGGGGGGGGAGGGGTTCCAGCAGGGGGGAGGGGATTTTCGGGAGGGGGGTGGGGGGGCGACCCCCCGGGTTCCGGAGGAAAAGGTTGGCAATTTACAACAGTAAAGCGGAAAGCGGCGGTGGATCACGCTCTCTCAAATGTAACGTTCGCCCTAACAGCGCGCACAAATGTCGCAAAAATGCAGCAGCTTCAAGGATTGAGTGCGGGTGGTCTTCACAATGCGGCTCTCGCCTTGGCGCCGCGCACATTCGTGGCATAAAACTGCGACGGGTTCAACGATGGAGGGCGAGTCGTTTTCAAAATGTAGTTCTCTCTTTAGCGCGCATTAACCTTAAAGGTCAGCAGCAGCTTCAAGGATGAAGGGCAGCACATGCTCAAAACGTGGTTCTCGCCTTAGCGCCGCACCCATTCCACTCTGTAGCTTGTAGAAAGTTCTAGGATTCGGAGGGTTGAAGTCCCAGGAGTGGTGCCCTGGTACGACGTAGGACAATCGGGACGCAACAATCACGTTGATTGAAGATTCTCAGAATGTTGTATGTCAATGGAGAAAGTACCGCGACACAACAATTCTTGCACGTGTCTACGAAGAGAGCACTTGTAGAGAGGGTACATCGCTAGCGCGACTGAAGTTTAGTCTGGTCCTCCGTCTCGAACTGCTACAACAGCTATTCCTGCAACCCCGATTACTAACTACAACATATTACTACTACTACTACTACTTCGACTACTACTACTACTACTACTACTACTACTACTACTACTACTACTATTACTACTACTACTACTACTACTACTACTACTACCACTACTACTACTACTACTACTACTACTACTACGACGACGACGACGACGACTACTATTACTACTCCTATCTCTACTTCTACTACTACTACTACTACTACTACTACTACTACTACTACTACTACTACTACTACTACTACTACTACTACTACGACTAGTCCTAGTACTACTACTACTACTACTACTACTACTACTACTACTACTACTACTACTACTACTACTACTACTACTACTACTACTACTACTACTACTACTACTATTACTACTACTACGACGACGACGACGAATAATAATAAAAAAGACTTCTACTACGATTACTACATCCCCAAGACGAAAGTTTTTTCTTCTTGGGCCCGGAACGACGGTGTGAAGTCTTGAACAGACCCGTATGAGATAACCGCCGTCGGATCTCACGAAGCTCGCGCGGATCCAAATGTGGCTTTGGTGTTTGTTTCGGTGGATCCGATTTCCGTCCGCACGGATCTGATTTCGGATTCGTTGGATCCGTGTCCGGTCTTATTTTTTACGGCGGATCCGGTTTCTACCCTGTTCCAAATTTGTATTACTAAATTAAACCAGGGTGCCGGAAGAAATCGGATCCACGGACCCCGCAAACCGCCCGTGTTAAGATCCTATGGGGGAGGGGGGTTCGGTAATCAACTTTCCACGGTGGGCCCTGCGTCGTCTCGCGCACTCCCATCAACTCCCCGCGCGAGCGGGCCCCATTCAACATGAATACATACATCCCTCCCCCCTGGTTGCTGCAAACAGCTCGTCCGGTCGCCGTCAGTTCGGCGGCGCCGACGTTGTCTCGGGAACTCCTCATGGCCATTTTCACCTCAAAAAGAAAATCTCTCGTCCTGCGTAAGTGCGTTTCGGCCCTGCGTCTCCTCACCCAACGGACTGCCTGTGAGATGTAGTGTCGGCTGTTTGGTAACCAACAACGGATTGCGTGTGAGATGTGGTGTGTCGGCTATGTGGTAACCAACGAGTCCGAAGGCCAAAACGCTAGTGCGTTTCGGCCCTGCGTTTCCTCACCCAACGGACTGCCTGTGAGATGCGGTGTCGGTTGTGTGGTAACCAACAACGGATTGCGTTTGAGATGTGGTGTGTCGGCTATGTGGTAACCAACGAGTCCGAAGGCCAAAACGCTCAGTGCGTTTCGGCCCTGCGTGTCCTCACCCAACGGACTGCCTGTGAGATGTAGTGTCGGCTGTTTGGTAACCAAAAACGGATTGCGTGTGAGATGTGGTGTGTCGGCTATGTGGTAACCAACGAGTCCGAAGGCCAAAACGCTAGTGCGTTTCGGCCCTGCGTCTCCTCACCCAACGGACTGCCTGTGAGATGTGGTGTCGGCTGTGTGGTAACCAACAACGGATTGCGTGTGAGATGTGGTGTGTCGGCTATGTGGTAACCAACGAGTCCGAAGGACAAAACGCTCACCCCCAGGACGAAAGTTTTTTTTCTCTTGGCGCCCGGAACGACGGTGTGAAGTTTTGAGCAGACCCGTATGAGATAACCGCCGTCGGATCTCATGAAGCTCGCGCGGATCCAAATGTGGCTTTGGTGTTTGTTTCGGTGGATCCGATTTCCGTCCGCACGGATCTGATTTCGGATTCGCTGGGTCCGTGTCCGGTCTTATTTTTTACGGCGGATCCGATTTCTACCCTGTTCCAAATTTGTATTACTAAAGTAAACCAGGGTGCCGGAAGAAATCGGATCCACGGACCCCGCAAACCGCCCGTGTTAAGATTCTATGGGGGAGGGGGGTTCGGTAATCAACTTTCCACGATGGGCCCTGCGTCGTCTTGCGCACTCCCATCAACTCCCCGCGCGAGCGGGCCCCATTCAACATGAAAACACAATTCCCTCCTCCCCCGGTTGCTGCAAACAGCTCGTCCGGACGCCGTCCGTTCGGCGGCGCCGACGTTGTCTCGTGAACTCCTCATGACCGTTTCCACCTTAAGAGGAAAATCTTTCGCCCTGCGAGACTACTACTACTATTACTACTACTACTACTACTACTACTACTACTACTACTACTACTACTACTACTACTACTACTACTACTACTGTTACTACTACTACGACCACGACTACTACTACTACTACTACTACTACTACTACTACTACTACTACTACTACTACTACTACTACTACGATTACTACTATTACTACTACTACTATTACTACTAC
>CAUYUJ010002466.1:33714-36214 GCA_963575745.1 Prorocentrum cordatum
CTCCTCCTCGTCTCCTCCTTCTCCTCTCCTCATTGTCCTCCTCTCCTCGTTTCTCCACCTCCCCATCCTAGACCTCGAACCGCAGCGCAGGCACGGAGGCGGGATTGCTCGTAAAACCTTGGCTTGGAGCATCATCCCGTCATCATCATCATCATCATCATCATCATCATCATCATCATCATCATCATCATCATCATCATCATCATCATCATCATCATCATCAGTATCGTCATCATCAGCAGCAGCATTATCAGTATCATCATCATTATCGTCATCAGCAGCATCATCATCAGAATCATCATCAGCAGCAGCATCATGATCACCACCACCACCATCATCATCATCACCATCAGCATCATCGTCATCATCATCATCAGTATCATCATCATCATCATCATCATCATCATCATCATCATCATCATCATCATCATCATCATCATCATAATCAGCAGCAGCAGCATCATCAGCAGCCGCAGCAGCAGCAGCATCAGCCGCAGCAGCAGCACTAGTAACTGCATCACCAGCAGCACCGACAGCATCATCAGATGTATGTCAAGCATCATCACCATCAAAAGCAGCATAGTCCTCAGAAGCAGCGTCATCATGATCACCATCGTCCTCCTCCTCTGTCTGCATCATCATCAGCATCATCATCACCATCAGCATCATCATCATCCTCATCATCATCCCCATTATCCTCATCATCCTCATCCATATGATCATCATCATCAGCAGCAGCAGCATCATCGTCATCATCAGCAGCAGCATCATCCTCAACATCACCATCACCACCATCATCATCATCATCATCATCATCATCATCATCATCATCATCATCATCATCATCATCATCATCATCATCGTTATCGTGGTGGTCGCCATCATGATCAGCATCATCATCAGACTCGTCATCCTCGCCCACCATCATCATCATCACCATCAGTATCATCAGCAGCATCATCATCAATTTTCTCATCATCGTCGTCATCATCATCGACATCATCATCGTCATCTTCATCAATGTCTTCGTTCCTGCTCGAAGAGGAGGCGGCAACCGTGAGCGTGATGCCGACCGACCCCGACGGCAGCAAGAGGTGCGAGGCCAAGGAGAGGAAGCAGGAAAGACCAGGACTAACATCAGAGGAGAAGATTTGACATGATCGACGAGCAATCAAATTTGCAAACCCGCGATGACGCGTCCTCCTTTCACCACAGCAGCGTTGCACCGACTGCAAACAGCTCACCACTTCCGCACCCAGTCCTTGCCGTTGTCGAACCTGATGCTCTGGTTCGCCAGCACCTTTCCTGCGGGGAAGGGCGGCTCGATCATCACGTCGGTGCCCCTGATGACGCCGCGCTTCCTGTGCTTCTTGGGGCTCTTCGCCACCGTCAGCATGAAGTCAATCATGCAACCCTTCTGTTCCACCTGAAACAGGTTGCCGTGCGGGTCCGCGAACCATTTGCCGCCGAGCTGGGCGCAGCCGCTGCTGGCGACCTCGCTCAGGAGCTCCGCCTGCAGACCGCGCTCGTGAGCCCTCCTGCGAGCACCCTTGGGGCGGTCCACCTCTGGGTGAGCCTTCATGGAAGCCTCTGTGGACATGCGCGTCCCTATCATAGAGGTGATTTCGACCGGAAGACGTCCAAATTTCGACCACCCCTCTTCACCCATTCGTGCAGATTTCGTCCAAACGTCGATCAAATCCGACGACATCCGCACCAAACCCCCCAAACCGCAAGGAACTCTTAGGACCCTCCGAGGCTCCCATGAGGGACCGCACAACCACCTTGTTCGTCTGATACTCCTCCATGTCCTCCGCCGAGGACACGGAGCTGGCCGCCCCAGCGACGACGTCCATGTAAGCCGACATGTCCATGGTGCCGTCCACGCCGGCGTCCACCTCCGTCTCCACCCCCGAGCCGACGGCTCCGGCCCGCGGGAGGGCGAGGGCCGCCAGGGCGAGCGCCAGCACGCGCGCCATTGTCCAAGTGTGCTGGGGAGAAGCCAGAGCGATGGGGAACGTTCGGGACAGACTGGCTCAGGGGGTGAAACATCGAGCTGGGATCGGCGACATATCGCCGGTATGTATAGATATATATATATATATATAAAGATGTGGATATACACATAGATATATATATACACATATATATATATATATATATATACATTGGTGAGGCCTCACGGCTGGTGCCGCCGACCTTGAACGACGACGACGACGACGACGACAACGACGGCGGCGACGACCACGACGACGACGACGACGACCACGACGACGACGACGACGACGACGACGACGGCGGCGACGACGACGACGACGACGACGACGACGACGACGACGGCAACGACGACGACGACGACGATGGCGACGGCGACAGGGACGGCGACGGCGACGGAAACGCCGACACCGACGACGACGACGACGACGACGACCCGGGATTCCCCCGAAGGGTGGTATGCTGACCCAAGACCCCCCTGAGACCTCCCCGGGACCCCCCCCTG
>CAUYUJ010002466.1:43714-48714 GCA_963575745.1 Prorocentrum cordatum
CTCCTGCAGATTCGAAACTCAGAAAGGGGCATGGGACACGACTGTTAGAGCTCAGGTGATGCGGACGGCAGCGGGCGAGGGAGCTTGAGCGAATATGTTGCACGGGCAGCGCTTCCCCACTTACTCTCCCAAGACAGTAAAGGCAAGCACCCCCAGTATGGCGTCAGGGATTCCCTCATTGCGGGCCAGAGGGACTGATGGCGATGGATGGGCAGGACCACGTTTTCCTGCGCCTCTGTCGCTGGCGCACTCTGCGCACGAGACTCTGCAACGCGATTGCGATCAGCCTGCGCGGGGCCGGAAGAATGCACGGCCACCTCCCTGCAAAATCGGAATACCAATACAGAGATTAGCTGAGGGTCCCACATCCAAAATGGCCTACTGGCAGCCAGTCCACGCGGATTAGATGTCGTCAGCAGACCTGTCAAGAAACGCTCGTTTGAAACAAGTAACACACGCTCGAGCAAACTTGGTGGGGAAGGGCTCGGCGATTACAGCACGCAGCAAGTCATTAGTGCAACCATCGAGAATCTCACTCGGCCCCCCCGAGGCCCAGCAGGCCCTGACCCCGAGACGGCGGCAACACGCTCGAGAGAGATCTGCACAGTAGCACGCTAGACTGGTGCGTTTTCGCCAAGGCTTTCCGAGTTCACGGTTGTCGGTCGGCGAAGTCGTATCCGACGCTGCACCACTCGCTTATCTCTACACTGCGCAGGTTGCCAGAGCCGAGAAGCATGGGCTTCTTGAGAGCAAGAGGAACGCCCTTACACAGGCATAGCTCCATCGCACTTGCCGAGCAAGCGGCCAGAACATTTCCACCGCCGACCTTGGCCGCATCAGGGCCACGGGAAGTCGGCAGACCACGAGAGCGAGAGGCGCTGCGCTGTGAAGCAGAAGACCATAGCGTTCTCGAGCACGTGAAAGACTGGCGCAGGGCGCGCCGAGCCAAGCGGCCGAGACGAAGCCACGCTTGACCCATCTCCGCACCAGTCTCCGACGCCCACGGCGCAGGAGGTCGAAGCCTCGACGACGGCGCCACTCGACATCAAAGACCGGGGCGCCCCCGAGAGGAAGTCGAGGAGAAATCCAGCGCCGCCCCAGCCGCACCTCGAGCGGCTACCCCTCCCAGCCAGAGGAGAGGGCTCTGCCCGTCTGGGCTCTCGGCGCCTGGGCGGCCTCAAGCGGCGAACGGCCAGCCCCTCGTGGCCCACGCCTGTGCCGGACCCCGCCTGGGCACGCGGCCTCGCCGCGTGGGCTCGGCCGACGGCCGCGTTGGCGGCCCTGCCCACCTCTCGGCCTCGGCCAGAAGACAGCGGCCACCGAGGGCGCGCGAGGGGAAGAGGACGAGCTGCCCTCGCGACCTGCAGGTGCGGGCGCCCAGCGGCGACGCGGGCGGGAAAGGGTCGGCGCTGTGCTCGGCGGCCGCGCACCCGTCGGGCGGTTCGGCCCCGAACGGGGCCCCGCCCCCCAGCTGGCGCGCGCCGAGAAACGACGTCTTCCAACCCTGGAGGCAGCCGCGGCCCCGCGGCGAGCCCAGGACGGAGCCCACGGACGGCCCGACGAAGACGGCGCCCCGGATCCGGATCCGCCCGCCCGCTCCCCGGCGCCGGAGCTGAATCAGGCTCGTCTCCGGCAGGGCAGGAGACGCCAAGACCACCCCAGAGCGAGGCAGAGAGCGGCCACGGGGTCGCACGGCACGCGCCGCGCGCTGCTGACCTCCAGGACGGGCCCCCCGCCCACGAAAAAAACGCCCGCCGGCCTCCGAGCCGCCTCCGCTCTTCGCGCGCCCGCGCCCCCTCCGCTGTCTCGAAGCCCGTCCACCCCCGTGCGCCGCCCAGCGGCCGGGCCGCCGCGCGGGGCCGCGCTGCCTGCGATCGTTGGCCGCGCTGCTGCGTCCGTCAGGGGGCCTCCTCCTCCTCCTCCTCCTCCTCCTCCTCCTCATCCTCCTCCTCCTCCTCCTCCTCCTCCTCCTCCTCCTCCTCCTCCTCCTCCTCCTCCTCCTCCTCCTCCTCCTCCTCGTCCGAGCGCCAGCCCCGACTCGCCTGCGCCGGCGGAGCCGTCCATCCATGCCCCGGGAGCGCCCGCTCGGCGGGCAGGCGGCCCGCGGGGCAGCATCGGCCCAGCAGCAGCGGCGCCCGCGAGACGGGCGGTCGCCGGGGTCGCGCCCAGAGGGTCTCCAGCGGCGGCGAAGGCAGAGTGGGCAGGACAAGTATACTGACGCAACTTGGCGATACACGCGGTTCATGGGACGCGCCGAGGATCGCCCCATGGAGCGCCCCCGAAGAGCGCCCAGCGCGCACCCCGGGACGAGGGGCCCCCGAACGAAAATTGCGAGAGAGGCGCCCGGCGGTGTGCACGGCAGCGCGCGCCTCTGAGCTGGCCTGAGACTGCGCGAGACGCTTCCGCGGGGTAGAGCTTACCAGATCCCAGCGCCTTCCCCAGACATCACAGGAACATCAAGCACGGCAGCAATACCGACCTGATCGCGATCGCGGTCCGCGGTCTTGGGGGCGCAGACCCGCACTCGCTCCGCGTAGCAGGCCGCGCCGAGCGCCACCCGCGCAAGCCTCGCCGCCACCGCCCGAGGCGCCAGCACCCCCGACCCCGCCCAAGAAAGCCCGCACACCCGCCCGAGGGCGCAACTTGACCTCGGCCCGAGAAGAGAAACGCCACCACTCACTTCACCCCCCGAGCTTAGCCAGCCCCCCCTTGTCGAGACGGCGCCGCACCAACCCCGCGCCCCAATGAGAGGCGTCGAAGGTGCGCGCCCGCCCCGACCTAGAGAGCTCCTGATCACGAGAAGCAAGATGGATGAGGCTCTTTCCCCAGGCGAGCTCGCGGCGGACCCCGGGCCGCGGCGGGGGGCGACGGCGGCTGGCACGACCCGCGAGGGCGCGCACTGCACTGGAAAGGGAGAAGGAGACCCCTCCTGATCAACATTCTGAGAATCATGTGTCCCACGATGATGCCGAGCTCCTCTTGCGACGACGCCCCCGCTGGACGGTGCCCTCGATGGCCAACCGCGCGCGACGCACGGGGCGGCGGCCGGCGCCCGCGCGAGGTTCGAGCTCCGCGACGTCCACGCCGGCGCGGCACCCCGCCTCCACCGAATGGCGGGGACGGCGAGACTGCTCGAACTCAGCTGCGACCACCTCGGCGGCACGGCCAACTGGGCGCCGCGTCTGCGCCGAGGTGCTGGAACTACCCGCATGCTCGGCACGCCTGGGACTCGGACTGGGCCGCCCCCGCGCCGCTGGAGGCGCCGCCGGACGGGCTGGTGGAACGCGCGACGCGCCAGCTTATTCCCGGCCCAGCGCAGCCGAGACTTCCCGCGAGGATCCCCTCGCAGCTGGAAGGGCCATGGGCACGCGGACGGAGAGAGGGGCCCCGTCGATGCGGCCAGCCCCCCTGCTCGAAACATACGGCGCCGAATAACAACGCACGGGGAACGTGCCAATGATGGGCGAGTCGCACAGCCCAGCTCTGAACTAGTCGGATGTGTCGGATGCGGATCCACTACGGGGTTCGATAGCCTCCAATGCTCCAGGAGGGTCTCGTCCGAAAGCGAGCGCGTCTGCGACCCCCCCCCACTTCGCGGCCGCGCCAGCCACGGCGATGCTGCAGGCGCGAGCAAGGTTGGCCTCGAGCTCCGAACACTCTGGAGCGCCCAAGACAAACGCTTCCAGTCCGCTCAAGAGAGCACTTTGCCCAAACCCATGTAATAATAATCGTTTGAATTCCCGGGGAACGCCCAGCTGTCAGACAGCCCCCAAGGACCGAAACGAGACCCACGCCACCGCAATTACACGCTCTATTTCTCGATGAATGCTGTCTCGAAGGACCGAACGAGGCCCCACGTAGCGAACCGGGCCCCGCGCGGAGCCCGCCAGACAGACGCACCTCCCCCCTCCTCGGAGACTGCCGCAGGCGAACGGCATGGACCCCGATGAAAAACGCAAGCCCCCGCTTCGCCCATGCGCGGCCCAAGGCCCACGGGAGCCAACGCGCGGTTCAAAAGACGGCCGCGCTCACGCAGCTCACTGATGAACTGGCCATCACAGTGGTGCGAATGTCGCTCGCACACTTCAGGTGGCTGAGATCCGCCTGCAACGTCTCCCGCTGGCCAGTGAGCTCTGCGCCGCACGCGTCAACTTGGCCGACGTCGCGCCTCCACGCTGACATCGGCACGCGAAGCGTGGCTCAAAGGACTTCACGACGAACGGATCGCCAATGAGCCCCCCCCTGCTCGGTTTTCAAGACAACCTGCCCACCCTCCCCAGCAGGTCGAGCAACCGCGGCCTCGCGGTAGCGAACGCGGCAAAGGGCATAGTACTGGCCAGATGCACGCTGCTGGACTGCCTCGCCATGGCCAACGCGCACTGGCGAAAGCATTGCTCATACCTTTGAAACGCAGCTCGCGGGTTCGCTGAGCTCGACGAAGTCGATGAGAAACTGCATTGGGAACTGGGATCCCCCCCCCGCCCCACCCCACCCCGCAAACCCACACTCCGAGACCGCGGGCGCGCGCTGGAACTTCCTCGCGAAAAAGGCCTCGCTTGGAACAGGGAAAACGCGCGCCGCTCATTTGCCATCGGGGCCCTGCTGGTGGCCCTTGTGGAAGGGGGCCCAATGAACTGCGATTCCAATATCTCGGGACCATTTTGCGGTGTCTGTGTGGTGTCTCATCTCATGCATTCCCATGCACAAAATTGCATTTGCGGGCGCCCCTGCATGGCACCCCCCGGCCCCCCGCGCGGCGACGTCGCCAGTTGGGGCAAAATGCCATGCGACACAACTCGAGAGGGGCACAGAAGGACGGCGCTGTCCGCCGTTTGGGAGCACGCCTGACATACCGCCGCCTCTGGCCGATATCCTCCTTCACCTTCTTCCTGCAAGTCCTCGTCCTCCACAATAGCGCAATCCTCGCCCTGTCCTTCCCTCCATACTTCCCGAGTCAAAGGCGCCCCCCCCCCTCGAAACGCGGTGCGTCGATCCGCGCC
>CAUYUJ010002466.1:53714-78714 GCA_963575745.1 Prorocentrum cordatum
GATCGAGGCTGCGGTGCAGCTGTCCAAGCAGTTCGACGCGCAGTCCAGCCGCCACGCCTTCTGGGTCAAGACGGCGGATGAGCTTCGGCTTCGGGCCACCCGTGAGGCTCATCGCACCAAGCTGCTCGCGGCCAAGCCGACCAGCGAGAAGATCCACGCCCTCACGGCGCAGCTGGCGATCGCCAGGGCGGAGGCTGCGCTCGACAGGCAGGTCGCCTCCATCTTAACGGGCGAAGAACGGTATAAAATATGTTTTTCGCCGTCGGGGACACCTGCCCCAGGGCGGCTGGAAAGTTTATACCCTTACGGTGGCACCGCAGGGGTATAAACTTTCCAGTCGCCCAGGGGCAGGTGTCCCCGACGGCGAAAAAGTTTATTTCATACCGTTCTTCGCTCGCTGACCATCGCGAAGCTCAGCCTGGAGCGCGAGGCCAGGGAGAAGACCATCGCTGAGCAGCGGACCAAGCTGGAGGGCCTCAATGCCGAGCTCCACCGGCTCACCTCCGGCCGGGCGCGGGCTCCTGAGGTGCCGGACGTGGGCCAGCAGGTGCAGGGCCCTCGGCGTCGACGCGCCCAGGCCCGGGCACGACCCTGGCGGAGCTCGGCATCGACCAGGCCACGGCGGCCGACGTCGCGCCCAAGCTTACGAGACCCATGTTGCTTCACATCAGCAGTTTGGCCCCTGCTGACTTTTTTCCAAAATAATATATTGGGATGAAACGCTGCCGCTGGATAGATCGAGCACAGTTGATCACAACACAAACGCTCCTGCGATCCCCGCCAAAATGGCAAGAAATGGTAAGCTCAGATCCGCATGGCTACATTGCAACCGAACCGCTTGACCACCATCTCGACCGAACTGGCGGAATTCGACCACGCGTCCGACAAAATACGTTCGACGAGGGATGCGCTGCACAATGCCCCGGCCACGGGCAGCGCTACGAGGGAAAGCGGGCCCTTCGATGTGTCACTTTCAGCGCCCGTGAAAGTGACACCTCCCAGGGCCCACTTAAAGAGCACCAGAAAGGCTCCAAGAAGGCCCCGAGAAGGCCCCAGGGCGGCACCAAGAGGGCTCCCAGAGGGACCCAAGAGAGGCCCCAAGAAGGGCCCAAGAGGGCCCTCCGCGGTGTCACTTTCAACGCCCGTGAAAATGACACCTCCCAGGGCCCACTTAGGGCCTCAGAAAAGCTCTAAGAAGGCCCCGAAAGGGCCATAGAGAGCCGCCCTGGGTTCAACTCCGCGTGGCGGAGTTGGAAGCGATAACTTCAAGACCCTACTGGAGGCCTCTTAGGGGCCCTAAGACGGCACTGAAGAACCCCATCGGGGCTTTTTCAAAGGCAGAGGAGGGCGCAAAAAGGGGCCTCAGTGAGCCCCTGGTCTAACTCCACCTGGCGGAATTGGAGGCGATATCGCCCGGCGCCTTCATCGCGAGCGCCGCCGCCCAGCTGGCCAGCTTAAGCTGGCCAGCCGGGCGGCGGCGCTCGCCGCCGAGTCCGGCGGCCAGCCGGCTCGCCGCCCAGGGCGCGGACGTCCGCCTGTCTGCTGGCCCCCGTGGCGCGGCACCCGGCGGAGGCGCGGTGCCCGCGGCGGGCCCGGGGGCACCCGCAGCAGGCGGCGCCGGCCGCGCCCCGAGGCCCCGGCCCCCCTCGCGGAGCTGGAGGGAGCTCGAGCTCGCGCGGCTCGACGAGCTCCTGATCTTGCCGGCAGGCGTGCTGCAGCCGAGCGCCTCGTCCTCGCCTCCGCTGCTGCCCCGTTCAACCCCTACTACAGCTCGCTGATGCTGGGCGCTGGGCGGAGTGGGCAGGCCTCGATGGCAGCAGGCCGTTTGGGCAGGACGCTAGATCCGAGCGAGCAGAATGGCCCTGGTCTTGGGCGAGCGCTGCGACGGCCCGAGTCGGCCGGCGCTCTGGGGAGCCAGAGCGGCCCGCTGGAGGACACGTGTTCGGACTCCGATAGCGGCATCGATACAGTTGTCACTGCTGCTGGGGACGGTGCCGCTGGAGCTGGTATTCCTGCTGCTGCGGCTGGAGCTCGAGAAGGTCTTGGGCCACCGAGCGAGCAGGAGGCTGAGGTCAAGGTCGAGGGCTGCTTCGAGTCGGCCAGCGGCGACAGCGTTGGCCCGCTCAAGGCCCACATCCAGGCGCTCAGCTTGGACTGCAAGGCAATGGCGGCCCAGCAGCACCACGTGCTGCTGGAGGGTCTGCCGCAGCTCGAGCGCGACCTGCTGGACCTCGGCTGCCACGACAGCGTCGCTCCAGCCCACGCCACGGGCCGAGGAGGCACGTCGGGAGGAGTGGCAATCCTCTGCCCCCAGCACGTGGCTCCCACGGCCCCGCCAGAGCCGCCGGATGGATGGGCCAACGGCCAGGGAGGAGTCCTATGCAGAGGCAGGCTGGCTGCTGCCCCCATGTGCACTACAAGGCAGTTTTTAATTCATCGGATTTTTAAGAATATTGGATTTTAATACATGACTAACTTATGAATAAATTCATGCGTGAACTCATCGTTGTTTATAATACTAAATCCCTGCATGTTTAATACATGATCCGCACGCGGAGCATGTATAAAAAACGGCACTGTAGGGGCCACGAGGCGGGGTTGTCATCATCTCCGTCTGCCTCACGGCGGTGGGCATGGACCAGCAGAGCGCCACCATCCTGCAGGTACTGGGAGGATACGTGGCCCACCTCATCGGCGAGGGCCTTGACTGGATCGCGATGGGTGACTGGAACATGACGCCCGACGAGATGGACCAGACCTGGATTGGACCAGTCCGGGGCTTCGTGGCCGCGCCTGAGGTTCCCACGTGCATGAAGAAGCTGCCAGGACGGGTCCTGGATTACGCGGTCTGCGCCCAGAACCTCTTGACGCGTACCCGGCCGCCCGAGGTCGACGCGGCCACGCCGTTGCTGGTGCGTTCCGCTCTCCGGTTACCCATCCTAACAAACGACAGGGTGCTCTGGCGACGGGTCCCGCGTGAGCCTGCAGCTATCCCGACCATCAAGCCTGGCTGTGCGAGATACCCCCTTGCCTTCTGCTGGAACCAGCTCCGGGAGCAGATGGTGCAGCAGGCCAGCGGGGACGAGGACCTCCAGCGCTGCTGGGATGGAGTTATCAGGGGGTTGGAGGCTGAGCTGCTCGACCGCTGTGACGTCGCGGGCACGGGCCACCCCAGCCCAGACTGCCCGGGTGAGGCGGCCGCCCCCCCCCACGAAGCATGCGTCTCAGTCTTTGAGCAGTCTGAGAGGCCCTGGGAGTTTAGAGGTTCCGGAGGCCCTGGATCTAACTGGTGAGGGGGAGGTGGCCGCCCTGGGCAACTGGGTTGGATGGCTCTCCTCAACTTGAGGACAGGTCTGTGGAGAGCCTCCGGCAGCTCCACGGGGATGCCCAGATCTAGGGGTAGGAAAGCAGCGAATAGAGCGGCTGGTGAGGCCAGAGCGCGCTGGAAGGTCTTCTTCTCGGATGCTCTTGCTGGATCGGCCTCTTCAGGCCCACCGCTTGCTGAAAGCCCCGGCGGGGGCCGCAGGCCCGAGGCAGGCTCCGATTTTCAAAAGCCACCCCGCCACAACGGCCAGCGAGATCCTGGAAGTTGAGTCGGAGGCGTGAGGGGGGGCCATCTGGGGGATGCGTTCTCGGGGTGAAGCTCGTGAGGCGCTGGCTTCTTGGAGAGCGGCCGCCAAGGCTGACCCCACGATCCGAGCCGATCACTCCCGCTCAAGCAGTGGCTGCGCTCAAAACCATGCCCGACCGCCGCGGGAAGGGAGCTGATGGTATGTCACCGCGTTTGGCCAAGGAGACGCCTCTTGAGGCCCTGGAGGCCGTGGCTGGCCAGCTGTCGCCCATCGAGCGCGAGGCCGCAATCTCGTTTCAGGAGTTGCTTGTATGATCGCCCTTCTTGACAAGGAGGACGGAGGCCTCAGACCGATTGCCCTGCTGAATTTCTGCTATAATCTCTTGTGCCTCATTCGCAAGCCAGTGACTGACGCGTGGGATACGGTCCGTGGGACAAGACAGTAGGCTCGTCAGATGAACATGCAGGGTGGGTAGATGAATTGGAGACTGAGCTGGCGTTGCTAGGCGGTTTCAGCCTGGCTGGGGGTTTGCTCGACATGTGGAAGTTATATGATTTGGTTTGCTTGCCAGACATGGCCTGGGCCTCCTTCGACCTCGACTACCCTCTTCGCCTCCTCGTCCTGGCCCTGGACGTGCACCTGGGCCCCAGACTTCTGACCCTCCAGCTGGAGGTCCAACCCGGGCTGCTTCCTGGGGGGAGGGATTCCGGCGGGGCGCGGCCAGACTGTTCCCAGGCCAGGGCTTACCTTTATGACCCACTGAAGGCCCCCCAACAGACTGCCCCCAGGATTGCGGCTGAGGGAGTGGGTAGATGATGCGTCATTCCGCCTTCCTGGTTCTGAGCACTCCACAGGCATGGCCTTCCCTCTGGTGCTCAGGGCTCTCCTCCAGGGACTTCGGCGGCGCAAGTGTGTGTGCTAGCCCTGCCAGAGTGTTATCTGATGGCGTCCTCGGCCCAGGTCCGCGCCCAGCTTCCGAAGTGGGCCAGGGAGGCGGATGAGGATGCGACCGAATTCGAATTCCCGCTCGCGGCCCGAGACCTTGCCACGACACCACCACGGGGGCTTGTGGGTCCGTGAAGGGGCGGTGTTCGAGGTTGAAGCAATGCTGTCGAGCGGCTCTGCGGATTTCAGGACTCGTGGGAACAGGTCACAGGGCCTCCGAGTTGTTTGCCACGAACAGCTTCCCGAAGGCCGCCTGGGCTCCCGAGGTGCAGGGGCTCTCGCCGACGAGGACGACGCAACTTCGGGGCCGGGCCAGGCTTGCAGGTGCCCGCAGCGCGGCTGCACCTGCGCCGCGACGGCGACCCGGATGAGCTTCGGAGACAGCAGGGGCCCAGCCATACTATGTGTGCGCAGGCTGGTCGGGGCTTGGTTCACCCGTGCCTTTCGCCCCCCAGCACTGGTTGATAGGTGGCATGCGGGGCGGGGATGTATCCATACCCACCGCCTGGGAACCGACGTCCTGGTGCCCCAGCGGGCGGTGCATACGGATACGTTTGGGCCCCTGGGGGCCAAAATATATCCATACCTATACGACCACCCTTCGGGTGATAAGGAGGTTCGGGGGGGAGGAACCAACGTCTCACTCGATCGGTCTCACTATCGATCTCACTATCGATCTCACTATCGGTCTCGCTCGATCGATCTCACTCGATCGATCTCACTCTATCTATTTCATTCGATTGATCTCACAATCGATCTGACTAGGGATCCCACAATCGATCTCACTATCGATCTCACTATCGATCTCAATATCGATCTCACATTATGTCGCACTATCGATCCCACTATCGATATCACATTCGATCTCACAATCAACGTCATCATCATCATCATCATCATCAGCATCAACACCAGAATCGTCAACAACGTCATCAGCAGCATCATCATCATCATCATCATCATCATCATCATCATCATCATCATCATCGGGACACCATGAGCATCACCTCATGACCATCATAATCAACATAATCATCATCACCATCATCATCATCACCCGGACACCATCATCGACACCATCATCATCAACATCATCATCATCGAGACACCATCATCACCATCATCGGAACACCACCATCATCACCATCTCATCATAATCATGAACAACATCATCAACATCATCATCGGGACACCATCATCATCCGCATCAGCAACATCATCATCAACAACATCATAATCATCATCATCGGAACACCATCATCATCGTCACCATCATCAACATCACCATCATCATCACCATCATCATCGGGACACCATCATCATCATCATCAACATCAGCATCATCACCATCATCGGGCCACCATCATCAAAATCATCAGCATCAGCTCATCATCATCATCATCATCATCCTCATCATCATCATCGGGACACCATCACCATCATCATCAACAGCATCATCAGCAACCTCATCATCATCATCATCATCATCATCATCATCATCATCAGCATCATCATCATCATCATCATCATCATCATCATCATCATCATCATCATCATCATCATCATCATCATCATCGGGACACCATCATCATCATCATCTCATCATTTTCCGCAGCATCATCTCATCATCATAATCAACAGCATCAGGATCATCATTATCATCATCGGGACACCATCATCATCATCATCAAATCATCCTCATCATCGTCAACATCATCATCATCATCGGAACACCATCATCACCACCATCACCATCATCATCAACATCGTCACCATCATCATCATCGTGACACCATCATCATCACCACCATCACCATCATCATCATCAACATCATCGACATCATCATCATCATCATCATCATCATCATCATCATCATCATCATCATCATCATCATCATCATCATCATCATCATCATCATCATCATCATCATCATCATCATCATCATCATCATCATCATCATCATCATCATCATCATCATCATCATCATCATCATCATCATCATCATCATCATCATCATCATCATCATCATCATCATCATCATCATCATCATCATCATCGGGACACCGACGGGACACTGGCGGGACACCGGCGGGACACAGCGGACCACCAGCCCCCGGAAAGGAATCATTTGGTCCGGCCGCGCCTCAGCCGGAGGCGGGACACCGGCGGGACACCGCGGGCCACCGGCCCCCGGAAAGGAATCATTTGCTCCGGCCGCGCCTAAGCCGGAGGAGACTTTCTTCTCGCCCGCCCACGCAGCTTCGCCTCGCCCGCACGCACGGCACGCACGAACACGGAACCGAAACCGATTTCCCGGTAGGGGGGCCTCCGTTCCACTTCGATCTCACCCCCTCACCTCCGATCCAACGCATGCCGAGGTCCCCGAAAGTTGACCATCCGGGCGGTGGTCATGTATGTATAAATGCCCGCCTCGGATGGCAGGCCTCCCTGGACCGTGTCACGAAGGGGTAGAGGTATGTTCGGGGGCCCATGGGAGCCTTGTCAGGCCGCGCTGTTGTCTTTAGGATGAAAGCGCCCGTCAGTAGATCAGTTTGTGGAGCCCCCAAGGGATGAGTGGAGCCTGCTGGGCAATGGCACGGCCCCGCCCCCCTGCCCCCTGGATGCCCACGAAGCCTCTATCGAAGCCTCCGTCTGGCGCAAGGCCGCCTTGCACGAGGACGCACTAGGAGTAGGGGATGGAGTTTGGTGGCAGCACGTCCCGATGTTGGCAGCTCGATAGGAGAAAGACAACCGCCATGCCACGGCGGTGATGATTCGTTTGATCGCGTGCGGTGACTACTGGACCGAGAAGAGGAGGTCCGGGGCTGGCTACCGTACCGACAGCACGTGCCAGCGATGTAAAGCTGAGCCTGAGTCAGGCAAACACAGATTTGGAAGTGCCAGAGCAGTTCGTACTCCGTTGCCTGGGCCCAGCAGGTTGGCGCCCCAGAAGGTCCCCCAGCAGTCGAGGCCACGAACTTCATGACTCCAGAGGCCCTCCAGGAATTGGACATGTTCCCTTGTTTCTGGTGCCGTGGTCTGATCCCCATCCGTTGGCTCGACCTCCCTTCTCCCCCGGCCTGCCGTGCCTGCGTCAGGGTCAGATGTGGAGCGGGCGTCTTGCCTGGAGGAGTCTATGGGATCGAAGGCTCTGGGGGGGCACTGGGGGAAAAATCCGCTCCTGCGAAGGGTCTCTTGGGCTGTCTGTCGCCCGGTCTCGGAGGACCTGAAGGATCTGGACTGGGACTCGGGGTGCACGGGTATGGTTGACAGCCCTAAACAGGTGGTGCCGAGGGCTGAGCTTCTGGCCGTCGTGGAGTGTGTTACGTAGGGCTGTCGACCCAGCAAGCGATCTCGAACTATGGTGTGATCATGTCAACCAAGTCTGCCCTCTGGCCAAAGGGAAGTTCCATTGCTTCAAGCTTGAGCACGCGGACTTGTGGCATGAGCTGTTCGCCCTGCTGCCCGACAGGACAAGGCCCTTTGAGCTCCAGCATGTGCCCTCCCACTTGGCCGATGATGATCGGAAGTTTGCTCGGCACGCGTCGTCTGTGTCTCCTGGGGCCTTGTTCCCCAATGCTATCGCCCATGCGTTGGCCGATAGTCGAGCTGAGAAGTGTCAGATTCCCCATGATGCGTGTCAGCGTGCCCTTGCGCTCGTTTCGAAGGACGGGTCGATCTTTCTTCGGGGCGCCGCCCTCTCCCAGGCGGCCGCCTCCGCCCCCGAGAATCCTGAGCGGGAGGGCGGCGAGCAGGACCCAGGCAGCCGCGAGCTCGGCCCACCGCTTCGTGCTGCTGCCAGGTGGTTGGAAACGCCGTGCCTGTGGCCTCTGCGTCCGCAAGACCGCCACCAATGTCCTGCGCCGCCCCAGGTCTGCCTGCCCGCCCCCCTCCCCCCGAGCCTTCTGAGGTCCAAGGGCCTCCTGTTGAAGCAGGGGGCGCAGGACCCGCCCGCGGGAGGGAGCGACGGAGACGCCGATCGGCGGTGACCGCCCATCGATGAGCGCTTGTTCAGGGCCCTTGGCACCAGCGACCCCCCGCGTCGGTTGCCCAGTGGTCGGGGGGTCCTCGGCAAAGTGTCTCAGCTGTCCCACGAGCTGTGGACGAGAGGTGCACACTGCTTGTTCTCGGCGTGCGGCAAATATTCGTGATTTTCGTCCTCCGCAGAGCTGGGGAACCTAGGCTCAGAATGTGAGAGTGCGCGTTTTGGCGACCAGTCTCTGGTCAAGAAGCAGTATACTTCTCTCATGAGGCTGAGGAAGGATTTTCCTCCCAGGTGCGGTGTCAATGACTGGGGCCACTGTGTTGTGGACGGAAATCCAGGTCGGCTTAGCGAACCGTTTTGCCCGTTGCCCTTTTGGGTCTCTGCTTCTCTGTTTCTCTTTTAACCAGCGGTGTCAATCCCCCTTGGCTGCTTACGCTGCTGCTGCTCCTAGCAAAAACTCCTCCTCCTCCTCCTCCTCCTCCTGCGGCACTGCGGGCAAAGCGGTTCTTGTCCGCCGCAGCCCGCGCCGCGCGCGCGCCCGAGCGCGCGGCGCGACGCACGACCCCCTACCTCTGAGATCCTCTGGAGGGGCCTCTGGAGGGGGCCTCAAAGCGCCTCTGGAATCCTGGGCGACCCGCAGACAGGAGAGGGAGGAGCCTCAAGGGCCTCGGAGAGAGGAATGCGGGACCAGGATCCTCCTCCTCCTCCTCCTCCTCCTCCTCCTCCTCCTCCTCCTCCTCCTCCTCCTCCTCCTCCTCCTCCTCCTCCTCCTCCCCCTTCTCCTCCTCCTCCTCCTCCGAGGCATGTGATGAAGGGGGTCGTGAGGAGGTGGGATGATGACGATGATGGTGGTGGTGCTGATGCTGATGCTGATGATGATGATGATTATGATTATGATGATGATGATGTTGATGATGATGATGATGATGATGATGATGATGATGATGATGATGACGATGATGATGACGATGACGATGACGATGACGATGGCGATGATGCTGATGATGATGATGATGATGATGATGATGATGATGATGATGATGATGATGATGATGATGATGATGATGATGATGATGCTGATGATCACGATGATGAGGGGAGGACAGCACTGCTGTAGGAGGGCGCACGAGGACAGCACTAGCACGAGGACAGCGCGAGGACAGTATTGGCACGAGGACAGCACTAGCACGAGGAGGAGAAGGGGCGCCGAGGAGGAGCACCGAGGAGGAGCGCCGCGGCCGAGAGAGGAGCGGCCGCAGGCCAGGCCGAAGGCCAGGGAGCGGCCGAAGGCCACGGAGGAGCGGGCCGGGCGCGCGGGCGGGCGCGCGCGCGGGCGCGCCGGGGCCCGGCGAGAGCCGCTCGCGGACCGCCGCTCCGGGGCCCTCCTCGGACCCGAGGGCCCCGGGGCACGGAGGAGGAGGAGGAGGAGGAGGAGGAGGAGGAGGCAGAGGAAGGAAGAGGAGGGAGGGGAAAGAGGAGGGAGGGGAAAGAGGAGGAGGAGGACGAGAGGGAGCGAGTGGAGGAGGCAGGAGGAGGAGGGAGGAGGGACCAGAGAGGCGGGACGAGGAGGGATTGGTCAGCGCAGCGGCCGCCTCCTGCGGGCCCCGGCGCCCAGCGGCGGGGCGCCGCTGGAGTGCACAGCGCCAAGGTCCTGGCCGGGGGCGCGGGGGGCTGCTGTCTGCTCTGCTCTCGAGGAGCGTGACAACCTACCAGACCACCCTCGCTCGACCCGAGAAACACCGCCTGCGCCATTAGCGCCAAAGATCAGCCTGCGTGTCCATCCCGCGCGGCTGCGGGGCTCTGACGGGGGACCCGTACGCGGCCAGGGCGTTCACGCAAGTTTTCGGTGCGCGCGTCGGCCCATATTGCCGTCGCCCCCGAAGGAACCCTCCTCACCCGAAGACCAAAATTTCGGGTTGGGGAGGTGTACGGGTTCCACATGTGCTCTCCCAATGTTCCACGACGACCCCCCCACTTGGAACGGAGGGCAAATTGGGGTCTGCGGGTTGGGTTGGGGTGGTTTGGTGGACGGTGAGTGGAGGTACGAGAACGGCGCCCATGCGCCGTACCATGTTTTGGACTCCGTTCAGGCCCCGCTCCCACCCTGTAAGGTGCACACTTTTGTTCGGCTCTGAGGGGCGAAGCCGTACCATTCGTGGGTCAAGGTTCAGCAACACCTCGGGAGACGCCAGCGCGGTACTGTGCACACAAGTCGTCCGCGGAGGAGGGGGGGATCGCAGTAGTAGAAGTAGACGGCAGAAGAGAAACACCCTCGTAGTAGTACCCCCCGAGAAGCGAAGCCCTCTCGCAAACGTACCTCATTAAGGGAACGAACAGCTCAGGGCTGTGTAGCACCCCAGGGCTGCTGGTAAACGCCGATTATGGAGGTCGGGATGGCTTTTCCTGCCTTGGAGAAGCATGGTCAGTCGCAGCAGCAGCGGCACTGGCACTGCTAATCGTAGTCGTAGCCTTGGGGGGGGAGGGAGGAGTCACGAGGAGTCCGAGAAGGGATAAGAGCATGAGCAGGACAATTAGGAGAGCAACGCCAGCAGAGCCGCAGTAGCACTGAGTTGTGCTGGGAAGATGGGGCGGTGGATGATAACGGAGGGGTGGGCACGTGAGAGCACGCGAGCCGCGACGGGTACGTAAGGGGCGGCAGACCAGGGACGCGTGCAGCAGCAGCCGGGAGGCCCTGCGCGAGGCCAGCCAAGAGCGAGGGGGGGAATGAGCCAAGAGGGGCGATGGCGAGGGCGACGACGCGGCACATGCCAGCGAACAGGAGCCACAAGAGCGGGGCGTTCGAGGCATGCTGGTCTCTCGTGTGCGGCAGGGGCTGCGGACTGGGAGCTCTGCCCGGGGTGGACAAGTCAGGTCCTGGATCGGGTGCTCGCGAGGGGCGACCCCTCCACAAAGTCAGGGCATTCTCTTCGGAGCATCGCTGCCCTCTTGAATCACTTAAAGCCCTTGTTAAAGAACTGGCGTGCGGTGACCACGCTGTGCCGCCAGCGCCGAGGTTCCTCTCTCATCGAACTCAAGAAGCGCAGCAGCGGGTTTGTCATCGAGGGAAAGAGAATCATTGAAACATACATTAAACTGTCTGAGGTCCGCGCGGTTGTCTTCGATCGATGATGGAGCCCGCTGGCGGCGCCTCTGGCGCCGACCCTGACGCGCTCCGCGCGCCAGCGAAGGGGGTCTAGGGCCCATCCAAGACATCAGTGTCATTACCTGACCTTCGAGTTCAATTCAGGATGACGAGGTCATGCCTAGCTTTAAGAGTGGCCGCTGCCATACATGTGCGTGAGAATATGCCTGCTCGACGTGGGCGGCCACTGCCTCCGAAGCCCCGAATGCCTTTTACCCACAACGAAATCGCCTGAAGGTTCGCTCGCTTCGTCAAGATCGACCCGAACGCAAAGGAAGCGGTTCACAGAAACCCCTCCCGTGCGTGAACAGGATCACGTTGGAGGGGAGGATCGGAGGACTGGGAAAGTGCCCTGGGAACGCTTTCCCCTCCGAGGCCGCGAAAGTTGCCGACATGGGCGCGTTCCTCCGAGGCGCCGACCACAACATACCCAACATGCTGGGAGTCGACCAATGTCTCGGCTGGGGGCTAAGGAGAACGACGACGACGACGCCGACGACGACATTTACAGGTGGAGGAGGGACAAGGGGGCGGCACGCAGGACAGAGACCCACAAAAGGCACCTCTGCACTCCCACAATGCGTCACCAGGGCTATCCTGGGCCCCAGGATGGTGTTTAGACCATCCCGGTCTCGGCCAAGGGAGCGTACAGTCGAGACATGGCCGCAAGGACGCAGATCAAAAACATCATCCCCTTCGACGAAAGCCCAATAATCTTGGAAATACTCACCGGAAGAACATTAAGGTGGAGAGCCCAACCACGAATTGAATAACATACAGGCATCCCTCCAAAGCTAGGGTTGCTCTAACGTCTCGTGCCAGCTGTATCCACAGTGCCACGGCCCAGGATGGCCCTGGCCAGGCATGGTGATGGTGCGCATGCCAGGCGCCCACACATGAACACTACGCCTGCAGGCCAGAGTTCTGAAGCACCGGCGAGGACTCAGGAACGTCAATGACGTCTGCAGCCGGGTAGACCCCAGCGGGGGTGTCCAAAACCCCAGCGCCGCCTGGACCCGCAGAGGTTTTGGCTCGCAAGTGGTCACAGACAGGGCCCCCCCATCGGAGGGAGGGGCCGCCCACCTCCACGGGCAGCTCCCCGTAGCCCCAGGGCCAGCTGCGGCCCAGGAAGCGTCCGCCGTGCCGAGGCTCACCGCACCCGCACCCTGGCCGTTCCGGCTCACAGGGTGCCTCTGCGGGGGGTGCGCAGAAGCAGCCGCAAGAGCACTCCCTCCTCCCCCTGCTGCTCTCCTCCTCCTCCTCCTCCTCCTCCTCCTCCTCCTCCTCCTCCTCCTCCTCCTCCTCCCTCCTCCTCCTCCTCCTCATCATCATTCCTCCTCATCATTCATCCTCATTCCTCATCATCATCTCATCATCATCATCATCATCATCATCATCATCATCATCATCATCATCATCATCATCATCATCATCATCATCATCATCATCATCATCATCATCATCATCATCATCATCATCATCATCATCATCATCATCATCATCATCATCATCATCATCATCATCATCATCATCATCATCATCATCATCATCATCATCATCATCATCATCATCATCATCATCATCATCATCATCATCATCATCATCATCATCATCATCATCATCATCATCATCATCATCATCATCATCATCCGTAGCCATTTTGGCTCAAGCTGTTTCTCCGGACTTTCGCAGGCGCCCACGCGCAGCGGTCAGCGGCGCGCGACTGGGAGATGAGCAATGGCGACGGGGGGCTGCCCGCAGGCGCGATGGCGGGGCGGCCCACCAGGCGTGGCAGTGCGCTGCGCAGGAGGGAGGAGGCCGAGGTAGGCGCCTCGGCGGCCCGCCGTCGGGCGCGGGCGCGGCGCCTCCTCGCCGCCACGGCGGCAGTCGGCAAGGCGGCCAGCGGCGGCCCAGGTTCCTGGCAGGACCGGGAGGCTGCTGCGCGCCCCGCCTTGCGCCGAGCCGCCGCGGGATGCCGCGTCCCAGGCGCAATGCGGCGGCGGCGGAACGCCGCGTGGCACGCGCTGCTGGTCCCTGCGGGCGGATTCGCGCGCGCGTCCGCAGCGGGCCTTTCGCGGGCCGCCGCAGGCCCCCGCCTGGGCTGGCTGCCCTCGCTCCCGGAGGCGGCCGTGCTGCCCTTCGGCGACTACGGCGAGGCACCCGACGAGCACTGCCAGGCTCCCGGTGCCATAGACTGCCCAGTGCTGGGCGGCGCTGCCGCCACTGATGGATGGCGGCGCCCCCCCATCGTGAGCTTCGCGAACCAGGTCGTCGCCGTGGCAGTGGACGGCAGCGTCCAGACGGAGCTCCTGGGGGGCGAGGATCACCTCGATCGGCTGCGGCGGGTCTCGCGCCAGCGGCTCGAGGCGGCACAGCGGCCCGCGCTCAAGCCTGCCGCTGCCCTGTTGGCCCCGCTGCCCGAGGTGCTCCAGGTACGGATCGTTGGCATGCTATCCCTGCCCGACAGGCTGCGGTTGAGCCAGGCCTCAACTGGGGTCGCCTGGACCTTCGAGAGCAGCCCCTGTCGGCTCGCGGAGGCGCTGGAATCGGATCTGCGGGACGCGGCGCTCCTGCAGCAGCTGGAGGGCGCAAGGCAGCACAGGGACGCGAACGCCGACGTGGACCTGGGCCGCGGCTTCGGCTCCGACTACCAGCTGGACATGCTGAGGGGGGTGTTGCACCATCCCGCGTCGGACCGCACCCAGTACAGGGCCCTGGTCGCGAAGCAGGCCCAGGACATCCGCTCCCTACGAGAAGGCTGGGCTGCTGCGGAGCATGCGCTGCGGGACCAGCTCGCCACGCTCAGGGAGCAGCTGCAGGCGTACATCGCGATGAGCTCGGATGCGCCAGCGGCCGCGGGCGAGCACAACGATGACGCATCCGATGGCTCGCTCTCGTCCCTCGTGGTGGAGGATCGAGGTGATGGCGATGGCATCGACACAGGCTTCTTGTCTGCAGGCGAGCTTCTGGAGGCGGCGGCCGCCTCGCGGTTGGCCCTCGCAGCGGCCAGCTTCCTCCTCGGGGTCCCACTCGAGGCGCCCCAGGCCTTAGACGCTCAGATGCCCGCCCGCTGGGGGGCCTTGGTGCCTTCACGGGATCTGCTCGTGTCGCAGGCGGGTCCAAGGATCACGAATGCCTGCGCCGAGCTGCTGCCTTTGGGGGGGGAGGGACCCCGTGGCGTAGGCTGTACCCCGTGGGGCTCGGCACACGCCAGGGTTCACTCCCTCCCGCCCCTCTTGGGCAGCGTCTGCGCTTCTTGCGCCCCAGCTTGCTCTGCTCTGTGCCGCCAGCCAGCAAGCTGAGTTGCCGTGAATGCTCGGTGCCCTGCCTTCCGCTTGCCTCGGCCGAGGCGGATGGCGTGGCCTCTAGTTTCAGGCGAGTCTGCGAGTGTGCCTCGGCACGGGTCAGGCCTTGCGTCCGCAGCGCCAGAGGGAAAGGCCATGGCTTCGGGAGGCTGTATCGAGCGGGGAGCTCCAGACCTTCTTGGATGCGTGGATCATCATCATCATCATCATCAGCATCATCATCATCATCATAAGCATCATCAATATCATCATCATCAGCATCATCATCAGCATCATCATCATCATCGTCACCATCATCATCAGCAGCATCAGCATCAGCATCGTCGTCGTCATCATCATCAGCATCGTCGTCGTCATCATCATCAGCATCATCATCAGCAGTATCAACATCAGCATCATCATTAGCAGAATCACCATCATCATCAGCATTATCAGCATCAGCATCATCATCATCATTAGCATGATCATTATCATCATCACCATTATTCCTCCTCCTCTGTCCTCCTCATCATCATTCCTATCATCATCATTCCTCATCATCAGCACCATCGTCATCATTCCTCCTCATCATTCCTATCAGCATCATCATCATCAGCATCATCATCATCGTCATCATCATCAGCAGCATCAGCTGCGGTATCATCATCATCATTAGCATAATCACCATCATCATCAGCATCATCAACATCAGCATCATCATCATTAGCATGATCAGTGTCATCATCATCATCGTCATCATCATCATCATCATCATCATCATCATCATCATCATCATCATCATCATCATCATCATTACCATCATTACTATCATCATCATCAGCAGCAGCATCATCATCATCACCATCACCATCACCATCACCATCGGCAACATCATCACCATCAGCATCTTCATCCTAATCATCACCACTATCCTCCTCAATGCCATCGTCCTTCTATGTCTCATCCATGCCCTCGTCCTCCACCGCGTGACGAGGAGGAGGAGGAGGCCGATGGTACGGAGGAGGAGGAGGAGGAGGAGAAGGAGGGTAAAGAGGAGGACGAAGGTATAGAGTAGGACGAGGGTAAAGAGGAGAAGGAGGAGGAGGGAGAGATAAGTAGGATAAGGAGGATACAAGAATGCTGCTGATGCCGCGCTCCAATTGGCGGCCCTATGACATGCACAATCTTATCGAGAACGAGGACGAGAAGGAGGAGGAGGAGGAGGAGAAGGAGGAGGAGGAAAAGGAGGAGAACGAGGAGGAGGAGGAGCGTGACGAGGACAAGGGTATACCGATGAGGAAGAGAAGGAGGAGGAGGAGGAGGAGGCGGAGGAGGAGGCAGACGACGACCACGACGACGACGACGACGACGATGACGACGCAATCGTTGTCCTCCTCATGGGTCTCCTCCCACCCTTTCTGCGACTACCGTCCGAGGCTCGAGGACACCCCCAGCTGCGACTGGGAGGCGCTCGATTCCCGAGCTGCGGAAGGCCAGTGCTTGCCGTGCTCGAGGCAGTGCCATCCAAGACTCGGGGCCGTCCCAGGAGAAACGTGCTCCGCGTGCCGTGCGGAGGTGCGTCGGGGCCCGGCCTGCAGTGCCCGAGGCATCCTCGAGACCAGCGCGTGCCCCGCACGAAGATCGTGGCGAGCAGATCGCCGCTGTCAAAACCGATTCGCCGCAAGCGCGCAAGATTAGCACAAGGCCACGCCACGTCCCAGGTGTCGTATCGAAACACGCCCACGTGTCACGGCTCGGCGAAGCTTTCAGCACGCCCCTGGGCGACAGTGGGTCAAGCAGCATGCCATCGTGTGAGCAGCCTCTGGGCGAAACAAGTTCAGGCAGAGTGCAAGCATCCGGCTGTCATCTGGCGAAGGCAGGTCAATCAGCACGCAGAGTTCTGAACAAATACCGCATGGCCGCGACGGCAGATGTGCATGTACCAGCCTGCTTTGTCACTGTGGACCTGGACATGCCTCCTCCTCCTCCTCCTCCTCCTCCTCCTCCTCCTCCTCCTCCTCCTCCTCCTCCTCCTCCTCCTCCTCCTCCTCCTCCTCGAGTGCGCGCGGCGCGACAGGTGGGCCGCTAGCTTCTAGGGGCGCGGAGCCTGGTGCAAATGCGACGGAGGAGACGTCTCGCCAGCGGGGAGGCGGACACGCATCCGACGTGGCGCCCCAGCTGGGGCTTTGCACCCTCAGTTCCTGGAGCTCGAGTGTTGCTAGAAGGGGCCCTGGCCCAAGGTGCCCCCAGGATCTTCGAGGAGGCCCCCGCGGCCTCCCGAGCACCTCCCACGAGGCCCACGTGGCCCCAGGGGACTCCAGAAGTGAGCGAAAAGGCTGGGAGGGCACCTTGGGCCAGGGGCCCCTCCAGCAACCCCCGACAAGCAATGCCTGCACTCAGAGGGGGCTCTTACTCCCGCAGGGAGGAATCGGCCGGGAGTTCGAGGTTTCCGCCACGTCGCCGTGCCTCGTGAGCGGTCGGGAAGCTCTGGGCTTCCCCACGCCCGCCACCCGTGGGCGCCCCGTGAACTGCCTGCACCACGCAGCCTCGACCACATGGCCTGCACAGCCAGAGTGCACAAGCTCACTGTTTGTGGTCCTGTTCGGAGCGCACGCTGGCAGAAATCGTACCTCAACTTGGCGAAGTGGGATGCTGGACACGAACGCTGAGACGTGCGAAGCTTCGTCGTGGAACCTGCCTCTTGCCATTGTGCTCACAGGGTGCAGGCAATTTTTGCGTCAGCGGCGAAATCCGCACCAGCGTCCAGCCAGGTAGGGGCACTAACTGGCGAATTGGTCAGCGGGCAAGGAGGGTGCGGGCAATACACGTGGAGTGCAAACAAAAAGGAGATATACGCCACCGTGCCTCTGGGCACGGAGTGGGCGTGTCCTCAGGTCCTTTGCCCAATACCCAGAGCCTCAGTCCTCAGTCCTGAAGAATATTGAAGGGGACCGGAACCCAAATTGCCAAATCTCTCGGAGCTTGCCGCGATGCCCCTAGGCTCCCCCGGGTCTCCCCGCATGACTTGCTCGGGCCCAAGAGGGCCCAAGAGGGCCCCCAAGAAGCCCCCAAGATAGCCAAAGGAGGCCCCGAGTCGCCGAACGATCGCCCCAGGACGCCTCAGATGGCCCCCACGAGGGCCCCCAAGAGGGCCGGGGCCAAAATCATAGATGTTCATTAGGTGTTATCAGGATTTTGACGTTCTCGCCTTTTGGGCTCCCCGACACTCCCAGACGGACCTAGAGACCCCAAGACCGTCCCAAGTTGGCCCAAGAGGCCTCCAAGAGGGCCCCAAAATGACCCAAGAGGGCCCCAAGACAGCCCAAGAGGCGCCCAAAACGGCCCGAGGGGGCCCCAAGACGGCTCCAAAAGGAGCCCAAAAGAGGGAACACGAACCGAAAATCCGAGCCACATCTGCCCCAAGAGGCTTCCAGGAGGCCCCAAGGCCCCTCTGGAGGCCCTAAGAGGCCCCCAAGAGGCCCCAAGAGGCAAGAGGCCCCCAAGAAACCCAAAAGAGGCCCCAAGAGTCCCCTTAAACGGCCCCCAAGAGGCGCCCAAACTGCCTCCAAGAGGCCCCTGAGAAGCCTCCCACGAGATGCCAGCGAGCATCCAACAGGCTTCATACCCACAGCCCAGGCACGGTGGCGGGATGGGCCGAAGGCCACTCGATGCGTTTCGCCAGGGACCTTCTACCACAAACGGCTTGGACCTGGGTGTGCACAGCGTGCAGACAGATCGGTTGGGTTCGCCTCCCGGCAACGACTTGGGCTGGGGCGCAAACGGGGTGCGCAGGGGAACTGCACGGGCTGCACTCGCAACAAGAGATAGATGATAATGGCCGGACCGGTGGCTGTGCCGCTGCCTCGCTAAATCTCACCGACCCACGCTTCCGAACACTCATCGAACCTACAATTCTCGATTGTTTACCAACGACCGACGCAATTTTTTCAGGACTCAGGACACGCTATTTCTTGGACGGGCGCCCACCAAACTGCAGGCTGGGCTTCTCTCTCTCTCTCGCTCTTTATCTATCGCTCTGGGCTGACTGGAAACCCTCGTGGCGGACAAGTTGACGACATTCGCACACATGCAAGAGAGGAGAAGGGGGAAAAGGGTTTTCTGTCCCAAACCATTGAAAAGTGCCGAGCGTGCCAAACTGGGTGGACTGGGCCCCTGAGGACGATGCTGGGTGCTAGGGGAAGGCCCCTGGCCACGCGGGCATAAGCAACAAGCCCATCTCCACTGGCCCGAACCAACTCGATACCAGCCCCGAAACCGCTCCCGGCCAGCCTCCGAGCAACGAGCAAGCCTTGTCGACCTCCAGGCCCCGCTGCGGGGGGCAGTGGCTGTGAGGGGGCGCTCGGCGACAAAATACGCGCGGGCGATTTGAGGGCTGCGGCCCTGCGACCATGCTGCACGCCCTGGGCTGCAACCGCGGGAGATCCCCTCACACGCCATATCTGGGGGAACCAAAAGTACCGATAATGACAGACATCCCGCCCAGACGTCCCCCCAAGCGCGTCCTGACCAGCATCTCGAGGCAGATCGGCCGTGGCAACGCGAGATTCCCCAGGAGGCCCAAAAGAGCGAGAAGTATGGTTACCTCCCCCTGGTGCCTCCTCCTCCTCCTCGCCCTCCTGGATGGCCTGCAGAGAAGTCCCGGCTGACGCCGAGGAGCCCGCCGCCTCCAACGCCTCACCGCCCACGGCGAAGAGGGGCGCGGCCATCCACCGAGGCGTGCCCCGCTCGGTTCGCCTGCGCAGCGGCGGCCGTTGGCCCGCAGAGGGGAGAGGGGGTACGCAGACGACACCTGTGCAGCACCACAATGCCTGGGCCCTGGCATGGGGCATACGCTGTCCTGACGGAAGACACGAAGGTGCATCTCTCTCGTTTTATCTCTCGTTCGTTGTCTCTCTTCTCTCTCTCTCTCTCTTTCTCTCTTTCTCTCTTTCTCTCTCTCTCTCTCTCTCTCTCTCTCTCTTTCTCTCTCTCTCGCTCTCTTTATTATCCCGCTCTGGTTATACATAGATCTGCATATTATATATCGCCCTCTCTCTCGTTATTTATCTCTCTCTCTCTCGTTATCTCTCTCTCTCTCTCTCTCTTTCTCTCTCTCTCTCTCTCTATCTCTCTCTCTGTGTATATATATACATACATACATACATACATACATACATACATACATACATACATACATACATACATACATCTATATGTATATGTGTGAATGTGTTGTATCTCTCTCTGTCCCCCACTCCATCTCTATGTTTCTGTGTTCGATGTCATTCCCGCCCTCTTGATCAATATAACATGTCATATGCTGTTAAACCTGCACTTCTGCACACAACAACTGCGCAGCATGAAATTACATGTTGATACACGTATGCGTGTATACATTCATGATCTTAAACACTCCAGAATATTCATAACTACATGTGTACACCTGTAGAAGTCAGCTCATGTGTATGCAATGAGTCACTCGTATATATATAGGTTGCCGAAGCACCAGTTGATCGTTTCTGCACAGGCGACCAGAGCGGACGCGCAGGGCGCGAAGCGCACGAAACGATGACGAGCAGAACAGCGTCTGGCGAGGGTGTAACTCATTCGCGTCGCTTCTCATAGATGGTCGTCACACGCTGCATCAACACCTGCATCTATCCAGATACCTCTGAGCACATCCCCAGCCACGTTTTCGTCAAGGCGCGGGCGGGCGGGAACGGGACGGGGCGATCGCCCTCGAGACCAAAGCAAGAGATGTCAGAGACCAAACGTTGCTTGAGCACCAGGTAGAATCTCTAAGCGGGCGACCAGAGCAGACGCGCAGCGCGCGAAGCGACCGAAAAAGATAAAGAGAACAAAAGTTGCTGCCGACGGCGCAACACGGACACGACGCTTCTCATGCGATGGTCATCACAAGTTGCTTCAATAGTCGAATGCATCGTAATACTTCTGAGCACACTCACGCACCCGCACAGACGAACTCAAGGCAAGGGCGGGCGGGGTCACCATTTCACGGCTGAAGGATACTCGAAATGATCTTTCAGCCTCTTGAGGGCTGCGGGCACGACACGGAGCCGGGCAAGCGTCATCTTGCCCACCTGCCGAATGAAGACGCCGTGAGTTTGTATACCTTCTAACGTTAGGGGCCAATATCCAAAGACCTCTCTTCTCAATGTCCTGCATAGAACGTAGCTCGCGGGCTGCGTCGGCGCTGGGGCCGCCGCGGCAGGCGCAGCGCGGGGTGGCGCGAAGCTGCGACAGGCCTACGCTGGAGGCCGCCTCGTTGAAGAGCTGCTCGCACATGGCGAGCTCGAGGGGGATGAGCGGCCGAATCCAGCGGCACTGGCGCCTGGCCCGCAGCCGCGCGTTTCGGCGCGCCGCGCGGCCCGCCTCCAAACTCGGGCCGTCGCCACAGACAACGGCGCAGTCGCGGCCCCCCGAATTCATCAGGGGGGCAGGCTGCTGCCCGAGGTCGTCGGCCTGAGGCGCCAACGTGACCCCCAGCTTCGGGCATTTCGGGTCGGGGCCAGCTGACCCTCGGCTGACGTCGACGCCCGCGATCGCCACGGCGTTGACGGGCCTCGCGCTGCCATCGCGGCTAACTCGAGGGGCCCCAACGGCGCCGACCCCGTCGGGGCCTCTCGCGGCAAGGCCGTCCGCGACGAGGACAGCCCCCCCCCGCGGGGGCGGGCGGCGCGCGGCGGCGGCGGGCCCCGCGCGCGGCGTTCCGACCGCGGGCGGCGCAGAGAACCTGGAAGTACAAGTGGCCGAGGGACTTCGCCACGGCTAGGTCGATCTCGTCGCGGGGCGCCCGCGGCGGGCGCTGCCACGAGGCCCGCGCCTCGAACCTGCGGCAGGCGCCCTGCTGCAACGTCGGCGGCTTCGCGCGCCGGTGCTCCACGCGCGGCTCGGCGCGCCCGACCGCCCCCCGGGCCCGGCGAGCGGCCGCGCTCACCGCGGCGCGAACTCCAAGGCGCAGGCATCCTGCCAGGCGCCAATCGGCAGCGGCATGTCCAGGCGGCGCCCCGCCGGGGCGCCGAGGGGACTACCACGGGGGCGACGCGGCTGGGAACCGGGGCGCGGGGCGCTGGAGCTGGACGTCGTCTCCCGCGAAGTTGGCCGCCAACTCGTCTCCCAGTCGCCGCGGACCGGAGGACGGGCATCGCCGCGCCGCGCGCCCCCTGGCGCAAGGGCACTCAGAGAGAGGGCCGGCCGTAGGCGGATGTCGGGAAGATTCGCGCCCCCCAAGCTCGTCTTCCGATCGCAGCGGGATTTCCTAGGTAACGACGCGACGGCAACCTTCTCCTGGAGGATTTCGCGGCCACGATCCCCGGGGAACATCCGCTTGAACGAGACGAGGCTAGGCACGATGCGGGCGGGCCTCTCGCAGGCACACCCGCAATGGCAATAGTGGATGAGAGCCGAGGTACCTGCAGAGGCCTTCATGGGGTCGACAAGGCGGTCTCAGTTGGAGAAGTCTGACCCAACCAGTCTCTCGAGGAACCAGTGGATCCCGCCAACTCAGAGAGGCTCGCGAGAATCGGCGTAGATGGACGCGAACGAGGGCCCCACTTGCCAAATGAACAGAATTCGGATCCCACAACCAACAGCCCCAAATACGCCCACTGAAGATGACTCGCAACTTGACTGACCTCTTGAAGACAGCACATACCACATTGAAGCCGTACACCTCAAACCCCCTTCCACCAAGCCGGCCTCTCCGAGCCGTTTAACAATCGAGGCATGCAACGCGGGGAGCACCTAAGACGAGCGTCTGCAGAAGGCCGAAGGGCCATCGCGGGCAATCTTTTCGCGCGCAAGGCGCTCAACAAAAATGTCACTAGAAAGTCTCCCCGCCAAAAGATTACCCTCTGGACTTAGCAAGTCCCCGAGAGGCCGATGAAGGCTACAGGGGGGCGGGAGGTCGAGAAGGCAGACATTGTCTGGGCCGATCGACGCCAAGGTGGCCCGTGGGAGCGCTGGGCGCACAGCTTAATCAGTTGCCCCGCGCCAGAAAGTCCCGGGGGGCGGCCCGAGACGATCCGCCGCACGACGAATGAAGCGAGAAGCCTCCTGCTGAACAGCGCGAAAGGAAACGGCCCCTGACCCGCGGGCACTCCTAAAGCAATGCTCGTTGAAACTCGAAGCAACATCATCCGCAAAGCAAGCATAGTGGGCCTGGCGGAGGTGACGTCTCCGAGCTGGCCGACACAAGAACGGAGAACGGACGAGGTGGTACCAGGCTCAGAAGGGCTCGCGCGAAGCAGGAGGGGAAGGTCCCGCTGGCGATCAGTGCAGGCACGCGTCGTCAACAGAGGTGGTGAGGATGGCCTCCAGCACGGAAGGCCTATAGCCTGTGGGTCCAGCACCGATGTAGAGACGTCCTTCGGGCCGTCGCATGTCATGGTCACTGCTTCTTGAGGAGCGCAGCCATCTCCTCTTTGGCCTTGCGAACTTGCTTGAGAACTGCGCCATCGTAGCAGGCGGTCTCCACCAAGACCCGCAACGCCGTGGCGTGGATGTCCGCGCCCTAGGAGTCGGGCTTGAGACCGAAGGTGCTGGTAAACTGACAATCATGGGCCACTGGCGTCGAGGTTGCGCGATCGAGCCACCCCGCGCACAACTTCACAGCGCGAGGCCCAGGAACCGTCCACGAGGGCATGGTGTCTCGAGCAGGTCTTTGCACACTTCGATGCAGCCGCGCCGCGGCCAGGCCAGCCCCAAGGGCGAGCCTTCGAGCAGGCAAGGGGCACGCACGGACCTCAAAGCAGAGCACACCGCGACGTCCACGGCACGACTACTGCGCAGGACAACGATCTCACCAGTTGGGGGCGGCACGACCGCCAACTCACCCCGCGCGGACGCGCCACCCGGGAAAGCGATGACGGCGCCCCGCTCGGGGCAGGTCGCGCGCTCGGCGGCTGCCCACTGGGGGCCAGGCGCCGCCGCGGCGCCCGCAGCCGCCGCGGAGGCCACCCGCGGCTGCCGACGCTGCCGCGGGCACTCCGCCGGCGGGGCCAGCAGCCACGGCCACGCCTCCCGCGGCCAGCACGCCAGCCTCACCAGCAGCCACCAGCGCCACGCCTGCCGCCGCTCGGGCGGCGGCCCCGCTGGCTGCCGGAGCGCCTGGCCCGCCGGCCCCCGCCGCCGGGAGGGGCGCGAGGCAGCCCCCCGCAGGAGCCACGAAAGGCGCGCCAGCGCTGGCCGACTCCTAGAAGGGGCCACATGTGAACCCTACCCCCACCCCCACGATTTCTAAGGGGGGGGTCACTCCGCTCGGGAGCTCCCGAACGAAATGAACCCCACCCCCCCTTGGAAATCGTGGGGGGTGGGGGTAGGGTTCAGATGTGGCCACCGATCCTAGGTGAGCACGGCGCCCGCGTAAGTCTCACCAGCCGCTTGGAGATCCGTGAGCTCCGCTGCAAGCGGGGCCGGTCGGAACCGATAGCTGTCGTGAGGGGTGATCCCAGGAGGGCGAGCGCGATCGCTGCTCACCCAGATCGCTGCCAGAGCGGGTCGCCGACATACAGGACCCAGCCCCAGCGTTCGGGCCGACCTGCCGACATTTTGCTCGATCGACGATATCACGAGGCGGCCAGACACAACCCGACGGCACGTAGACGCAACGAGGCACCTGGCGCCAGCCCCGACGCCCTCGCTGATCACGATGAGGAACTAGTAGCCTCCTAGATGGAGTCGGAATTGACAAGGTCGGAGGGTCGCGCCGCGTCGCCGATACATCGGCGATGCATCGGCGATGCACCAGCGATGCACCGGCGATGCACCGACGATGTATCGTCGACGTGGGCGATGCATCGGCGACGTCGACGTTAAGCAAATCGGGCTCGCCATCGAGCCGCGTCGGCGATACATCGGCGATGCCGCGCGATCATCCGACCCCATCTACTCCGACTCCATCTGGGAGGCCTGGAGGAACAGCACCATCTCGAAGCCAAGACCTCCAATGGTTCAGCTCGGGCTGCCTCGAGAGCCAGGCACTCCAGTTGGATCGGCGCCGGCGCCCCAGGGCACGGGGGGCACCCTGGACAGGGATGAGAGTGGTGGACA
>CAUYUJ010002466.1:83714-89470 GCA_963575745.1 Prorocentrum cordatum
GTGGTAGTAGGAGAAATAGTAGGACTACAAATAGTGATTATAGTTCTGGTAGTAACGATACTAGTACTCACAACGGCAATACTCACAATAGTACGGTAGTCACAATGCTAGTTCTGGTAGTAGCCGTACTCACAATGGCAGTACTCGCAATGGCAGTACTCACAGTGGCAGTACTCACAATACTAGTTCTGGTAGTAGCGGTACTCACAATAGTGGTAGTAGTAGCAGTAGTAGTAGTTGGGTTGCACCTGGTCTTCGTGTCGCTACAAACCTCACCTTCGTGTACTCTTCTTTTGTATCAGGCCTAATAGAACTCCTACCAGGGGAATTACGAAAACCGTAGTTTCAAACCTGGCCTTCGTGTCTTTCGCACCAATGCCTACCTTCGTGCACTATTCGCTGTAGAGGCTGTAGATTGGATTCGTATTAGAAAGTGAACAAAAAACGACAGTTTTACACCTGTCCTTCGTGTCGACGTCGGATTTGGAGCAACCGCCACTGCCAGCCGCTTCATTTCGGCACAACCCTCTCGAGGATCGTGGGCCTGGCCCTCCGACGCGCGATTCCGGCGCGCACTTCACTAGGATCGTGGCCCTGGTCCAAGTGGGAGCGCTGCCGAAGGCCCACCGACGTCCAATTCCGGCACGCCGCTCACGAGGATCGTGTCCTGGCCCACCTGGGAGCGCTGCCGACGGCCCACCGATGAGCAATATCGGCGCACCCCTCACACGGATCGTAGACCTCGCCACATTTGGATCGCCGCCCGACGCTGAAGTTCGGCACACCTCTCACATGGATCGTGGCCCTGGCCCAATGTGGAGCGCTGCCGACGGCCCACCGACGCCCAATGCCGGAACACCCCTCACGAGGATCGTGGCCCTCTGGTCCACTTGAGAGTGGGTTTTCATAAGGACGTCGTTCTGGTTTTATTCGGGAAGGCATTTTGGTTTTATTCGTTTCTGGTTCGTGATGGTTAGGAGGAGGAGGAGGAAGGAGGAGGAGGAGGGGGAGGAGGAGGAAGAGGAGGAGGAGGGGGAGGAAGGGAGAAGGAAGGAGGAGGAGGAGGAGGAGGAGGAGGAGGAGGAGGAGGAGGAGGAGGGGGGAGGGGGAGGAGGAGGAGGAGGAGGAGGAGGAGGAGGAGGAGGAGGAGGAGGAGGAGGAGGAGGAGGAGGAGGAGGATGAGGAGGGGGGGGAGGCGGAGGCGGAGGAGGAGGAGGAGGAGGAGGAGGGGAGGGGGGAGGAGGAGGGGGAGGAGGGAGGAGGAGGAGGAGGAGGAAGAGGAGGAAGGGGAGGAGGAGGGGGAGGAGGAGGAGGAGGAAAGGGAGTAGGAGGAGGTGGGGGACGGGCAGGAGGAGGAGGAGGGGAGGGAGGAGGAGGAGGAGGAGGAGGAGGAGGAAGGAGGAGGAGGAGGAGGAGGAGGTGGGGGACGGAGGAGGAGGAGGAGGAGGAGGAGGAGGAGGAGGAAGAGGAGGGGGAGGAGGAGGAGGAGGGGGAGGAGGAGGATGAGGAAGAGGAAAGCGAACAGGAAAAGAGGAACGCTGTTTTCTCGTTTTCCACAATGGGTTTGCGAACCTCACCTTCGTGTACTATTGGCTCTATAGCCCCTGTATTGTTTTCTTACGAGCGAACGGCGAAATTGTGGGTTTCCGAACCCCTTCTTCGTGTACTATTAGAATCAGTGGGCTTCCGAACCTCATTTTCGTGTACTATTAGCTCTATAGCCCCCTGTATTTTTCCTATCAGCGAATGGCGAAATTGTGGGTTTCCGAACTCCTGCCTCGTGTACGATTAAACTCCGACTATTCTATGTTATTCTATTTGGTTTTAAGTGATTGTGTGGAACCGAACCCGAACCCGAACCCGAACCCGAACCCGAACCCTTACCCTTACCCTTACCCTTACCCATTCATTCTCAGTAGACACGAAGGTGAGGTTTAACCCTAGTAGTTGTAGTAGTAGTAGTAGTAGTAGTAGTAGTAGTAGTAGTAGTAGTAGTAGTAGTAGTAGTAGTAGTAGTAGTAGTAGTAGTAGTAGTAGTAGTAGTAGTAGTATCAGTAGTAGTAGTAGTATCAGTAGTAGTCGTAGTAGTAGTACTACTAGTGGTGGTGGTAGAACTAGACGTAATAGTAGTAGTAGTAGCCGCCGTCGTCGTCGAAATAGTAACCGCAGTAATAGTAGTACATGTAGTGATAGTAACCGTGCTAGTAGTAGTAGTCATAGCAGTAGTAGTAGTAGCAGCAGCAGCAGCAGTAGTAGTAGTCGTAAGCAGTAGTAAGTAGTAAATAGCAAGTAGTGGGTAGTAAGTAGTCTGTAGTAGTTGTAGTTGCACTTGTAGTAGTAGTAATAGAAGTACTGGTGGTAGTAGTACGAATACGAATGATAATAATAATGGGAGCCGTCGTAGAAATAGTGGTAGTGGTAGGTAGGTAGTAGTAGTAATCGTCGTAGTAGTAGTAGTAGTAGTAGTAGTCGTAGTAGTAGTAGTAGTAGTAGTAGTAGTAGTAGTAGTCGTAGTAGTAGTAGTAGTAGTAGTAGCCAGAATACTAGTCGTACTACTAGTAGTAGAAGTACTAGTAGTAGTAGTAGTAGTAGTAGTAGTAGTAGTAGTTGTAGTAGTAGTAGTAGTAGAAATAATAATAGTAGTAGTCATGGTAGTAGGAGTAGTAGTAGTAGTAGTAGTAGTAGTAATAGTAGTAGTAGTAGTAGTAGTAGTAGTAGTAGTAGTAGTAGTAGTAGTGGTAGTAGTAGTAATAATACTAGTAGTAGGAGGAGGAGGAGGAGGAGGAGGAGGAGGAGGAGTAGTAGTAGTAGTAGTAATAATAGTAGTAGCAGTAGTAGTAGTAGTAGTAGTAGTAGTAGTAGTAGTAGTCGCCGTCGTAATAGTAGTAACCATACCATTATGATTCGAACAGGGGGAGAGGGGGAGGATGACAAAGAGGAGGAAGAGGAGGAGGAGGAGGCGGGGGGAGAGGAAGAGGAGTAGACGGGGCGGCAGGCGCTTGCCAGCATTGCCGTCCCAAGCACGCGACGCTGCGGCGGCCGCGCACCAGCAACGGGCGCCGCACCTCCGCGAACGCGTCACGCCCATGGTGGGCCAGCCGCGCATGGCGCGACGTCGCGGACGCTCCTGGCGGAGAAGTCGGCGACAGCGGTGACGCCGCCGATGCCGACGACGGCTCCGACGAAGACGCCGACGCCGCCGACCCCGACGAGGCCGACGCCGACGTCGACGACGACGACGCGGCGCACATCGCTGCCGGCGTGGGGGGCCAGCCGCTGGCGCCCGGGAATCCGCGCAGGAGGGTCGGTCCGACCACGAGAAGATACTGAAGTTGGACGCGCCAGCCACCCCCCACCCACACTACTGCGCGAAGGCATGGCAGTAGCTGCGGACGCCCCAGCCAGCCCGACTACATGGGATGAGCACGGCAAAGGACATCGCCTCGTCTCGTCATGGAAAAGAACAACGACGACGCTGTTCCTCGCCCGCGCTCTACCACGCGCCAGGGCCCCCCCGCGCGCAGCTTCGCGCGCGAATTCTCCCCGCGCGCACGCGGTCCTCCGACGCTCCTCCGCATGATTGGCGTAGAGAGGGACGAAGACATCTGGCGCTCGCAGCTGCGCGCGGACTTCCGCTGACTCACCACCCACCGCTAAACCGGGGGGCGACGCTCAGCACTGGGCAACAGAGCAGCGGCGCTCAGGGGCGACTCAACGCGTTTGTCTGGCAGGGGATGGAGGAGGCCAAGAATCGCGAGCGGCGCCGTGCCTTGAAGCAATTGCGCGATGAGCACGACCCGCCCGAGCCACCCTGCCGCCCACGACTCTGGGAGCGGGAACTCGCCTCGGCAAGGGGCATGCCGCGCGCGCTGCACGCGCGGCCACTGGCCAAAAGGCCTGGACCAACGCCACGTGCCCCTGGCTCGCTGCGCGGCGCCTGCGGCAAGGACCGCGCCGCGCGCCCGCTGCCGCGTCGCCGCCTGCGACGCCGTCGCACGGGGTGCCTCGCACAGCCGCAAGTCACGGCGCCGCCCTTGGACCACGACGCGGCCGCGCGCCCCCGCGCCGAGAATGCCGGGGACATCGCCAACACGTGAGCGGCGCGGCTTCAAGGTCACTAAGGCCTCGGTGCCCGTCCGAAGGGACTTCGGTCGGCCGCGCGGGGCGGCCCTCGGCGACCTCCGCGACGCGCCGACCATCATCAACCACCGCGGCCTCGGGGGCCGATCCACGGCCTCTCGCCCAGCATCGCAGCACCGCGGCGCTACGTCCACGGTCGCGCAGGCCATCCAAGCTGGCCACGTGCTGGCCATCATCGCTGAAACACCCTGCGAGACCTGGTCTGTCGCGCGCTGGGGGGCCTTGGACTCGGGGGCGCGCTCGCCCGGGGCCGAACCAGCATTGGGGGCGCATCTGCAGGATCCCCGCCGACGCGCTGCACCGCGACACGGCGCTCCTGACTCAGGTCGCGGCGGGCTGCCGAAAAAGTGCCCACATGTTACCGGAACACACAACACGAAGCTGAAAAAAAACGCGTGCCACCAGCGCGTGGGCTGGCGGAGACACGCGATCTCTCGCGCGGCACCCTGACGCGCCACTCGCTACTCTGGACAATCGAGCCTATGGTGCTGACGTCAAAAAAGAGACGACGCTGCTGACCACTGGCTTTCCCAAGCTTGATAAGCTTATGCCGCGCGCCCCGCATCGCTACCGCTGCCCACACGCGGGCACGTCATGCTGGCCCCCATCGACCCATACCCCTACCAGAGTGCCCACCTGCGCTGGGCTGTCACAGCGCACCAGGTTCTGGGCGACCGTCAGCTTGTTCTGGGTCTGGCGGCGTGCCGCGCATTCCCATGGTCCTCTGCCCTGCGCGATGGCGAAGTTGCGGGCGACGGACCGACGCTGCCTCTCACAGACAAAGCGAAGCGTTGCATATTCTTGGCATGTTGCTCTCAGGATTGTGGGTCATGCGGCGACCATTGCAGCGAAAGTATTTCCGGGGGCTCGCAGGGTCGCCCGATCGCCCAGAGCTACGCGCGCTCTGCCTTGGGGCCCACAGCTTGGTCCGGAAGGGCAAGTGGTCGCGCCGCCTCGAGCGGCGGGGCCGCGGGCCCCGGGCAAGCCGCCGCCCCGTGGGGTAGCGCGGTTGCGTCGTCCCCAGCGGCATGGCCACTGGCCCCTGACAGGGCGGCGCGTCGCCGCGCATCGCTGCTCGCGCTCCCCCAGCGACCCAAGCGACGCGGGCATGAGCGCGACCGCGACGGCGCGGCATCTCGGCAGGCCAGTTGAATTTCCATCTCACGCTGATCCTACATGCGAGCGGCGCCGGGCGACCCGTCTGATTGCCCGAGCACGCGGGCGCCACCGCATGATCGCCCGTCACCTCCAGTCCCTCCTACTGGGGTTATGGCAGGTTCGTCTCGCGACGACCTCGCCGTTGGTTCCTGACACTGCGTGGATCGTTCAACCTTGAACGATCGGCGGGTTTTCGATCGCCAGATCGCTCCGCGCTGGCCGACCCCAGGCCACTGGCGGCGGCGGGTTCGCCGCTGCGTCGACGCGCCACGAACCCACCGCACTCGCGGGCGCAATGTCCGCAGACAATCTCGGGCACCTGGCCTCCGACCTGCGGGCGGCGCCTGCTGCGCCCACCGCGCGCGGCGGGCGCGCGGTCGATAGGGCCCGCGCCGGCGATGGCCTGAGGCCGCGCGCGGACCTCGAGGCCGCCAGCAGCTGGCCCAAGCGGCCAGGGG
>CAUYUJ010002467.1:0-5000 GCA_963575745.1 Prorocentrum cordatum
CAGAGACCCCCGAGACCGCGTCAAGACGGCTCAAGAGGCTCCCAAGACGACCCAAAACGGCCCAAGAGGGCGCCAAGACGGCCCAAGAAGCGCCGAAGCCGGCCCAAGAGGGCTCCAAGACGACCCCAGGAGAGGCCCAAGAGGGGAAGCCTGGACCGAAAATCCAAGCCTTTCCCTTCACGAGGTTCTCGAGAGGCTCCAACAAGCCTCCACAAGGCCCCAACAGGCCCCCAAGAAGCCCCCAGGAGGCCCCAGAAGGCCGCCAACAGGCCCGAAAGGGGCCCCAAAACGACCCCCAAGAGGCTTCTCCAGGTCCCTTGCTCAATCCCCTGAGGCTCAGTCCTCAAGCCTGAGGATTCTTAATGAGCCCAGACCCCAAGCTCTCAAATCTCTTGGGGCTCCCCGCGCGCCCTCTGGGGCCCCCAGAATGTTCCCGCATGACTTTTTCGACCCCGAGAGAGGCCCAAGACTGGCCAACAGGGCCCCAAGAGGCCCTCAAGACGGCCCAAGAAAGCCCCGAATCACCGAACGAACGGTCCAAGACGCCCAAGATGGCCCCATGGCCATTCCCATGATAAACATCATCATCATCATCATCATCATCATCATCATCATCATCATCATCATCATCATCATCATCATCATCATCATCATCATCATCATCATCATCATCATCATTATCAGCATCAGCATCAGCATCAGCATCATCATCAGCATCATCAGCATCATCAGCAGCAGCATCATCAGCAGCATCATCATCATCATCAACATCATCATCATCATCAGCATCATCATCAGCATCATCGTCATCATCATCATCATCAGCATCGTCATCATCATCAGCATCAGCGTCAGCATCACCATCACCACCACCACCATCATCATCAGCATCAGCATCATCAGCATCATCAGTATCGTCATCGTCCTCATCATCATTATCATCATCCTCATGCTCCTCCTCATCACCATCATCATCATTATTATTGTTATTTTTCGGATCGCCCCAGATCGGCGGCACTGGCCAGAGGCCAGCACAATAACTTCTCCCTGTCGCACCCCGAGGTGTGTCAGTAGGGTAGGCGGGTCAGCCGTTTCGCCTTGAGTTTGGGGCGGGCCGGGCGTTCCGCCTGGAATTTCCCCACCACTCATGATCCTGAAACCTGATATTTGCAACAAGTTCACGGCTGGAGGGCGGGTGGCTTTCAAAATGTGGTTTCGCCTTAGTGCCGCGAACATTCGTGCTAAAGGTTTGCAAGCGTTTTTCGGATGGACGGCGAGCCGTTTTCTGAATGTGGTTCTCGCCTTAGCGCCGCGCACATTCGTCTGAAAAGTCTGCAAAGAGTTTTACGGATGGAGGCCGGGCCGTTTTCAAAATGTGGTTCCCGCCTCAGCGCCGCGCACATGAGTCTTGAACAAAGTGCAACAGCTTCACGGATGGAGCGTGGCTCCTTTTCAAAATGTTGTTTCCGCCTGAGCGCCGTGCACAGTCTTCTTAGAGATTTCAATAGTTTCCAAGGTTCTTACGGCTGCCATCCCAGAATCGTGTTCTGGCACGACGTGGGACTGTCAGGGCGCAACAGTCACGTTAATTCGCGCGGCTGAAATCCCAGGAACGGTGTTGTGGCACAGTTCAGGATCGCCAGGGCGCAACAATGACGTTGTTTCGCGGCGCTGCAGTCCCAGAAAAGGTGTCGTGGCACGGTTCAGGGTTCTCCGACGAGTGTCTTCCAACGGGCCACTTCCCTAAGCGATAATGAGCCGCTGTAGGGACCAATGAGAAAGTTTGGAAATGAGGGTTTATTTCAGCATCGTTGGTGGGTCTGGAGTTTACACTGGGCCTCTTCCTCCTCCTTCTCCTCCTCCTCCTCATCATCATCATCCTCCCCTCCTCTTCCTTGACTGGACTCGAAACTCTGAAAGCTCCTCCCCCCACTCCCCTTCCACCTCCTCCATCCTCTTTCCTGATGGATAACTCGTCCCTGTCGCACAACGAAGCTGGTCGAAAAGGCAGGCTGGGCGTTTCGCTCGAGACCTCGTCACTATCTATGAGACTAGAAACTGGCCAAAGTTTCAAACATGGAGGGCGGGCCGTTTCCAAAATGTGATTCTCGCCCTAGCGCCGCGCGCACCAGGCCTAAACATTTGCAGGGGCTGCACGGATTGGGGACGGGCCGTTTTCAAAATGTGGCTCTCGCTGTATCGCCGAGACCACTCGTCATACCAAGAACTTCATGGATGGAGGGCGGATCGTTTTCAAACCGTGGGTCTCGCCTTACCGCAGCGCGCACTCGCATTAAAACACCGCAGTAGTTCAAAGCTTGACGGCGGCTCCGTTTCAAAACGTGACTCTAGCCTGAGCGCCGCGCACATTCGCATCAATAAAAAATTGCAGTGTTTCACGGATTCGTATGGCGAACGTATCAGAACGGCTTTTTTGGAACGATTCAGGATTGTTAGGAGCAGCGAGTCAATGTATTCGCGGTGTCGAAGTTCCAAGAATGGCGCCCTGGCACGATTCAGGATCGTCAAGACAAGACTCAACTGTCAGGTTGATTCGTGGCGTTGGAGTCCGGAGAATGGTGTTTTGGTACGGTTGTTCCCAAACGGGGCACTTCCCCCAGAGGACATAAGTCCTTGTATGGGGGCCATGAGAAAAGGAGCTCGGAGGGAGGGTTCATTCCAACATCCTTGATGGTTCATGGGTTTGCACTGGTCCCCCTCCTCTCCCCCCTCCTCCTCCACCTCCTCCTCCTCCTCCTCCTCCTCCGCCTCCTCCTCCTCCTCCTCCTCCTCCTGCTCCTCCTCCCCCGCCGCCCGGGGCGGTGAGCACAATCCGTGGCGCGGCCGCGCAGCCTGTGCCCCTCCGCGACGACGTCGGCCCTGTGAGAGCGGCGCGCTGACCTGGCGGGGCAGCTTCGCCAGCAGCCCAGCACCGCCGACTAGCCGGTCCTCGGCCAGTTAACGGGCGAAGAACGGTGAAAAATCAACTGTTTCGCTGTCGGGTGCGCCTGTCCCAGGGCGGCTGGAAAGTTTATGCCCTTACGGTGGCACCGAAGGGGTATAAACTTTCCAGCCGCCCAGGGGCAGGTGTCCCCGACGGCGGAAAGTTTATGTGATACCGTTCTTCGCTCGCTGAGCCAGGGCGGTGGCCGCTGCCCGCGTGTGCTTCTGGCCGAGCGCGCTGCGCACCTGCCGGGCGCAGGCCACCTGGGGAACCACGACGAGTTCTGCGCCCCAGCGCCTGGCCAGCGCCCCCCTCCCCCCCGCCGCTTCGGCCCCGACGTCGTCGCCGAGCAGCGGTTGCGCCCGCTCGCGGGCATGTCAGCGCAGGAGCCTGAGCGCCGCGGGGCGCGGGGCCGCTCCAGTCCCCCGTCTCTGTGCCAGGAGGAGGACGGGCCAACCAACGCGACCCTCCGGGTAGCGCCTGCGATTGTCCGCCTCGGCGTCCTGGTTAACGGCGCCGTCGCGCGCCTGGCCGCCACGTCCAGCGCGCGCTCCGCACCAAAGACGCCACCGCACCGTGACGTCAACGGAAAAACCGCAGGCACCTTGGCCGCTGCGTCTCGGGGTCGAGGATATCTTCCTCACGCCTCGCTAAGAGGGCCACCACGCAGGCCTCGCAGGGCCCTGCCGGGGCGAAAGCGCATCCGCACGCGTCGCAGCCCGCCGCGGCGCAACTCCAGCGCCAGCAGCCCAAGGCAAGGACATGCACCTGCCCCTCGATGCGGAAACCATTCTCCGTGTGGATGCGTCCCCGCGCGTCTTCGAGGTCGCAGCTGTGCGCCTTCGTGCCTCCCCCGCAGGCGAAGCGGCAGGCGTGCTGCACTTGGCCGCAGAGTGGTTCGTTGCAGAGCTGGCCAGCGCGCAGCCCAGTGCGGGTGCGCTTCTGGCAGCGGCTCCTCGGCGGCGCGCGCCCGTGCCTCCCGGGTCCCCGAGTCGCTCATGAAGGCTCCGTGGTTGTTTTGTCAAGCCGTCGTGGCAACGAATTGGGGGTGCTCCTTCGAAGTTGCTGGGCGAGCTCCTGCCAGCGCGGCAGAGGCTGCGCGCGGTCAGCACGCCACGCTGGTAGCGCCGCCAGAGCGTCCTGGCAAGCGGCGGCGAGGAGGGAGGGCGGAGGCCTCAAAGTCCAGCCGCCCCCGCAGGCCCGTCAGGCGCTGCACGGCGGCCGGGCTCTGCGCCCAGGACGCCACCCAGGCGGCGTCGGCGAGCTGGGCCTGGCTCGGCAGGCCGCGGCCGCCCAGCCGCAGCAGCAGCTGGCACCGCTTCTCCTGCGCGGCCATGAGAGAATCCAAGTGCGCCAAGTCTCGGCAGGCAGCCGGCGCTGCCCGGTCGTAGGCGGCAGCGGTGGCCCGTGTGCTCGATGGCGGGTTCGTGCGAAGGAGGAAGGGGCTGGTCGCCTGCGTCGCCAGCCCTCCTCCTTCTCCAATTCCTCCTCCTCCTCCTCCTCCTCCTCCTCCGCATACGCCTCCGCCTCCGCCTCCTCCTCCTGCTCCTCCTCCTCATCATCATCATCATCATCATCATCATCATCATCATCCTCATCATCCTCATCATCCTCCTCCTCCTCATCATCATCAGCATCATCATCACCATCATCATCACCATCATCATCATCATCATCACCACCATCATCATCCTCATCCTCATCCTCATCCTCATCCTCATCCTCATCATCAGCAGCGTCATCAGCATCAACATCAGCATCAGCATCAGCATCAGCATCATCATCATCATCATCATCAGCAGCATCATCCTCATCCTCATCATCCTCATCATCATCATCATCAGCAGCAGCAGCAGCAGCATCATCAGCATCAGCATCAGCGCCAGCACCAGCAGCAGCAGCATCATCATCATCATCATCATCATCAGCGTCATCATCATCATCATCATCATCATCATCATCATCATCATCATCATCATCACCATCCTCATCATCATTGTCATCATCATCATCATCCTCATCATCATCATCAATCATCATCATCATCATCATCATG
>CAUYUJ010002467.1:12500-47500 GCA_963575745.1 Prorocentrum cordatum
TCCCAAGAGGGCCCCCGGGCCCCAAGATGGCCCAAAATGGCCTCCAAAACGGCCAAGATGGCCTTCAAGTTCGCCCAAGATGGTCCAAGATGGCCTCCCTCCACGACGGCACAAGAGCGTCCAAGATGCTTCCAAGTTTGCCCAAGAAGCCTCCAAGACGGCCCAAGATGGCCTCAAGATGACAGCAGACGGCCCAAGAGGCCCCCAAAAGGCCTCCAAGACGGGCCAAGAGACCACTCAAAGGTCCTCCAGAAAGACCCGAAGAGGCCCAAATCACGTATTCTCCTTCGGTGTTTGAAGGGATTGGGCCTTTGCTTCTGTTCGGCCTTCGGACGGGCCAAGACGGCCTCATTGGTCCCCAATATCGCCTCTGGATGGCCACTACGGCCTCCAAGATGGCTCCATAACGGCCCAGGAGGCCTTCGAGACGGCTTCAAGAGGGCCCCAAGATGGCCCAACATGGCCTCCAAGACGGCCAAGATGGCCTTCAAGTTCGCCCAAGATGGTCCAAGATGGCCTGCACGACGGCACAAGAGCGTCCAAGATGCCTCCAAGGTCGCCCAAGAAGCTTCCAAGACGGCCCAAGATGGCCTCAAGATGACGGAAGACGGCTCAAGAGGTCACCAAGAGGCCTCCAAGACGGCCCAAGATGCAGTCGAAAACGCACTGGTAAGCCAAGATATATGTTCCGCCTTAGGCGCTCCCATATCCCAGGCTTTGGCTCATACCGCATGAGCAAGAGAGCAAGATGAAGCATGGGATCTGGAGTAAAGGATAGAAGGGGCATCTTCAATAGAAAGGTCTTTTCCGATCTCAGATGCGAGTAGTGCGCCTCGGTGAGGCACAATCACATGTTCGGCCGGGCCCGGCTTGAGCCAGGCACGGCAGCGGTGCATGCTCGATTTACATCTCGCCTTTAACCCTCTCCGTTTAAAGTTGGAGGGGGAGGAGACGAGCAAGCACCGAATTTCTACATTACGCGGAAAAAACAGTGCTAGGCAACAGCGGCTGCCTACAAGGCAAGGGCGCGCGAGTAGCCTCGCTACCGGCGAGTTTCCTCGCTACTAAAGCGCACCTGCGCGCGGGTTTCCCCGCTAGCTCGGGAGGCAGGGCCGTCCTGAGACGACCTGCCCGCCCTATACGGAGTATGTTTCTTCAGCTCGTGCTTGAAGGATTGCTGACCGGCCATTACCTGTAGGAGCAACGCGCGGTCAATACTACCTTTGGTATGACCATCGGCAGTCATATCCCGCGTGTCACACCATTGGACGCTTTCAACGATTCCGCGCTCCATCATCTGGCGGATCCAGCTGATGTGCCCAAGCAGAGTGCATTCTGTGGGCTTCTTCAGATCTTTGCTAGACAAAGACTTGAAGACAGACTCGGCATCAATAGTCAGAGTGACTTTGATACATAGACCACCCAGTTCCAATATGTTCTTCAACTGTGTGGGGGTCAATGGTCCCGAGTGTAGCTCGTGGAGCGTTACAATGGTCGGGTAGCAGTCTTCCAAGTTGTGGGCTGCTGCCAGTGTTTCCGCAAAGTAACTCGAACGCACCTGCAGTCGATGAGACTTGCAGTATTGAGACGACGATAGCCAGAATCGCTATGCAGGTCGACCTCTCCTGTTGGAGTCATAGCTTGATACGCGATCTTCTTCGGACCTGCCTGCAATTTCCTGGCAACCGCGTTCAGTCGTCGTAACTGGATGCTTGTCGGTTCCTGGATACGTTGCAGTGAAACAACATAGACCATCAGCCATACCTGCGTGATCAACGCATAGGCTAGAGCGCCACGAAGACTGACGAACATATCAGAAATCGTCTTTGTCGCTTTGCTCTCAGGATCAGCGCCTGTGAGCTCTGGATGTGTGATAGGACGAAGTTGTTTGATGTATTCGTCCTGATCAAGAGTGGCGCTCCCATCATCGGTCTTGTTGTACCGAACGGCACAATTTGTGTATGTGTGCTTGTTCAGTTTGCACTTTCCAAACGTATCTTCAACACATTTGACGTACTTGTCAATGGAATCTTCCTTCCCAGTCATATTGATGTCATCAACGTGTTTGGCTGTCAAGAGGTTTGAACTCATCTCGAACTCTTCATCGTATGAAGTAGGCTGTAGTCCAAAGCTCCTGGTGATGGACCTGAGCTTCAGCGAGAATGCCCTGGGGGCATCCTTCGTGCCAGTCCCCGGCTTGAGGCACCGAAGACAATGCTTTGATTCGTCATATGACTCAAAGCCTGGCAATGTGCGAAGGACAGCTGCTGACCCAGGAGGTAGTGTGAAGCACACCACACGCTCTTTCTCGCCAGTTGCCGCGGCGAGCTCGCCATAGGTCAGTCCCTTCAAGAAAGCCATGTTGATGTCCAGGGAAGCGATGATCCAAGCTTTGTTGCATGCAGCAGAACTTGCGAGCAATCTCTGGTTTGACCTCCTTGCCGTGCCAGAGAAGGTTTCGACATCGAAGGCTTCAATGTCCATGAAGCCACGAAGTACCAAGCGTAACCTGATCGTCCGTTCCATTTCGCCCTTCTCGTTCTTGACAAACTTCCATTTGTATACATAGCGTGAAGTCATGATGTTCGACGCTTTGCTCAAGTCAGTCATCTGGAAGCATTTGTTGTCAAGCCAAGTCTTCAATTATGTGTAAAGGGCTTTGGAAACTTTGACCGGATTCGCTTGAATGTCGGCCTTCGTGAGTGGGTCGTCTTCTTTGACGACCGCGGCACGTTTGGAGGCAGCACTAACATATACTCGCATAGTTGCGACGCTGCTGTCATCCAACAATCGGCGTTGCTGCTCGGACAGGACGACTTTGGACATGTCTGCTGTGAAGCAAAGCTCGATGTACTTCCCGTGCTCGTCGGAGTCCAGATCATAGTGGCTGTCCGGATCAGTGGAGCACAGAGGGACGTAGTAAGAGGTGCCCATGTCGTATCCTGGCGGGTGACCCCGCACCGGCAAGTGGCCTTGCACATCTTCACAGGTCGTAGAGACCAACACGCACTGTGAGTCTGTCATGTATGTCGGAACTGTGTGCATGACTTCTTCTGTGTCAGCTTCAAGGAGTGTTCTGTCATCCATCAGTTCAGCATACCATGACTCCAAGACAAAGACATCCAGATCCTCTTCTGTTTCCTCTATGATGGTCGGGAGCCGACCATCATTCGCCGCAGGAGGCTGCTCAGGAGCAGCTGCTGGAGGTGGCTCGCTTGGTGGTGAACCATCAGCGAGTTCCTCAAACTTAGTGAGGTCTCGGTCGAATCCAGCAAGCGGCTTCTTGGATTTAAGACACTGGATGATGCGTGAATGTGTAGACCCTGTGATGTCGTAGATGTTCAAGGCAGTGCCATCAGCTTCATAATAATGAAAGCCAGGGGTCACATCGTTATCATAGTGCACTAGTGTACAGCTGTCTGCATATGGTGCAGCAGGCAACTTAGTCAGGCTCTTAGCAAGTCGTACAGCAACCACGTTTTCAATGCGAAAATAGTTGCGAATGAGATATTGAAGAGCCAAGTGCACCTTAGGCGAAAGCCGGCTCGCAGCAGTCATCTGCAGTCGGCCCTGTTTCGCTGGTAGGTATCCGAAAGTCATAGCGGGTTTCCCCGCTGGCAGACCGGCAATAAAGGCCAATACTGTCCGAAGGGCCGTATTGTCCGATCCTATCTCGCGGACCATCAGTGCTTCGATGTACAGCGTATGTCGTGAGTCAGGATACTGTACTCGCACTTCGCGATTGCCGATCTTCACGATGACCTGGCCTCGGTCAGGTTCGTTGCGGATGACCGGGTATGGACCACTCCATCCACCCCAGTCGTCTTTCGTGGTGGTCGGGCGATGATAGTCCACGAGATCTCCCTCTTTGTAGTGAAATTCACCCGTAGCAGTAGTCTTCGTACGAAGAGCCCTGTTCGTCTTGGCAACCGCAGTGGCCTGCGTGATTGCCTCCAGACTAACCCTCCTGATTGTCTCTTCCCTTGAGTGATCTGATGATTCAGCGGACTGATCATGATCCAGGACAGGGAAATCGGGAAGCATAGCTGGTTGTCTGCCATACAGCGCATTATACGGAGACACTTCGTTGTAGAAGGTAAATGCGTTGCTGGCAAACAAGGCTTCATGTAAGAGACGAGTGAAATTCAGAGGGATGTTCAATCTATTCAGTTCTTCTCCCATCACGTGTATGAGGTGTCGCAGGATGCCGTTCCTAGCTTCGATAGTCGTGGCGTGCTGGCCACGCGCTCGGATACGAAGCTCTGTTCCCTTGGATTTAAGGATGGCCTTTGCTGTATCGTTATTCAGCGCTCCTTCCCCATCGGAGTATAGGATCTTAGCAGGGCCATGTTGCATCCAAGTTGTGTGATAGGCATCGAGAACAGCGTGCATAGTCTTATCAGGAATCTCTGTGCCAGCTGCCCAGCGAATACAACGGTCGATGATGTGAAAGACAATGTGTTCCTGTTTGTAAAAGAAAAGATCACATTCGACTTCCTCGTTGAAACGCCCTGGCAGTGACACAGAAGGCATCACCGTGTTGCCTGGTTTCTCCCAGGCACGACATTCTCTACACGAGTCGCAAATGCCTTTGATCAGACTCAAACGGGTTTCACCCAGACCAACCTTAGCTAGAATCATCCGCATCTTTGGTTCCTTGGCATGAAACCATCTCAAGTGAAGCTTGCGGAGTTCTCGCTGCACTACAGCTGGGTCAAAGCTGCGCAGGTTTTGAAGGCTGAGCTGAACGTCGAAGCGAGTCCAATCAGGAAGCCTTGGCCTTGGCCTCGGCTCTGCATGAGGCTGCGGCGGCGGTGGAGGATCACCTCCCTCCATGCGTCCGCGCCTCGCTGCCACTTGCGGCAGTCTGCGGTGATCGTCAGAGCTGCCAGCGCCAGTGGTGTCACCATAAGCCCCCTTGGCCTTGGTGATGTCATGGCTGCTGGCGCCTGCGGTTGGATCGCCCTCACCAGGCCGTGGCGGCCTAGGCGCGCGCATGCGCGCTTTCGCGGCCGGCGCCGCGTTTGCGGCTGGAGCCGCTTCCGCGGCTGGCGCCGCAGGAGCGGCTTGCCCCGCTGGGCGCGGCTGACCAAAGTTATCTGGCAGCTTCCATTTTTCGGCGAATCTGCATTGGCCAGATATCTTGGCATGGTGAGGATTGCTCTTCTGATATTCCTTCTTACAGCTTGGACAGTCCCAATAGTATGGTTCAACATCATACCATCGACACATCTTCGGATTCCTGCTGTGCCTTGGTGATTGTTTGTAGTTGTTGTCTGCGCAGCCAGGGCACCCGAGACCGCCAGATGGTGGTCGCAGGATTTCTCCGTTTGAGTGTCTCTGGATTGTTGGGTCGTCCAAGTCGTAGCCAGCACTGTTTGTTACGAACGCGTAACTGCGTTCGCGATTCGCGAATGGATCGCGACCGTAAGCAAACAGATCTCTGGCGATTTGCACCGCATCAACGATCAGTGACTGCATTCTGTGGGTATACTGTGCCGCCCTTGCTAGTTCTTTGTTGCAAGCATTGGCGTGCACATGATTACCTGGACAACGCTTGCCTCTGAAAGGTGCCAACAACTCTTCTTTGTTTGCCATCATTTGTGTTGGCTTGCGAATGTATTGTCCAAACGAATCTTTGAGACCAGTCGTGCATTGATCAATAATCGTTTGGCAAGTGACCTTGCGTTGTGCCAGTTCCTTCCATGGCTGGATCTCATCCACCCACGTGCCCATTGGTTGTTCCCTGAGAAAGAAACGTCTTAGGTCGTCTTGTAATAGAGCGACTGTTCCGCAGAACGTGATGTGAGGCAGGTCCTCTTTGTGGTGTTTAAGCCACGTATCATGATTGACCTGCGCATTGAAGTATGAAGGAAGTCCAGTAGTTCTGCAGCTTGGCTGCAAAATCGTGATCTTGACAAAGCAAGTCTTGAGGTAGTGAAGGACTGCTCTTTGTACTTCCGAGTTTCCAAGGTCAACCATAGATATCTTATCAAGGTTCCCGCCCGACGAGAGTCCCCTCTTGAAGGCTAATATGGATATACCACCCTTGCCCCCACATAATTCAAGCATGTCCACTTGATTGTTTCTGCCGTAGCATAGTGACTGGACCACCGAGAAGACATCAGCATGTGAGTCAGCGGGTTGCCCCGCCGGTAGCATCATGAAGATGTCCTCTGATTCGCTGTCCGAGTCCGAGTCATCAAGAGGAACGTCGTTGAAATATGTGGAGCAGTCAAGCCCTTTGAGGTCCTCTCCACAATCGTCGTTACCGTCTTCCACTTTCTTCGGGATTTTCTTCGGTTTGATGCCAGCCTCTTTGTCAGCTTTCTGCTTTTCTTTCTGTTTTATCCTGGCATCAGTGGGCAGCGCGGTTTCCGCGGAGAGATCCGCTGCGGAAGGATCCGCTGTTAGATCAGGAAATGGCGGAATTTCAGAAAAGTTGGTGGGTCGCGTTTGGCAACGCTCAATCGAAGGGGGAGGAGACCGATCGTCATCGACGATCGTCACACGCTTTGGGCGTGGCCTTCGCGACTCACCGTCGCCGTGAAGGACTGGAGCCGGAGGCTCCCAGTACAACCGAGTACTGATGTTTGTAACCCCATCAGGCAATGGAGCTACATAATTGTACCCAGTCGGCTGATCCTGGATTTTGATATCTTGAACGATCTTATTCGTGTCCAGGTCGGTCGTGACTCTACGAACAACATGGTCCCATTGAGGGCCCTTTTGTGGACATTGAACGTAGTGTCTTACCTTTTTGTCAACGCGCGTACACACACTGAGGTGTACCGCACTCCGCTCATTCCTAATCATGTTGGCTTTATTGAGTTGATCAAGGAAGCGTGCAGTGATGATAGCCAAGGTTTTATGCCGGAACTCGGCACGTTGCTGATCTTGGCCATACCAATCCAAATCATGTTCTTTGTGTGAGCCACAAGTACATCTCCATAAGTTTAGCGGTATATGAGGACAAGATGTAGCAACTTGTATATAAGAACCACTGGGATATTTACTGGAGCGATCAAACTTGATACCGAAATGACAAAGTCTCATTCGTATGATGCTCAGCTTCAAATCTTCGATAACATCTTTGATCGGACCCTGTTTCCAGAAATACCCGGGTGGCCCCAGGATGACAATCTGCATTCTCAGAGCACGCGCTTTGATCAGGAGATTTTGTATACGTTGATAGTGGGGTCCCGCCCTCTTTCCTGGAGTACGAACGTACCAATCAGAGGGTGTGGCCACCCACAACATATTATAGTCTCCTGCCAACAAGTTTCCCAAATACTGTGTTCCAGTTGAAGTCATTACCTCATTATGGGTAATCCGGTCACATATATAGCCACGGGTTCGGAGTTCAGCGCAAGCTGTGCGAATATCTTCGATGACGAGACATTTTGAATGATATTTTTCCTCTCGGGCCTCAGCGCGGCCAACGTATGCAGCGAGGAGGCCGGCATTCGGCTTCTCTTCGCAAGCGAGCGCCGCCGGCGCGCCCGCCTGCCCCCGTCAGCGGCTGTCGTGAGACCAAGTTGCCGCTTGACTCGGAGGCGTGCTGTTCGCGGATGGCTCCGCAGGAGTCGCTGGTGTGGCCACGCTCGCAGACAGACTCGGCGGGTTGTTCTCAGAGATGTCAAAGTATTCCGTCCGATCCGTAGCGTGACCCACGATCTCCGCTCTCTCACCTCGCTGGGCGATGGCTTCGAGAGTGTCCATCAGCTCGCGGTTCGTCATCCCGCGGACGTCCTCAGACGACAGCAGGCGGGTTGGCCCCGCAGAGTCCGACGAACCTCCGCCCGTGTAGCTTGGTGGTGGTGGCGGTGACGCGGGTGGCCCCGCTGGATGCAGAGGGGTAAACTCCTCAGGCGTCCATTTGCTCACCGCCTCCTGGACTGCCCAGAAGATCTTGGACTTCAGGGCGGCCTTCATGTGTGGCCGTATCATCGCCGCGTTCTCAGGAGGTGGGTGCCAAGTCCCTTCGGGACACTGTCGGCCCTCCCACCAGCTGTTCAGCGTCCTGTTCACGATCAAACGGGTCGTGTCCTCCAGGAGCTGCTTGTCGATATACGGCTCGACGATGTACGTATCGGTCGTGAAGGTCGATGTCCAGCTGTTGGTAGATGTACGAACGAAGTCCTCGTGCCTATTCGGATCGGCGAACTGCCCCGTCGCGGGTGGCCCCGCTGACGCGTCAGCGGGTGGCCCCGCCGCAGCGGGTGGACCCGCGCTGGCGGGGTCCTCTTCGTTCTCCGTCTCGGTGTAGCCATCTCGACTGCTGCGGATCGTGAAGGTGTTCGTGATCGTGTGGCTCTTGGCCCCATCGTACAGCCCGCAGGGAATCGCGAGATGTCCCGAGGGAGTCTTCTTCGCCTTCAGGACCTTGGCGCCTCTTCCCAGCTTCAGGGTGTAGTCGCCGCTGGGGAAGATGACCTTCTGGTAGCCCGGCTTCAACACGATGATCGTATCACGTGCCTCCATGGCCCCTAGGCCCCAGATATCCGGGAGATTGGCGCCCGAGCCTTCTGCGATGTTGGAGGCGTACTCCTCAATGCGGGGGCTCGCCTCGTTGGCGTACTGTACCCCGATCTTGAAGTTGCCCATCTTCCGACATATCGCAGCGCCCTCCCCAACACCATTGATGTAGAGGGTCTTGCTCAGGGTGCAGATGGCAGGTCGGTAGTTGAACCTGGCCATTATCTCCTGGAAGGTCCGCGCCGTGTTGGATCCAATGATGTTCACATTAGAACCAATGTCCAGCATGAACGAGATACAGGGCATACCATCTTCATCAGGAAAGAATGTCCCATTGCGCGCTGCAAAAGCGACCTGTACGCCAGTGTGGTCGTTGGTGTGGTACGTGATCTGCGATCCGAGTGTACCCCTCAACAGGCGCTGTTCAAGAACCCATTGAGTCATGGTCAGCTCGGTGCACCACATCTGCTCGTACTGGCGGCGCTCCTCCACAGTAATCGGTTCCTGCTGGAGGACCCAATAGTTTGCAGATAGCGTGGACATCCATTCGCCTCTTGGTGGCAGCGTGTCAGTATCGTCACGCACGTAGGTCAGCCCCTCTGTGTCGATCATGAATGTGGAATGGAACTGGGCTGCCTCTGCGCTCTCAGCGCTTGCCCGGCTTCTGGCGCTGACCGGGCTTGCCACTCGAGAGGTCCTGGTCGATCCAGTTGGCCTCCGAACTCCCGCCTCCGCTCCTGCCACTCCGCCTGATGTTAGCCTCCATGTTCCTCAAGAAACCTGGGTTTGGAGGTCCGTTAGCGGGTGGCCCCGCTTGAGCGGCGGGAGCCGCTTCAGCGGGTGGCCCCGCAGCTGGGGGCTCTTGCGCTCGGAGCGTGGGCAAGACCGGCATCTGAATGCCTTGTTCTGGCGCTGGCCAGGGGTATGCCTGTGCAGCTGGGGCACGTGCGGATGGCTCCGCCGATCGTGCGGCTCGAGCCTCCAGTGCCTCCACTGCTTCGCGTAACCGACGCATCTCGCGGGCATCTGCAACGTACCTCTCCTGCTGGCGCGCTTGGTCCGACTCCGCATCGCGCTGTCCAGCATACGGGAAGTGTGCTATCACTATGCCCGGTCCACGGCATACGGCACAGGGGGCCTCATTCGGCGCGCCTGGCCGCTGATTGCGGACATGCTGCTGTGCAACACGGTCCCAGCAAATGTCGTGGAAGAAGTGCCCGCACGCCAGTCTCCACACTGTAGTGCCCATCTCGTAGTTGTCCATGCAGATTGGGCACTGAGTGAAGTTGTAGTCTGAGATGACTGGAGCAGGCAAGTCAGGGCGAGTCCGAGCTTGGCGCTCGAACGTGGTTTCGCCCTCCCGATATGGCGTCGGTGGCGGCCGCCTTTCTGGCCGTTCAGCAGGTGGCCCCGCTTCCGCGGGTGGCCCCGCTTGGGCCTCGCGCTCAATCCTTCTCTGGATCGCGCGTTGTTGGCGCAGCCTAGTGTTGTCACGAGCCTGCTGCCTGGATGCCAGTATCGCTTGCTGCGTGTTGTGCACGTCGCGGATGTAGTCTGGCATGCTGCCCATAGCGGCTGGCACCGCGAGACCAGCTGGCTGGACTATGGTCTCGGGGTCCGTCGGCGTGGGCATGTAGGCGTAGTGTGGCATAGACTGCGCATCGACCGCTCGTGTAAACTGCAAACGAAACATCTCATTAGCTAAGTTCCGAGTGTATTCGTTCGCAGGTGGCCCCGCAATCATAGGAGTGTCATTTATCTGCGCGTAGTACTCAGGGTACATCGGCGCGTCCATGGCCGGCGCCTCTGCTGGACCGTGATTGTCCCATCCGTATATCGGGTGTGATGCTATTCCTGGAATAAACACCTGTCGATATGGATTCGTGGGATCAGCGTTTGGAGCATCTTCAGAAGTCCAACTCCAGAGAGGTCGGAAGTCGCCATGGCTTGTGACGTCTATGTTGCGGTTCCGCAACAGGCTGGGCACTCTTTCAGCTTGTTGTTGCAGAAAAGTAGCCTGTGCTCTTAAGTTAGCTGCCCGACGTTCGTAGTCTGAACCTTGCTGTCCGTCAGCGGGTGACCCCGCTTGAGCGGGTGGCTCCGCAGGCGTTCGCCCAGCGGGTGACCCCGCAGCCGCTCCTCCTTCACTACCCCTCGGAGTGCCAAAGGGAGTGGTTGCTTGGAGTGCTGCCGCGAGTGCTGGATTTCCGCGAATCGCCTGGAGTCTTTGCCACAAGCTGTTCTCGCTCGTTTCAGACGGCGGAGTCCGGAACGGCGAGCCACCATCGGAGCCGCCCATAGGGACAAACCTCGCACCTCCAGCCTGCTGCGGAGGGCGTTGTGGCTGTGGTCCTAGGGCGCCTGGTGGCCCCGCAGGAGTGCGCAGGTTCCTCTGCTGTGCGTCTTGGATACCTGCCTGCACTGCCCACGGGTCAGCACGGTATAGCTGATCGGTCAGTCCAGAAACGTCGGCTGGTGACAGGTAGCTGTTGAGGGCTTGGACCCATGTCTGCCGGCCCGGCCTCCAAGGAGATGCTACTGCGGCTACTGGCGTGACCACTTGCTGCCATGAACCATCCGAGGTGTCTGCCGCGGGTGTCCCCGCTCCTGCGGGTGGCCCCGCCTCAGGCATGACCTCGTCTTCCTGGGCGTTTATCATGAGGACTGTCTGTGCGAGGTACGGTCGTGGAGCAACGTCTTGCTCGGTCATGGTCAGGTTGAATGGGCGACCGCCCGTCTTAGTCCAGCCCTGTAGGTACATGGCGTGCTCGTCCATCACACCCAGAACTCTGTTGCACATTAAGTGGCAAGTAGTCCTCGGAGCAAATCCTGCCCGCGGGTTGGCCCCGCTTCCGCGATTTGTCGTAAGCCAGCGGATTGCACCAGGCTTCACCGACCCGATATTTTGCAATGCTCACAATCTGAAAAATATGATCGGGCGGTATGCGGCCATTGTGGCCCCGTGTCATGACGATGTCATTCGCTGACCTCCATAAAGAGAAGCCGCTGGACAACATCTTGCTGATGCTGCAGACGATGAGCACCTCAGAGTCAGGACGGATGCCCGACTGAATCCTCGGGTCACCCGGGAGGTAGGGGCAGCCGTGAACGAACTGGCGCCCCCCCTGCCCCTTAGGGTTGTCCTGTGTGAGGCATGAAAGGCCATTCTCAAGGGTGCCCTTAACATGCTCCCACTGTGTCCCGTGGATAAAGTATACTGGGCCATCTGGTTCCTTCATCCATGTCGTGATGGGCTTATAGAGCGACTCTGGGCAGTGGATGCCTGGGCTGCTATGGCCGTTCGTGGCTCTGATGAAATATTGTGGCCTGTGTGCCTTTGGTCGGAATCTGGGAGGTAGCGTCATGCTATCCTCGACGCATTTCATCTGGAGCCTGCCCTTCTGCATGCCATGGTTGTCGATCATCTCGCAGCAGTTCAGCAACACCCAATACACGTATGAGCTGTGAGGGTTGCCCTTGATAAGCACATCGTGCATGTCCTGGTAGCCTTTCCACTGATTGTCACCAGTCCAATTTGCCAGCAAGTCGTCAACAACAACCCAGCCATCGTATGGATCGAAAGTGTCAATCTTTTCGAAGTATCGGCTGAATCCATCTTTCCAATACGGACCATGGCGTAGGGCTGTAGAGAACCATATTGACACCTTGGCCATTTGCCAATCGCGCGGCAGAGTCGGATCTGTGTTGAACCTCTTCATGACATTCATGAGCTCTGCCTTGTGCTGCGCGACGCGCAATGGCGGCCTGTCCCGCAACATATTGCCCACGACTTGTTGTTCACGTTCCCATTCGTTACGGCACTCGAAGTTACGACGATCGGGGCAATCGATGACCGCGTATCGATCTGTATCATCTCGAGTGACTCGTGGGTTTATGGTGCGTTTCGGGCCTTTGCCTTCAATGCCTTGCCAATATTCAATGGCTCCCAGAGGGATGTTCTTGAGAACAGACGACGCTGGTTGCCGACGTGCGGGTGGCCCCGCTGCTGCAGCTGGCGCCGCTGCGGCTGCCGAGGCAGCTCCAGCGGATGACCCCGCACCAGGGTGCGGGTGACCTTGGTCAGCCAGCGCATCGTCGGCTAGTTTCTGTCGGTTGTCAATTTCTTTGAGGGCTTTGCGGCGTTCTTCTTCTGAGGGAGTGCGTTCTGCAGGTGCCCCCGCTGCTGCAGCTGGCGCCGCTTCAGCGGGTGGCCCCGCAGAGCCCTTGTCCTCCTTACCTTTGGCGGCTGCCTCTGCCCGCACCGACCTCAACCCAGCCTCGGGCTTCGGTTGCGCTTTCATTCGTGCCGAGCCTGGTCGTGGTGCAAGGCGCGGCTGATGCAGAGTTGGAGTCCAGCCACCTCGGAAGGCTGCCTTAGGCTGGTCGCGATCTTCGTCCTTGACGTCGCCTTGGGCAGCCGGTGGCATCGGGGCTGATGGTCCAGCAAAAGCCTTCCTCCTCTCCGTCACGGACGGGCCGGTAGGCTCTCCCGGCTCAGGGTCGTCCTTCTTGGCGATCCCTCTGGCCTTCGCACGCCCCTGTGAACCTTCGGGGCTCTTGGAAGGAGACCTCTTCTCAGGAGAAGGTGGGGGCGAGGAGTCGACCACAGGTCCTGGAGGTGGTTCGATGTCTTCGTCGTCCTCTGGTGGTGGACCAGGAGGGTCTTTAGGAGGGCCTTCTGGCTGGCCATGATCATGGATGACCTGCCTCATCTGGTCGATGTTGGCACTACCTTTTATGGCCAGCTTGTACTTGCCATTTTCGTGGCGGCAAAGTACCCTCGTGCAAAACCACTTCTGTGCCGAGGAGCTGTAGTACCAGCAGGCGCATCCATCAGGGAATGGATTCTCTGAGCCGTCTTCCGCCGCCCATTCTTCGTTCAGTTCGGTCTGTTCAGTACCGGCGGCGGATCCGGCAGCAGATGCAACAGCCATCCACTCTTCGTCCGCGGACCCAGCGGCTGGCCCCGCGCCCGCGGGTGGCCCCGCACCTCCGCTGGAGTCTGCGGGTGACCCCGCCTCTTCATGGAATCGGCGGTTCCATTCTTTGAGGCGATGGTCTTTAGGAAGCTGTTCCCAATTTTCCCTGACAGCGTCAGCAACCTCCTCGGTCATAGGGACGCGATCGGCTTCGGTAATGCGCTTTCCTCCTCCAGGGACCTTCTCGTTAGGATCGTGGACGGTGCCAGCGTCATCTCCATGGGACCAGTTCCAGGGGGTCTCACCGTGATGAGGGCTCCTGGAGGGGCGGTCCATTGGACAGCCGCGCATGTGACCTTTGAAAGGCTCGCATTGACATACTTTTTTCCTGTGTGTCTTGCGATCGTTGATGATCTCCTGTTTCTTAGCCTTTCGGTCCCAAGCCTCTGGCGTTTTAGTCTTGCCACCTTTGGTGCGTATTATGATGCCAGATTCGTCCCGTTTGCAGTGCTCCTTGGACCACCAGTGGCGGATCACGTCCATCGGGTAGCCGGGGTACCAATTGATGTACCACTCCGGCACGTACTGAGCGGATACACCTCTGGAGTGCTCCGTGCTGCACGGGTAGCCAGATGCATCATGTGTAGGGCGTCGTGGAGCTGAACGGCTCCTCCTGCGGGTTGGCCCCGCTGACGCACTGCCACGTTCCATGGGCCTTTCATCTTCATGACGGTGCTCTGGATCTCGAGGTGGCGATGGTCGTCTGTTCTTCTTTGCATTGCGCCTGTCCTCCGAGTCCTCTGAGCTGTCCTGGACCATGAATACGTGCTGATGCGGGCTTTGGAAGTACCCGATGTCGGTCAGCTGCTCCATAGTGAGGTCGTTGAGGTCCATCTGGTCGCAGCCCTGCATGAACTCGTCCATAGACCAAGCGGGTAGCCCCGCTGCTGCAGCTGGCGCCGCTTCAGCGGGTGGCCCCGCTAGGGCCTGGAGTGCGGTCAGCATCTGCGGTGCCGACATATCAGGATCCAGGTATGGACGCAGCCTTGCGGCCCCTGGGCGCGACAGCAGGTCGTTCATGGTCATCTGCTGATGTGCTGGCGCACTCAGGAGCTGGATCGCTTCTGCGACCTGCTCTTGGAGCCTGTCCTCATAGTCCTCTTCGGCCTCTTCAGAGTCAGAATAAGCTGCGGGATGGCCCCGCATTTCGTCGTCAGCGTCTCCCGCTTCCGAGCCGGCTCGCGAAAGATCAGGCAGCAACGGCATGCCGATCACCTGCGGTGCCAGCGCGGCGGCGAGCTCCTCCTCGGTCGCCGGGACGGTCTCAGCTTCGGAGATCTCGTCGTCGGCGGGTGGCCCCGCTGGAAGACCGAACCAGGCGTTGAACGCGCCCTCGTCGACTTCGTCCCAGCCGTGGAACTCGTCGAAGAGGGTCACCGCGTACTCTTCCAGGGCTACGGTCGCATCAGCGTAGCGGGCCATCACGTAGTACGTGGAGGAGCCCGCGGCGGGAGCCGCTTCTGGATTGACGTAAAACTCGTAGTCAATGTAGTCTATGTCATCCATAAAAGAGTTTTGAGCCAAATGTACGGATCCCTTTCCTTTCCCCTTCGGGCAATGATCGCGCAAATGCTCTGTGCTACCGCATGTATGACACTTCATAGTGTTGCCAGAAGCGTCCCTAGGGTTACCCCTCCGCCCTTTTCCCTTACCAGAGGTCCGCCTGTGACCCCGACCTTTGCCTCCGATAAGAACTTCTTCAAAAACTACATCAGTTAAGGACGTGAGGAAAGCAGTGATACCCCTACCATGCATACGGCGTCTGCGACCCCATTTGCCACGACCCTTTCCATAGCGTTTGAAATATCGGCGTACTGCACGTCTCACTTTCCTGACCGGTTTCTTCATAATGCGCCTCCAACGGCGTTTTGATTTGCGATAAGCCATAAAAGCGGCTTCCGCCCTGTGTTGTTCAGAAAGGTGAGTGTCATCAGCTGGGTAGTCATTGCCAGCAGAGACCATGCCATTGTGATCACCGTCAGATGAGGTATCTGTGTCACAGATTCAAACGGAGAGGGTGGCTGAGACCCTTGAGCGGATGACTCCGCTTGGCCCCAGAGGGTTGTGCCCGAGGGCGGGCTTGCAGTGTAGGCGGCGCCCGGCGTGTAGTTCGACCAGGCGTTCGCCTCCGCTGCCTCTGCCGATGCCTGGCCGGTCTGCCCTAAGAGGGCAGTGGCCTCGTTGGGCATATCGGCTGAATCAGCCCAGGGACTTGGCTCGCCAGGACCAGCGGGTGACCCGCAGTCGTGGCGTAGACACCTGCATGTGCGTGGTGCCCTGTGAAGATGCCCGCAATGTTGCCAGGAGAGCGCTCGGCAACATGCCCGTAGTTCCTCATCCTGGTCAGCAGCCTATCATAGTCTGCTTGCGTTCTGGGCATCTGATGATTGAAGGGCTCCAGCAGGTGTTGGGCTCGTGACGCGCCAACGCCTAACGCTCTGAAAAGGATCAGCGTTAGGATCTGAAAGTTGGGGATGACAAATCCAACAGAGTTAGCCTCGTCACGGGCCATCTCGAATCGAGCTAACACTGAGTCGATTCGCTCGCCCCTTTCGACGCGAAAGTCGATAAGGGCAGTGCCAGAGTTGAGCTGGCGCTCATCTTCCAGATTTTCAAATTTGGTACTCAATAGATAAGTATATAAGTAACTGCATCCGTTGGCTGTCCGTTGACATTTACACCATAATTGATGATCTGGGAGGGGACCTGCATGGCGATACGACGAGCAAGGCCTTGAAGACCACGTTGTAGTGCTGCAGCTTGCTGAGGTGGCGTCATATTGCCGCTCGTCACGTTTATCCATGCATGTACTTCGCGAACGTACTCGCGAAAGGGCGTAGTACCGGCTGGGTCCCAAGAAGGGCCGGTAGTACGCGTGTCGTCCATCCCCTGCCGCATGTAGCCCACAGCACATCCCATTATCACCCATAGAATGCCGAAGATAGTTATCTTGATCCAGTGCATGTGCATCTCGGCTTCGGTGATTGGTTTAGGCTGTGGTTTGTCAGGCTCGGGCGTAGTAGCCGTAAGGCGCCTGACCGGCACGGGATGCAGGTGGCCCCGCTGCGGGTAGCCCCGCAGAGTGACCACGTTCTCGATCGAGTTGCCGATTGGCATCTGGTGGAAGTCGGGAGTGAAGTAGCGCAGTGAGATAGGAGAGAGCGTCTCGAGCTCGCGGGTCGCCCCGCTAGCCCGATCGCGGACTGGCTCCGCTCCTCGCAGAGCCGGCGCAACATGGTATTCCACCGTAGTAGTAGTCCACCAAGTTGTGCCGTGGATGATGGGTATTAGAGCGAGAGCCAGCCACACGAGAGTGTAGCCAGCTCCGCTACCAAGTCGAAAACGCACTGGTAAGCCAAGATATATGTTCCGCCTTAGGCGCTCCCATATCCCAGGCTTTGGCTCATACCGCATGAGCAAGAGAGCAAGATGAAGCATGGGATCTGGAGTAAAGGATAGAAGGGGCATCTTCAATAGAAAGGTCTTTTCCGATCTCAGATGCGAGTAGTGCGCCTCGGTGAGGCACAATCACATGTTCGGCCGGGCCCGGCTTGAGCCAGGCACGGCAGCGGTGCATGCTCGATTTACATCTCGCCTTTAACCCTCTCCGTTTAAAGTGATGCCCCCAAGAGGGCCTCCAGGAAGGCCCGAAAACGCCAAATTCATCGATGCTCCTCAGATGTTTGAAAGATTTTAGCATTTGTTCATCTTCGGCCTACGGCCCAAAACGGCCCAAGAGCCCACAAAGATCGCCCCAAGATCGCCCAAGAGGCCTCCAAGATGGCCCCGGAACGGCCCAGGAGGCCCCCGAGACGGCCCCAGGAGGGCCCCAAGACGGCCCCCAAGACGCCCAAGATGGCCTCCAAGACGGCCCTGGAGCACCCCAAGAGGGCCCCAAGTCGGCCAAGAGAGGCTCCCAACACGGCTTCCAAAGGCGTCAGACGGGCCAGGAATGCCCTAAGACGGGCAAAGAGCCTCCCGAGAAGCCCCCAAAGGCCTCAAAGAAGCCCAAGGAGGCCCCCTAGATGCCTCCAAAAGGCTCCCAGGAAGCTCTCAGGTGGCACCAAGGGTGCCCCCAGAGGCTCCCAAGATGCCCCCTCCTCCTCCTCCTCCTCCTCCTTCTCCTCCTCCTCCTCCTCCTCCTCCTCCTCCTCCCCCAACTCCTCCTCCTCCAGATCCCCCCTGCCATCCTCCCACAAGTGCTCCCCGAAAGGTTCCCACATCAGCGGGGGAAACACATCGCACATGGTCCGATAGCTTGGCAGAGCTCTTGCCACAACGATCGGCCACATGGGCAATTCCAGAGACAGGGGGCGGCGGTGACTCGCCGTAGGCACCTTCGATAACACATCCCTGTCGCACCCGGAGACGTGTCGGCAGAGCGGGCCGGGCGCTTCGCCAGAGACATCCTCACCAGTTATGATCCTGAAGCTTGAAATTCGTAATAGCTTCACGGATGGAGGGCGGTTCCCTTTTCAAAATGTTTCTCTCGCCTTCGTGCCGCGCACGTTCGTCCTAACTGGTTGCAACATGTTCACGAATGAGGGCGTCTCATTTTCAAAATGTGGTTCACGCCTTAGCGTCGAGCACGTTCGTCTTAAGAGCTCATAACCGCTTCACGGATGCAGGGCGGTTCCTTTTCAAAATGTGGCTCTCGGCTACGCGCCGCGCGCATTCGTCGCCAAAGCTTGCAACAGCTTCAAGGATTCATGTTGTTGAAGACGCAGGAACGCTGTTCTGGAACCATTTCGGATTGCCAGAAAGCAGCGGTCACGTTGATTCGCGGTGCTGAAGTCACAGGAATGGCGTTCTGGCACAATTCAGGGTCGCCAGGATGCAACGGTCACGTGGACTCGCAGCGTTGAAGTGCCAGGAATGGTACTTGGGCACGATTGGAGATCATCAGACGGTGTCTTCCAATGACGCACTGCAAGTTCTTGTCTGTACACATGAAGGAAGAGGGAACTTGGAGGAAAGACATGCTGCAAACCGTTGACACGTCTTGGGCTTGCCCTGGTCCTCCTCCCCCTCCTCCTCCTCCGCCTCCTCCTCCTCCGCCTCCTCCTCCTCTTTCCTTCTCCTCTTTCCTCCTCCTCCTCCTCCTCCTCCTCCTCCTCTCCTCCTCCTCTCCTCCTCCTCCTCCCTCCCTCCTCCCTCCTCCTCCTTCCTCCTATTTCCTCCTCTCCTACTCCTCCTCCTCCCCGTCCTCCTCCTCCTCTCCTCCTCCTCCTCTCCTCCTCCTCTTTTTCTCCTCCCTCCTCCTCCTCCTCCTCCTCATCCTCCTCCCCCTCCTCCTCCTCCTTCCCTCCTCCCTCCCGGTCCGCCGGAGCGGAAAACTGAGAAAACCCGAGAAGCTCCCGGACCGAAGGCAGCCACGGCCAGCCTGGCACCGCACGGCCGCCCGCAGGCGGCGGCCACGGCCAGCCTGGCACCGCACGGCCGCCCGCAGGCGGCGGCCCGCCGGGGCAGTGGGCAGAACGTGGCGAGCCGAGGCGGCGGCTGCTGGGCCTCCAGAAGGAGACGAAGCGGCTGGCGAGGGGGATGCTGGCGCCCACGTTCGAGGCGTGCTTCGTGCAGGCCCGGCTCGCCGACCGGAACAGGGTCCGCGCCCGCGTCTCCCTCTGCGCCACGAGAAGATACACCCACACCCACAGGCACCCCTGAGCAGCTTCTCAGGGTGGAGGGCCCAGGGTGAAATCCACATGGGCTTTTGCACCTCGAAAACCAATTCGTCTTGCGATTCACCTTTAGCAGATTCAGGCCTCGACAATATATTACTATCGAAACGGCATTTCAGGTTTCACCCTATGCCCTCCACCCAAAGAAAATGCTCGGCACCCTCCGACGAACTTCGCACGTACCCTCAGGGGGGGCGGCGGTGTGCAGAGTCGCTGGCTTCCAGGGGTGATCTATATACCGCCACCCTCCCCTGAGGCCCAGCAGCAGTCCATGGGAGAGTGTCTTTCTACCCAGAGATCCGATGTCGTGTTTTTTTCAATACGGGGTCCCCGAAATCTCGACCCATCCCCCGGGACCTGTTTCTCATCCCCATTCTTTTTTCACGGGCCTGGGGCCCGGCGAGGGCCCTCGAGGCCGAAAAAAACGAATTATAGCCGGAGTTCAGTATCCCCAAACAGAGTTTTTAAACCCACTGCGGTTTCCAAGGTCGATTGCGTGCCCGTCCAGTGCGGGCTGACATGGCATGTTAGAACATGATACCATGATGTTTGCACATGAGATGTTTACACGAACACTTGCGTGACGCATGCCTATCAGGAAGCTAACGCTAGAGCTAGAGGGTGTCGTACTCTCTCGCACGTCGGATGTCTGAGGAGGGCAGAAGGCAGGGCGCGCATGACGGATGCTGAGGCGGCAGAAACGACGACGGCAGGGACGGGGAGGCGGAGGCAGAGGCGCAGCAGCTGGAGGCGGAAGGCGGGAGGAGGGAGGAGGGAAGAGGAGCCAGGCGGGAAGCGGAAAGAGGAAGGCGGGAGAAGGAATGAGAGAGGTTGTGATTGGAGCCCCTGTGCTACGAAACGTCTCAGGCAGAACGGGCCAGATCATCTCTCGCGCGCAACATCTTCGAGCTTCGCATTGTGAGGATGGCTCAAGCGAAACGGGCCGGACCACCTCGCGAGCGACATCTTGGAACTCAATATTGGAAGGATGTCTCAAACGAAACGGGCCGGACAACCTCTTGCACACGTTCTAACAAGTCCACGTCCCACTCGCTTCCCGTTAGGCACTCTCCTGCAACTCCCTTCCTTCTCCCTCCTCCTCCTCCTCCTCCTCCTCCTCCTCCTCCTCTTCCTCCTCCTCCTCCTCTTCCCCCTACTCCTGCCTGCTCCCTCATACACATCCTCCTCCTCCTCCTTCTCCCTTCCATCTCCTCCTCCTCCTTCTCCTCCTCCTCCTCCACCTCCTCTTCATCCCGAACGGCATCTCGGAGCCCAGAGTTGCGAGGATGTCTCCAGCATAATGGGCTGGACCACCTCGCGCGCGGCATCTCGGACCCCAGAATTGCGACGATGTCTCGGGCGAAACGTGCTGCGAGGAAGTCTCAGGCCAAACGGGCCGGACCACCTCGAGCGCGGCGTCTCAGAGCCCCGAGTTGCGGGGGCCTCCTGGGGCCTCCTGGGGACCTCCTAGGGCTTCCTCCTGGGCCTCCTGTGGCCTCCTGGACCCCACCTGGGGCTTCCTGAAGCCTCTTGGGGCTCCCAGGGGGGGATCTCTAACATGTGGCCGTCTGGGCCCCCCAAATGGGGGGGGGCCACAAGAGCAGTAAAAATCAACGAAACGGCACCAGATGTGTACTAACTTGACACGTTCTGACAGGGGGCCTCCTAGGGCCTCATCGGAGCCTCCTGGGAATCTCCTGGGGACCCCTGGGGCCTGTCCTGGGCGTCCTGCGGCCTCCTGAAGCTCTCTGGAGCCTCCTGGGGCTCCCAGGGTCCTAGGGGGGATGTGTAACATGTGGTCTTCTGGGCCCCCAGGCTGGACCACCTCTTGCGCGGCATCTGGGAGCTCAGAATTGCGAGAATGTCTTGTGCGAAACGGGCCGGACCACCTTGCGCACGGCATCTCAGAGCTCAGAGTTGCGAGGATGTCTCAGGCGAGACGGGCCGGACCACCTCGCGCAGGGCATCTCAGAGGTCAGAATTTCGAGGATGTCTCAGACGAAACGGGCTGGACCACGTCGCGCGCGGCATCTCGGAGCCCAGATTTTCGAGGATGTCTCAGGCGAGATGGGCTGGACCACCTCTTGCGCGGCATCTCAGAACTCAGAGTTGCGAGGACGTCTCAGACGAAACGGTCTGGACCACCTCTCACGCGGCATCTCGGAATGCAAAAGTGCGAGGATGTCTCAAGTGAAACGGACCGGACCACCTGCTGGGCGGCATCTCGGGGCTCAGAGTTTGGAGGGTGTCTCAAGCAAAACGGGCCGGACCACCTCTCGCGCGGCATCAGAGAGCGCAGAGTTGCCAAGATGTCTCAGGCAAAACGGGCCGGACCACCTCGCGCACGGCATATCAGGGCTCAGAGTTTGGAGGATGTCTCAGGCGAACGTGCCGGACCACCTCTCGCGCGGCATCTCGGAGCCCAGAGTTTCGAGGATGTCTCAGGCGAAATGGGCTGGACCACCTCTTGCGCGGCATCTCAGAACTCAGAGTTGCGAGGATGTCTCAGACGAAACGCGCTGGACCACCTCGCGCACGGCATCACAGAGCTCAGAGTTTCGAGGATGTCTCAGGCGATACGGGCCGGACCACCTCTCGCGCGGCATCTGGGAGCTCAGCGTTTGGAGGATGTCTCAGGCGAAACGGGCCGGACCACCTCTAGCGCGGCATCCGGGAGCCTAGAGTTTCGAGGATGTCTCAGGCGAAACGGGCCAAACCACCTCTTGCGCGGCATCTGGGAACTCAGAATTTGGAGGATGTCTCACGCGAAACGCCCAATCCCGGACAACTCAGAAACGAGAGCTGCGAGGATGTCTCAGGCGAAACGGCCCGGACCACCAAATTTGTTTGAGGACGCCTCTGCTTTGAATTCCCTCGGTCGGAGTTAGCTTCTATCACAACAGCACCCCGTTCAGCAAGCTGTTTGGGGAAACACCGCCGTCATCATTTTTCCAATACGCTGGACCTCTGGGTATGTGTATATCTTTGCAGCGGACCCTTATGCCCGGCGACCAGGACAGCTCGCCCGACGACGTCACGGTCGGCGTCGGACGGTCGTCCTCGTAGGAGTCCGCCCTCTTCGGCGCCCTGGCCGGTCTGGCCAGGCCGCTGCCCGCCCTGCTCGCGGCGGCGTCCTGCTCGGCGTCCTGCCACGTCACGGCCATCAGCACACTGGCCTCGCAGCGGACCCCCGCGCGCAAATCGGGGTCCACCAAATGGGGGGGGACCCTGAGGGGGGGGGGGGAATTCGATCCTCTGCTGCATCAAATTTCCAAAAACTATGCCCCCCGCGCGCCCCGATTGTCGACACCTGGGTTCCGGCGGCGGCCGGAGACCTCGTTTTGCATGGTTTTTCTGCGGTTCGATGCGCCAACGGACCGAACTCACCCCCCCCCTGTGGCCCCCCCCTTTGCGAGATCCCGAGCAAAGGGGATCGATGCTGGCTCGGGGGGGAAGCATCGCACTGGAGTCGACGTTGGGCCCATCGCCGATGAGCGGCAATTAGGCCTCCGATCGCAAAGCCGCAGAGTGGGCCGGGTGGGCCGTCAGGGGGCCACCCAGCGGCGGTGGGCGGGCGCTCCGGGTCGGTGCGCTGCCCCCCGAGGATGGGCAGGCGCGCTCTCCGCTGCTCGCAGCAAGGAGCTGCTCGCAAGAAGTGGCCCAGATCCACCGCAGGGGCTGCGCGAGATGTATAGAAGGGGCCATGGGACACACAAATAATATACACACAAGTGACAGGAATCCCCATATGTTCCCATACTTTCTCGGTTTTTTGTCGTCCCCCCCACTGCCCATATTTTCCCATATTTCCCTGGGGGATCGACGATTGATTGTGTCTGCGTGTTGTTCCCCTCCTGATATGTACACTGCACACGGGCCGACGCATGGCTCCTCGGACGTCTGCGAATAGGCACCTCTCGGGGGCGCGCAGACACGGATTGGCGATCCGTGGATTCGGCGCGCGGTCACCAGAGATCCGCGGATCGGGGGAGGTGCCCCCCCCAAACTGCGGCCCGCGCCGCCTCGCTCGGCGGCGAGCATCCGCGAAAATTCCCCTGGAAGCGAGACCCGTCGCGAATCCACGCCCCCTTCGATCCGTGTCTGCGAGCGCCGGAGCCCTGGCGAGCAGCGGGGCGCGCTCGGCGAGAGGCCGTCCCTCCCCGACGCTGTGCCCCCGAGCGCGCTGGCGACACCGAGAGGCGCCGCCACGGCGAGCCCGTCGCCCGCGCTCGCCGAGAGCGCAGCACCCCGCGGCGGGCCCGCGGCGGAGTGGGCGGGGGCAGCGGGCGGGCGCTGGGCGTGCCAAGCGTACCCTCCACAACGGACCGCTTGTGAGGATTACGCCAAAGAGAAACCCTTATCAAAGGACGGTTTTCGCTGAGGAGATCGACCAGGAGCCCGGGAGCCCAGGAAGCCCGGAACCAACAACCGGGAACCCGGGAACCCGGAAACCCAGAACCGGGAAGCCTAGAACCCAGCCTGCTACCAAAATCGGCGGGAAACTTTCGCCAACTCTTTCGACAACTTCCGCTATAGGACCCCTTCAGTGCAAGCACTGGTTGGGGGAAAATCCTGGAGGCCTCGCGCGGCAACCCGAGACCCAATTTACGTCGGATCCACGCCGGATCTACGCCGGGGCCGTCGGAGCCGCGTCGGAACCACGTCGGGTTTACGTCGGAGCATCGCCGCGCGAACGTCGTCCCAGACCTGTGACGGGGCAGACCTGTGGACCAGATGATGTAACTAACTACAGGCCTCGGAGAAAAAATAGCGAACACTCATGCCACATTCATCTGTCATCGCATACCCCTCCCCCCGACACCGATGTTCAAAGTTGACGGTGGATCTGATGAGTTGCACCTCGACCGCAGTCTCCCCCGCGCGTGCCAACTTTGAGCTTGGGGGGAGGGGGAGTGTTCAGTAATTGTTTCCCTCTGCCGTATTGCGCGCCGCGCGAGGCCTTCAGGAGTTTTTCCTCCTAAGGCCACGCCGCCCGAGACAGGCCCAGGACAGGTGACCCCACGCGGCGGCCCGGGGCCCAGTGGACTGGCCGGGCCGGGCTTCGCGACGTCGGGCACGGCGGGTGCGTGCGGTTGCGGCTTCCGCGCTGGCCTCCGACACCGCGTGTATTGCTCGCTAAAACGACGCGAAGATCGGGGCAAAATCGGATCGGGATAACTCGAAATCTCTGAGAATCGGCGGGCTTGGGGGATGCATTGGGCGCCGCGGCCGCTCCAGAGCGTTCCGGAACGCTCTGAGAGCGCTCCGGAACGCTCTGGAGCGATTTATCCTGATCCTAGCCCTCGAAGTCGTCCCCTCGAAGTTGCCGAAAATCCCAACGCTCTGGAGCGATTTATCCCGATCCTAGCCCTGTGTTACTCGCCCTCGAGAGATCGCGGCTGTCCGATAGCGCGGATCGCTCGACGCCGGACGGCTGCAGGCCACCGGGGGCGCGTGCAGCTCTGAAGGAGCCCCAGGACACACAAACGAAGACACACAAATACAATTTCCCCCCATATTTCCCCATGTTTTCTGGGTTTTTGTCTTCCCCCCCCCCACTTCCCATAGTTTCCCCTATTTTCTGGGAATCGCCGATTCATGGTGTCTGTGTGCCTTTTCCCCTCCTGCAGCTCAGACGCCCGCGCTGAGGTCACCGCCGCGTCGACGCGACGCGAGCCTGCCGCAGTCCGTGGCCTCCGGGAGCAGCAGCACGCAGGGAGGGCGGCCGGCCAGTCACCGGCAGCCCTGCGCAGGCCAGCCTCGGGGACCTGGCCCTGGTGGAGATGTCCCTCCTGCTCCTCCTGCTCCTGCTCCTGCTCCTGCTCCTGCTCCTGCTCCTGCTCCTGCTCCTGCTCCTGCTCCTGCTCCTCCTCCTGCTCCTGCTCCTGCTCCTGCTCCTCCTCCTCCTCCTCCTCCTCCTCCTCCTCCTCCTCCTCCTCATCATCATCATCAGCAGCAGCAGCAGCAGCAGCAGCATCATCATCATCATCATCATCATCATCATCAGCAGCAGCAGCAGCAGCAGCAGCAGCAGCATCATCATCATCATCATCATCAGCAGCAGCAGCATCATCATCATCATCATCATCCCAACGTGGGCGAAAAACACATCCGTATCCAGGGCCTCGCGGGCTGGGCTCCTGGGCCGCGACCCTGCTGATGCGGAGCGTTTTGTGCGCGGATGCCCCGCGCGGAACGTATCCGTGCGACTGCGCATCTGCGGGGTCTTGCCCCGAACCCCGACCGCGAGGGCGCATGCTTAATGCGTATATGGATACGTTCGCCGCTGGTGACGCCCCCATCCACGCCTCATCCTCGCCCCTCCACCTAGGGAGCCCACAAAGGACGTACGCGCCCAACCACGTACATGAACACGGTTTCCCATTCCGCCAGACCGGCCGCGTCATACGAAAGCTCGCGCAGTACGCACGTTCGAGACCAGCGCGGATTCGTGTACGTGTACGCTCCCCTGAGATCCGACGTGGCGAAAAGACTGCAACATCGTGAAAATCCGCGCCTGGAGCCCCGGAGCCCATATTTCTGCGTCACTTTTCGAGCCGGATCGATCTGTGAGGGTCCCAGGACCCGAGAAAAGGCGAAAACGCCCGCCTCGAACAGATCGAGTCGCCAGGACCTCGAGGGCCGTCCTCGCCCACCTCCGCTCACCCCCTGTGGCGCCACGCCCTCGGCTGCGCACGCAGCCAGCTGTCGGTCACCCTCTCCCTCCTGCCCGGCGCCCTCCCCCTCCGTCCGAGGGGGCACCTCCTCAGGGGGGGAAGCGCCGAGAGCCCTAATCGGCGATGCATCGCCGATGGATCGGCCATACATGAAGGGGCCCCAGGACACACAAATGAATACACACAAACAAAAAGACTCCCCATATTTTCCCAGATTTTCTGGGCTTTTGTCTTCCCCCCCACTGCCCATAGTTTCCCATATGTTCTGGGGAATGGACGATGAATTGTGTCTGTGTGTTTCTTCCCTCCTGAATACAGCCAACCCGTACGAGAAGGATGAGCAGTAGCAAGGGCTCCTAAGTTCGCGCTTCGCGCTGCGCGAAGCGCGAAGCGCGAATAACTTCGCGCTCTCGCGCCGCCCTCCCAAGGGGGAGAAGAGGAGGACGAGGAGGAGGGGGAGGAGGAACGAGGACCGCGAAGCGCGAAGCGCGAATAACTTCGCGCCCTCGGGGGAGCCCTTGAGTAGGGATGCGAGGGCCTCGGACGCCCATGCCTGGGCCCTTCGAGCGGGGCTGGCCGTCGAAGGTGGTCGAGGATGGACCGAAGAGGACGGAAGAGCTCCTCCTCCTCCTCCTCCTCCTCCTCCTCCTCCTCCTCCTCCTCCTCCTCCTCCCCCCTCCTCCCCTCCCCCTCCTCCTCCTCCTCCTCCTCCTCCTCCTCCTCCTCCTCCGCCTCCTCCTCCGCTCTCCTCCTCCTCCTCCGCCCTCCTCCTCGTCTGATGCAAGGGCACCCTGAGGAAGCTAATCATCCTTACTTGCGCGGTCTGACTGTAGGCCCCCGACAGCGAATCCGAACGCTCCTGGGCGGAGAAGGCTATCGGGCCCCTGTCGGCGATCGGTGGGCGACTGGGGATATATCACCTCCGGTGCCTGTCCCCCCCTTGACGGCTTCCCCGGGGCCGTAGGCGACCCGAGGAGGGGAGGGCGAGGAGGGGGAAGAGAAGGAGGGGGAGGAGGAGGAAGAGGAGGAGGAGGAGGACGACGAGGAGGAGGGGGAGGAGAAGGAGGAGGAGATGAAGGAGGAGGAGGAGGAGAAGGAGAAGGAGGAGGAAGAGGAGGAAGGAAGAGTAGGAGGACGGGTCGTCTAAGCCCTTCGGAGACCCTCCCCCCCCCCCCCTGTCGTTGCCCCCGACCGACGTCGCCACGATGGGCCTTCGGGCCAGAACTTGGACTTCTGGCGGCCGTTCGGGACGATCACGGCGCCCGCGGCTACGCAATCGCACGGACACGCTCCGCGCGGGGCACGCGTGGGAAAACTCCCCGAACCCACGGCATCGCGGCCCGAGGACTGGCCCACGAGGCCGTGGACATGGATGCGTGTCCCGCCCAAGACCGACGACGAGACCGATGTCCCCACGATGGCCTGCGGGCCATAACGTGGGCCTCTAGCGGCCGTCCCAGACGATCTGGGCAGCCCCGGAACGCCCTCGGCGAGGCGCAGCTGCTGGAAAGCACCCCCAGGCTGGAAAGCCGCGGACAACCGACGAAAACGTCCGAAAACCTCCGAAAACCTCCGAACCTCCGAACCTCGAGCGCCCCCTCCGAACCTCGAGATCTCGACTGGCTGCGCGCGGCCTCAGCAGGCGCATCCAGGCGCCGCGTGCGCCGCGCGCGCGGCCTATCGGCCCGGCGCACGTGCGGCGCGCACCAGCGCGCGGGCGCGGCGCCTCCTTCGCGCGCGCGCTGGGAGAGCCCGAACGGCTGAGCAGTGGTCGCGCTGGCGGGCTCGACGAGGGCGGTCGGCACAATCAGCGGCCTCGTCGTGCGCCCTGCCCGCGAGCGCGCCCTGGTGAGCTCGGCGCGCTCGCGCCAGCTCGAACATCCTGCCCCTCCCACCCATGCCTTCCCATCCCCTCCCACTGTGCTGAGTTTTTGCTCGATCCGCCAATGGGTGGTTCAGCGGACCTGGCATTCCCAGGAGGGCCCAGGAGGGCAGGAGGAGGGGAGGAGGAGAAGGGAGAGGGAGAGGGGGGAGGGGCGGTAGGGGAGCGGCGAGGAGAGTAGAGGCGGCGGGGATGGGACAGGGATGGGATGGAGGAGACGGGGAGGAGGATGGCGACGCGGACGGCCATCATCAGCACACAGACGACGATAAAAAGGACGCGGGCGACAAGGGACGACGATGACGACGACGACGACGACGACGACGACGACGACGACGACGACGAGGACGACGACGGCCCGCCTCAGACATCCGACGATGTGATCCGAATCTTGGGGAGGACCCATGCGCGCCCACTGACGTCCCGACCCCTTCCCCGGGGGCACCTTCTCGCCTCAGAGCCGCTCCCCATGGCCTCGGGGCCGCGAGCACGGCCCCAAAGAGGACGAGATCGGGGCAACGAGTCCGACACCTCCGGAACGCTATCGACGAGGCGTAGTTCCCCCCACCCCCGCGCAGCGAGAAAGCCCTCAAGAGCTCGCCAAAACGCCGGACAACCTGCGAGAACCTCGGAACCTCGACGACGACCACCACCACCACTGCGACGACGACGACCACCACCACCACCACCACGACGACAGCCACAAACATGTCTATACGTATCCACGCCCTCGCGGTACAGATTCGGGGGCGCGATCCCGTGGCTACGCATTCGCATGGACACGCCCCGCGCAGGGCACCTGCGAACAGGAATCCCCGAACCCACGGGATCGCGGCCCCGAGGCCCGGCCCGCGAAGTCGCAGATATGGGCACGATTCCCGCCCGAGGAATCCCACCAGCCCTTTGGGCGACAGGAGGTCTAACGAGGGTCCCTGTCCTCTTCCACAGCCCCTCTTTCCTCCGGGGAGGGGAACCCTCCCCCTCCCCTCCTGAAGGACCGCTGGGGGGAGGGATCGCGAGGTGTCGGATGCTCCTTTCTCGGCCATTGGGAGGGCCATTTCTTGCCACCCTCACGAGGATCGTGGCCCCCGAGGGGGGACCTAAATCAAATACTCCCCCCCCTTTATGTTTTTTCCCGACCGCTTCCTGGATGGCCCCAAAAGGCCCAAAGGTCCCCAAACTGGCCCAAAGAGCGCCCTAAGAAGCCCCAAAAGGCCCCCAAAAAACACCCGAAAGTCTCGGCCCGAGCGGCCCCCAGGAGGCCCCCGAGCGGCCCCCGAGGGGCTTCAGAGAGCCCAAAATGACCTTCAAGGTGGCTCACGATAGCCTAAGCTACCTCCAAATGGCTCCCAAGATGCTCTAAGAGGCCCCTAAACCGCTCCAAGACGGCTCATCCAGGCCGGCCTCCCTCGCTGTTTGACTATGCGTGTCTCTTCTTCTCTCCCCCGTCAGCTTTCACGGGCATCGTTTCTGGATGGGCTGGTGGGGATACTTTTGGGTCGGCAGCCGCAGGCGAGAGCGCCAGCGGCGAGTCAGGGTCCGAGCGGGGCGCGCGAGGGCCGAATTAATCAGGAGCAAACTGCTGGTGGGGATATTTTTTCGGTCGCGGCCGCGAGACGACGGTCAGGCGGCAAGAGCAAAGTCCTGGACGCGAGCTAGGCGAATTATCTAGGACAGGCGCAAGCCGGCCGGCCACACTCAGACAGCAGATGCGAAGCTGACGGGGGGTGGAGCTGACGGCGGAGAACGTCCTGCAAGCTCGAGCGCGTGCACCGGACAAAGTGCCTCGGAATTCATAGCTTGCCATGGCGCCACCCACAATGGAGAGACGAGGAACACCTTGGTCAGGTCCAGCTGGGGGATGGTAAGTGGGGGCCACTGAAGTGAGTCGCCGATAAGGCGACTGGTGGGGATACGCGAAGCGTCAAGGCTTGCAGTCTGAAGTTGTTTAACCTGAAATGCATGCGTGTGTAAGCGAAAGGAGCAGACGGGAAGGTCACATGACCACTGGACAACATGACGCCTGGAGTTGCTCCCCGCACAGCAGACCAGCGAGGGAATCGGCAAACAATGCGACCTGCCGCAGTCATGGCGGGACCCACAACGAAATGATGGCTGTGGTCAACTCGTTGAGCATTGCGGCGGAGCTCCCTGTCAACCTTGTCCAATGCGCGCACTACTGAATCTGCAACTGGCTCGCAGTACTTACAAAAAACCTCTCTGTACAACGCGGGCGGCGCAAGTCAGAGACATGGGATATCGACCTGACTCGCTGTTGAAACTGAGTTCCACGAGCTGGGCACCTGGAGCCGGCCAAAAACCAGTCGAACCTCAAGGCGCGCGACGTGAATAATTCGCTGGTGGCTTTGGAGCGCCTGCTCGGAAATAGATGCGTCGCCACAATGACACGCGAACGCCTCGCGCCACAGAGTGGGAGATTGGGAGCGGCGCGGACGTCGCAGACCGAGTCGCAGAAAAGCAATCGATCGACAAGCGATTTCCAACTGCGGTCGTCGAGCACAATTGAAGGGGCCCCAGGACACACAAACAAATACACACAAATAAAAGGATCCCCCATATTTCCCCATACTTTCTGGGTTTTTGCCGTCCCCCCCCACGTCCCATATATTTTCCCATATTTCTGGGGAGTCGACGATTAATCGCGTCTGTGTTTTTTTCCCCTCCTGAACGATGCGCATCCATGCTTCGGGCAGCAACGCTGCCGAGGCCACTCGGCATCCCGCCCGAGCGCAAAGAGTCCACCGGAGCTTCCGCCCCCGGGGCGCGCGCGCGCAGGAGCGCGAGCAGAGCCCGGCGGGCGCTCGCGGGCAAGACGTCCGCAGCACTTCAGGCGCGATTCCGGCGACAGTCGGCACTGATTACGTAGTAGGCCGATCCTGCCAAATCAAGGGTGCCCTTGTGTCCTGTGCCTCGCGACCCATGCCTCCTGCATTCCTATGGCAATGTGGCACTCGGAAGGGTCTTGTGTCCTCTCGCGTGTCTTGTCCAATCAAATCCGACTGCATGGTACACTGGATCGCAGGCTGGCGCAAAGCAGATCGCACCTCCTTGTCGCAGTGTTCCACGCGACAGGATCGAGGTTCGCCGAAGATGCGGCGAAGTATGGTCAAACAGGCTGCGTTGAGCCTCTTCAGATGACGTGGAGATGGAGTCAAGACGTGCACGCCATGCAAAGGCTTTCAGAGGAGAGGGCGCTGCATAAAATATCATGTGCGGGCCTGCGGCACGAGTGCCGCTCCAAAGACTGTATGCCGATATGGTTCAGACAGCCTTGCAAGTAGCATCGGACAAGCTGCGAGCACACACAAAAATCACGTGGTGCCGAGATGTTTGTACGAAGATACCACGCGGATGCGCACGTCGCGGCGGGGCACCTGGACAGAGAGCTGCGCAGAGGCGTCGCGACGAGCTTCGCAGTACGCTGTTGCGCGAGTGCCTCGGTACATAAGCAATGACTCTGTTTTTCCAGGCGCAGCATTGATCTGCAAATGAAGGTTTTCAAATGCAGTGAAGATCGTGTCGAGCAGCATTTCGATATGTTTATCGATTTCCGCCGGGGAGGAAGCTACGACGGCCAACGCTTCATCGTAAATGGAAGCTGCATACAACACAGACTCCTCCTGACCTGTGGAGGGGTCATGTGGGGCCCAGCAAGCACCGCCAGGGAGGGGGAGCATCAAGGAACCCCCTTTTTTCTGGAGTTTGCTGGACACGAGGCCCAGGGCAATACCATGGACGCCGTTAAAAATGGTGGCACCTGACTTGCAGCCTTGTCGGCCTCCCGTCCGGATCGTGACGGACGTGGGCAGGTCTGAAACCTAGGGCTCCCAACTTCGCGTTTCGCGCTGCGCGAAGCGCGAAGCGCGAATAACTTCGCGCTCTCGCGCCGCCCTCCCAAAGGGAGAATAGGAGGACGAGGAGGAGGGGGAGAAGGAACGAGGACCGCGAAGCGCGAAGCGCGAATAACTTCGCGCCCTCGAGGGAGCCCTTGGAAACGGCCACCCAGGCGCCTTCATGGAGCGCGCAAATTATTTCGGCAGCGGCACCGACCACTCCCCGCTGCTTCCGCGGGCGGCCGTGCTCCGCAAGACAGGCCAACGTCCAGTTACTCAGCCGACTCACTCGAGACTCCAAGCGAACTCAGGTGAGATCGACGGGACCCTGCGGGCATCCGGCATCCGCCCCCAGCCAAGAATCAGCTGCCGAATTACGCGGCCACATATTTCTGTCAAAGCAACATACAATACGAATATCGACAGATTTGCAAGCTCGGCGTAATCGATGAGGGACTGCAGCAGATAGGACGCCATAGCAGTCCCCCTGCGAGGGATGGCTCCGTACTGTGACTCAGGCTGGTGAGACACTGCGAGCAAAATCTTACGATTGTCGTCAGTAATCTGGGCATCGCCCTTGCGCTTGAAAATCTTAGATATCTTGAGACTGCAACTCCTGGCGCAATGAAAAAATGATTCCCGCCCACGAACAACGACGAGACCGATATTCTTACGATGGCTTTCGGGCCATGACGTGGGCCTCTGGCGGCCATTCCAGACGATCTGGGCAGCCCTGGAGCGCACTCGGCGAGGCGCAGCTGCTGGAAACCACCCCGAGGCTGGAAGGCCGCGGACAACCGACGAAAACGTCCGAAAAAATCCGAACCTCGAACCTCGAGCGCCCCCTCCGAACCTCGAGATCTCGAGCCACCCCCACCTCGAACCTCCCAACCTCGATCCTCGAACCTCCGAAAACCTCCGAACCTCGAACCTCCGAACCTCGAACCTCGAACCTCGAACCTCGAGCCACCCCGCCCTGGCGATCGTCCAGGGCGCGCATCAAGATGACTCGAAACGGCCGATCCCGCCAGAGTGCTTTTTGATAGAAATATTCACCCGATCGAGCTGAGATCAAGATGGCGAGCGGGAATAAGATCGAATATCACGGGACAAAAATACTAGAGCTCAAACGAATGGTTCAATTTCGAGAACAGAATTTTCAACCGACCAAAAGTCAGCAAAAGTTCCGTCGAGATTTTTCTTGCCAACTAGCTCTCCAGCGCGCCGGAATTACTCTTAAGCTTCCAGCAACTAGCTTAGGGAAGCTCTACGAGTCACTTGGTAGCGTCCATTGGTAGCGTCCAACCACCCCAACCCAACCCGAAGACCCGAATTTGGGGTTGGGGGGGGAAGGGGTCCACATGCGTTTTTTCTATGTTTCCCCCCCCCCCACACTGGAAGTCGAGGGTAAATATGAGCCTTCTGGTTGGGTTGGGGTGGTTTGGTGGGTGGTGATGGACGACGACCCGCCCACGCGGGTCATGAGGGCAGCCACCAGCACGGCCCCGGCGAGCGCGCCGGAGCCCCGGGCCGCAGCGGCGGGCCCGATCGGCTCCGGGGCGGCGCCGCGGTGAGCTCCAGGCAGCGCAGCCCTGCCCGGGTCGAGGCGGGGAGGAGGAGGGGGACGAGGGGGAGGAGGGGGAGGAGGAGTAGGAGTAGGAGTAGGAGTCAAGCTAGCCAGCTCGAGCGAGTCAAGCATGGCATGCCCAGTCCCACCCGCCCTCCCACAACATAAGAAGCAAAGCTGGCACAACTGGGGGCCGAAGTCACACCGGCCAGCCGGTTTGGTACAGCTGATGCGGCCGCGATGGCGGTTGCCGACGGGAACTGGCGAGCGCGTGTTGAATGCCGCGCACGCATTGCCAGACGAGTCGAGAATGGCCCGGTACACCGCAGGAAGCCAGAGGTGGCCGGAGGAAGCCCGACGGTCTGACAGGACACCCCAAAGCATTTTTGTGAAAAAGCATTGGGTTTTTGATGTTTTTATGTTGAAATGCTTGCAAACACACGGTGTTCGGTAGGATTCTGACATGAACGCGCGAGTGTGCTCTTTGTGGTATTTTTTGCACAGGATTCGCGGCCTGGGTGCATGACAGAGCATCGCGAGTGCACCGCGCGATGACGTGAAATCGCTGGATTTGGCAGAATTCTTAAGATTCCTATGGTTTTCCTATGATTTCAGCAAGAGAGCCCGGGCGGGAAATTTGTACAATTTTTGTGAAAAAGCATTGGGTTTTTGATGTTTTTATGTTGAAATGCTTGCAAACACACGGTGTTCGGTAGGATTCTGACATGAACGCGCGCGTGTGCTCTTTGTGGTATTTTTTGCAATGGATTATCGCCGTGGACGACAGGACGTCCATGTCGAGAGGAAAAAATAAGAAAAATGTTGATTTTGTATTGTTTTTTACAGGTTAGGATGGGACCACCCGGATGCGGCCCCTATCTGCCGGCCTGAGGGGGGAGTAGGAGTATATTCTAATAAGGAATAAGGATAGGAGTCAAGCTAGCCAGCTCGAGCGAGTCAAGCATGGCATGCCCAGTCCCACCCGCCCTCCCACAACATAAGAAGCAAAGCTGGCACAACTGGGGGCCGAAGTCACACCGGCCAGCCGGTTTGGTACAGCTGATGCGGCCGCGATGGCGGTTGCCGACGGGAACTGGCGAGCGCGTGTTGAATGCCGCGCACGCATTGCCAGACGAGTCGAGAATGGCCCGGTACACCGCAGGAAGCCAGAGGTGGCCGGAGGAAGCCCGACGGTCTGACAGGACACCCCAAAGCATTTTTGTGAAAAAGCATTGGGTTTTTGATGTTTTTATATTGAAATGCTTGCAAACACACGGTGTTCGGTAGGATTCTGACATGAACGCGCGAGTGTGCTCTTTGTGGTATTTTTTGCACAGGATTCGCGGCCTGGGTGCATGACAGAGCATCGCGAGTGCACCGCGCGATGACGTGAAATCGCTGGATTTGACCGAATTCTTAAGATTCCTATGGTTTTCCTATGATTTCAGCAAGAGAGCCCGGGCGGGAAATTTGTACAATTTTTGTGACAAGCATTGGGTGTTTGATGTTTTTATGTTGAAATGCTTGCAAACACACGGTGTTCGGTAGGATTCTGACATGAACGCGCGTGTGTGCTCTTTGTGGTATTTTTTGCAATGGATTATCGCCGTGGACGACAGGACGTCCATGTCGAGAGGAAAAATAAGAAAAATGTTGATTTTGTATTGTTTTTTACAGGTTAGGATGGGACCACCCGGATGCGGCCCCTAATGGCCGGCCTGAGGGGGGAGTAGGAGTATATTCTAATAAGGAATAAGGATAGGAGTAGGAGTAGGAGTAGGAGTAGGAGTCACGCTAGCCAGCTCGAGCGAGTCAAGCATGGCATGCCCAGTCCCACCCGCCCTCCCACAACATAAGAAGCAAAGCTGGCACAACTGGGGGCCGA
>CAUYUJ010002467.1:52500-89465 GCA_963575745.1 Prorocentrum cordatum
GTCAGCATCGCCGTCAGCGGTCTCATCATCACCAGCATCAGCATCGCCATCGTCAGTATCGTCATCATCAGCGAACGCAGCACCGTCAACATCATCAGCATCATCATCGGCATCACCATCACCACCACAATCAGCACCATCATCACCATCAACATCATCAGGAATATCCTCATCACCATCAGAATCAGCATTGCTGTCGTCATCACCATCATCATCCGCATTATCATCATCAGCAGCATCAGCATCGCCATCACCATCGGTATCTTCATCATCGTCATCATCAGCAGCATCGGCATAGTCGTCATAAGCAGCAGCATCATCATCATCAGCAGCAGTATCAGCATCATCAGGAGTATCGTCATCACCATCAGCGTCAGCATCATCACCACCAGCGTAAGCAGCATCATCGACATAACCAGCATCATCAGCAACAGCATCATCATCATCACCATCAGTACCATCTACAGCAACATCAGCATCATAATCAGCAGCAGCAGCATCATCAGCATCATCAACATCATCCGCCGCATCGGCATCATCAGGATCAGCATCAGCAGCATCATTAGCATCACCAACAACAACAGCATCAGCAGCATCATCGTCAGCATCATCACAAGCATCAGCATCATCTCACTATCGGCACTATCACCAACACCATCAACATCAGCACCAGCATCATCACCAGCATCCGCATCAGCACCCCCATAATCAACACCACCATCTGCATCAACATCGCCGTCAGCGGTATCATCATCACCAGCATCAGCATCGTCATCGTCAGCGTCATCATCATCAGCAACAGCATCATCATCATCAGCGTCATCAGCATCGTCATCATCGCTATCATCACCGTGATAAGAATTATCCTCAGCATCGTCAGCATCACCATCAGCATCAACATCCTCAGATCATCAGCCGCATCGTCAGCAATAACTGGCATCGCCATCATCCTCACCATCATCTTCATCACCATCATCAGCATCAACATCAGCAGCATCATCAGCATCAACATCCGTGCCCTCAACATCGTCAGCATCGCCGTCAGCGGTCTCATCATCACCAGCATCAGCATCGCCATCGTCAATATCGTCATCATCAGCGAACGCAGCACCGTCAACATCATCAGCATCATCATCGGCATCATCATCACCACCACAATCAGCACCGACATCATCAACAACATCATCAAGATTATCCTCATCACCATCAACATCAGCATTGTTATCGTCATCACCATCATCATCCGCATTATCATCATCAGCAGCACCAGCATCGCCATCATCATCAGCAGCATCATCATCAGCAGTTGCAGCATAATCATCAGCATCATCAACATCGTCATCATCAGCATCGTATTTATCATCATCATCATCACATCATCATCAGCATCATCATCACCATCATCACTAGCAGCATCAGCATCAACATCAGCATCACCATCATTACCACCACCACCAGCATCATCATCATAAGCAACAGCAACACCAACCCTGCCGTAACCATCTCCTTCGTACGCAGATTCATCATCCCGTGTCGCATTTTCTCATCCTCGCCACCGCCACCACAGCCACCAGCATCATTCCCCCCGTCAATATCCTTATTTGTCGTGTCCTCCGTCACCTCTTCCTCTTCTTCCTCCTCCTCATTCCGTCCCCTCCTCATCGTTCCCTGTTCTCTTCATGTCTCTCCCTACCCTCATCCTTATCATTCTCTCCCTTCCTATCCTTACCTTCCCCTCTCTCGTCTCCTCCACCTCTACCGCTTCCACCTCATCCTCCTCGTCATCCGCCTCCCCCTCCTCCTCCTCCCCCCCTTCCTCCCCATCTTGTCCAAGTAAAAATATGAGATCCTCGTCGCGCCAACTAATGCACACAGGCTAGGCGGTTGCCCAGCCGTTTCGCCCGATACGGCCGCGAGACTCATGGCCCTGAAAGCTGAAAACTCCGCACCGTGTACACGGTGGAAGGCCGGCCATCTTCTAAATGAACTGTTCGCAAGAGCGCCGAGTACGCTCGTCTTGAATGGCATCCACCCACTATACAGATGCAGGGCGGGCCGTTCGGGAGCGTGTTTTTGTTCTGCGTTTCGACATTGGGCGCTAGCGGGGGGGGGGTCTGGCTCAAGACCTCTGCTCGGTGTGACTGTTTGCAAGAGTGCTGCCTCTGGGGGGGGGGGGGGGGCTCCACCGCCCGAAAACGGGCGCCAACCACAAAACAGCCGAGATCTGCTCCGTGGGGGGGAGGGGGGGGGGGCGTAGGGTGGAGCTTTACCCCGCGCCGATCGGCAAAACGGTGAAGAGGCCGCCGATCGCTTCCCGCAGCGCGGCGCTCGCCGCGGCGGCGCCTCGCACGCGCGCCGCCCGCTCGCGCCCGCCCGGGCAGCCCGAGCCCGCCCCCCACGCGGCCCGGAGGGCGGCTCCCCCTCGGGGGCGAGGCCCCCCGCCCGCGCGGGGCAGGCCTCCGGGCCCCGGTCGCGGCTCCTCCAAGGAGGACGCGCTCCTCCGGCTCGCCTGCGCCTTCGGCGTCCTTCGGCGTTAAAAGAGAGAGAGAGAGAGAGAGAGAGAGTCACCTCCTGTACAACAAGAAATGAAATGACACTCCCGCAACAAAGAGAAAGAAAAGAAAGACGAGTTAGGCTGCCTGGCGAGCTCAGCGGCCTCGGGGCGGCGGCGGAGCCTCCTCGTCCTCCTTCTCGGTCCGTCCTCATCCCCAACTCCTCGTCCCGATCTGTGACTCGGACGCCTCCCCGTCGGACGCCTCCTCGTCGCATCCTTCGCCTCCTCCCGTTCTTCCTCCTCCTCCTCCTCCTCCTCCTCGTCCTCTTTCTCCTCCTTCCCCTCCTCCTCCTGTTCCTGACGCCATCCTCGGCGGACCCCAGACTTGTCCGTGAAGCAGTCCAGGCGTTCCGCTTACGACTTCCTCTCGTTGGACCTTCAAGCTCGAAACTTACAATATGGGCGAGTAACGGCCAGTTGGCGATGGACTACGGAACGAGACGTAACGCTGTGATTATGAAGCTTAAAACTTCCAGCAGCCTCACATACAGAGGGCTGGACGGTTTCAAGTTTGGTGTTCGCCAAAGCCTGTTCAAGTGTATGCGATCATGAACCTGGCGACATTCCCACCCGTTGCGCTGATGGAGTATTTCTCGAATATCGTGTGCTCTTGAGACTTGCTTGACATTCATGCGCGTGAGGCTTGACATATCTCCAGCATCTACACAAGTCGGTGATGCGAAAGGTTGAAAGGGTGACTGGGGACCCTGTATGCTAAATGGAGGCTCCACCGTCACTCAGTTTGCATGCAGCAAAGTTCGGTGACATCCTTCGCATAAGATCTCATTCGGAGGAGGGACCCCTCCTCACACCACCCTTTCAGATTGAATCATGACCTATTTCGATCACAACTCGCTTGTTCTGAAGACACGGCTACGCCCGAAATTGCCCTCCTTACCAACACACACAGGCACACAGGCACACACACACACGCACGCACGCACGCACGCATGCTTTGCTGAAGGCTGGGTAGCAGGCACCACTGTGTTTTCAAGCTCTGCGTAGTGAAGAGATGGAGCACGTCGTAGTCAACTGCAGCACTGCGCACCACCCAGCGAAGAACTTCCCTTTCGACATATGCGCTCCCTCCCCCGTTCCAGTGTTGCCCGAGGTGACCGTGGCCAGAGGTTGCCGCGATGCCCTGGTGGCCTTCGGAGCACCAATTCACGAAGCCTGGGGGGCCGCCGGGCAGCTCCAGTGGCGCGGGAAGCTGGGGACATGTACGCCCTGGGCCAAGACCACACCGAGCATCCTCGGACCCGTCCCCCTCCCACGTCCCTCCATAGGGGAACAAACAATGACATAAACATCAAAACTCGGAGGTCCGCGCGGATTTCTCGGATCGGCGCTGGACCCCCCTCCCGGGCGCGCGGAGCGCGCCAGGGGCGGCGCCAGAGGCGCCGCCGGGGGGCCCCAGCGCCGATCCGAGAAATCCGCGCGGACCTCCGAGTTTTTCTGTTTACGTCACTTTTTGCTACCCTACTCCAGACCAGACGGGTTCAGAGCGTGCCACGCAAGAGGAGAGGCACATCTGGAGGACTTCTCGGCACCAGGGCTGCGCCGGCGACGAGGCACAGCAAGAAAGAGCGGGGCAGGGTCCCCACCCGTCCCCCCCTCCGCCCTCCCCCCGGTCTCGCCCGCATCCTACGACGTCGTGATTTCACAGCGTGGACTCTAGTAAGGGGGCCACATGCAAACCCTACCCCTACCCCCCACGAGTTCTGAGGGGGAGGGTGGGGTTCACTTCACTCGGGAGCTCTCGAACGGAGTGAACCCCACCCTCCCCCTCAGAAATCGTGGGGGGTAGGGGTAGGGTTCGCATGTGGCCCCCGATCTAGGACGTCTCGCCCCCCTGGGAGCGGCTCTCGATCCCGAGTCTTAGATCGGGCATGTCCTCCTACAGGCGGATTTTGGACGAAAGGAAACAAACAGCCAAAACGTATGCGAAAATGGCTCGGGGATGGACAGACCTCCCTTCAGTAAAACGTGGCTTAGTGGAAACGACCTCGGGCCCAAACCTGGCGGGCGCAAGCCTGGAAAATGACGGCCGCAACGACCTCTCGCAAACCGAAAACGGCCGATTCGCCGATCGACGTGTCAGGGCAGGAGGTCTATCAACCTCCGATCCGTTGAGAGATCGGATCCAGAGGCGGAATCCGAAGTCGCATCGAATCGGAATCGGAGGCCACCAGAATCGAATCGCATCGAATCGGAGGAGTGGAAGCGAGCCCTGCCAAGGCGGTACCGACCCCTTCCCCGTGGCCAATTCGTCGCACCAAATTCGCTTCAGGTGGTCCCGGCCCGACAACTGGCCCCGCTGGCCAGCATCGAAGAAAAACACACAGATTGAAATCAGCCTGACGAAGGACCCAACCATATGCAGCTGCGAGTGCCGCATTGTGGGTACCGCTTTCGGTGGAGCTCCCTATGGGACCAAGAAACGTGCGAGGGGTGCGCCGACATCGGTGGCGCGGACGCATGTGGACCCGCCACTAGGGCCTTCGGTGGAGCTCCTTATGGAGCCACGAAGCGTTGTCATGGGTGGGGGAGACGCATGCGAACTGCGCCATTGGGACCTTCGTTGGAGCTCCGTATGGGGCCACGAAACGCTGTCATGGGCGGGGGGGACGCATGCGAACGGTGCCACTGGCGCATTTCGTGGAGCTCCCTAAGGGGCCACGAAACGCTGTCCGGGTCGGGGGAGACGCATGCGAACGATGCCACTGGGGCCTTCGGTGGAGCTTCCTATGGGGCAGCGAAACGCTGTCATGGGTGGCTGAAGCGCATACGGACCCTGTCACTGGGGCCTTCGGTGGAGCTCCTTGTGGGGCCACGAACCGTGTGAGGGGTGTGCCTACATGGGTGGCGTTGGCGCATGCGGACCCTGCCACTGGAGCCTTCGGTGGAGCTCCCTATGGGACCACGAAGCGCTGTCATGGGTGGCGTTGGCGCATGCAGACCCTGCCACTGGAGCCTTCGGTGGAGTTCCCTATGGGGCCACGAAGCGCTGTCCTGGGTGGCGTTGACGCATGCGGACCCTGCCACTGGAGCTTATCGGTGGAGCTCCTTGTGGGGCCACGAACCGTGTGAGGGGTGTGCCGAAATGGGTGGGATGATGCTGATGGTGACGATGATGATGATGATGCCGTCGATGGGACGAGGGAAGACGGGGTGGGAAGAGGGAGAAGTGGAAGGAGGAGAGGAAAGGAGGAGGAGGAGGAGGAGGAGGAGACGCGGGGCGCTGCGAGCCTTGCCAAGGCGGTAACCGACCTCTTCCCCGTGGCCAGTTCTTCGCCCCATATTCGCTTCAGAGCCCGACAACTGGCCCCGCAAGCCAACCTCAAAGAAAAACACCCAGATTGAAATTAACCTGACGAAAGACCCAACCATATGCAGCTGCGAGTGCCGCATTGTGGGCACCGCTTGCGGTGGAGCTCCCTATGGGGCCACGAAACGTGGGAGGGGTGCGCCGAAATCGGTGGCGCGGACGCATGTGGACACCGCCACTAGGGCTTTCGGTGGAGCCCCCATATGGGGCCACGAAATGTTGTCATGGACGGGGGGGGCGCATGCGAACTGCGCCACTGCCGCCTTCGGTGGAGCTCCCTATGGAGCCACGAAGCGTTGTCCTGGGCGGGGGGGACGCATGCGAACGGCGCCACTGGAACGTTCGGTGGAGCTCCCAATGGGGCCACGAAACGCTGTCCTGGACGGAGTTGACGCATGCGGACAGTGCCACGGGAACCTTCGGTGGGGCTCCCCGTGGGGCCACGAAACGCTGTCCTAGGTGGGGGAGACGCATGCGAACGGTGCCACTGGGGCCTTCGGTGGAGCTCCCCATGGGGCCACGAAACGATGTCCTGGGCGGGGGAGACGCCTTCGGTGGAGCTCCCCATGGGGCCACGAAGCGCTGTCATGGGTGGCGGTGACGGATGCGGACCCTGCCACTGGGGCCTTCGCGGGAGCTCCCTGTGGGGCCACGAAACCGTGTGAGGGGTGTGCCTACATGACTGTTGTTGACGCGCGCGGACACTGCCACTGGAGCCTTCGGTGGAGCTCCGTATAGGGCCACGAAACGCTGTCCTGGGTGGCGTTGACGCATGCGGACCCTGCCAGTGGAGCCTTCGGTTGGGCTCCCTATGGGGCTGACGTTGGCGCATACGGACCCTGCCACTGGAGCCTTCGGTGGAGCTCCCGATGGAGCCACGAAACCCTGTCCTGGGTGGGGGAGACGCATGCGAACGATGCCACTGGAAACGTCGGTGGAGCTCCCTATGGGGCCAGGAAGCGCTGTCCTGTGTGGCGGTGACGCATGCGGGCCCTGCCACTGGAGCCTTCGGTGTAGCTCCCGACGGAGCCACGAAGCCCTGTCATGGGTGGCGTTGACGCACGCGGACCCTGCCACTGGAGCCTTCGGTGGAGGTCCGTATAGGGCCTCGAAACGCTGTCCTGTGTGGCGTTGACGCATGCGGACCCTGCCACTGGAGCCTTCGGTGGGGCTCCCTGTGGGGCCACGAAACGCTGTCCTGAGTGGCGTTGGCGCATGCAGACCCTGCCATTGGAGCCTTCGGTGGAGCTCCCTATCGGGCCACGAAGCGCTGTCCCGGGTGGTGTTGACGCATGCGGACCCTGCCACTGGAGCCTTCGGTAGAGCTCCCTATGGGGCCACGAACCGTGTGAGGAGTGTGCAGAAACGGGTGGGATGATGCTGATGGTGACGATGATGATGATGCCGTCGATGGGAGGAGGGAGGACGAGGAGGAGGCAGTGGGAACGACGACGAGGCGAATCGGAGGAGGGAGGAGGGGGAGGAGGGGGAGGAGGAGGAGAGGAGAGAAGAGGAGAGGGGAGGAGAGGGGAGGAGGAGAGGAGAGGAGAGGAGAGGAGAGGAGAGGAGAGGAGAGGAGAGGAGAGGAGAGGAGAGGAGAGGAGAGGAGAGGAGAGGAGAGGAGAGGAGAGGAGAGGGGAGGAATGACGCGGGGCGCTGTCTCTTCACAACGAAGACCCCCTCTTCACCACGGGATGGTTGGGAAATATCATCGGAGACCTTTGGGCTCCGACCCGGTCTGCTCGGACCCCCTCTGTGGGAGGCCCGCAGAGGACGTGCGCCCAACCACGCACACGGAGACGGCCCCCCCCAGTCCGCGAGACCTGCTGCGCCATACGCGCGTTCGCGCACTGCGTACTTGTGAAACCAGCGTGCTTATGTACGCACACGCCCTTCGAAGAAGTAAACATGGCATAAGCATAAACTTTTGGCGATCCGCGCTCAACGTTTTATGTTTATGCCGTTGTTTATTCTTCGAGTCCTTCTGTCGCTCCTGGCTCTGGACGGCCTGGGGCGCCGGAATTCCACCCAGTGCAGGAAAGCCCAGAATCGAGTCGACAAGTCGGATCGGCGATCGAAATGAATCGGATCGGAGGAAGATCGGCAGCCGAGTCGGGAGAAGCCGAATCGGTGGAAATCGGCAGGCTGGCATGCCTCCAGGGTAAAGAATCGGAGTCCAAATCGGAATCCGAAGTCGAATCGGATCGGAATCGGACGCCACCAAAATCGAATCGTATCAAATCGGAGGAATCGAAACGTTGGAGGCCTGGAAATTGGCACCAACACCAGCACAGGGGCTTGCCTCCAAATGGGGAAGGTGATCCTAGATTTCGGCGCTGGTGGTCATATGTCGGCCACCTTGGAAGCCAGAGCATTACCACCATCACCGAGATCGGGACCGTCTTCCCTCGGTGGAGGCACACCGCCGATCTTGATGTCGGTGTGAACCTCTAGGCTTATGTTGTTCCCATCCTACTTAAAGACCACATCCCAGAAATAATTTCGAGCACCCGTAAAGGTGTCAAGAGAGTGTCGAGACAGTGTCGAAACAGTGCCCGGCGCGTGTCTCCCAGGGCCCGACACGTAAAAACCCTTGAGTTTCGGTACACTTCTTTGGGCGCTCGAACCTCCTTCTGGTACTCAAGGCTAAAGCAGGTTGGAACATCACAACTAGGGGGCAAACAAACCTACCCCGCTTTTGACCACCCTCGCTTCCAAGAGATACCAAGCGATGCCAAACTACGGCCCGTACTGGCCAGGCCGCTTGACGAGGAGGCGCGTGGTATGACTCGGTTTTGTCTGGAAGCGAAAGCGGGGCAGGTCATTCACGCTCTGAATAACTCTGGGCCGGACGAGCCCTGCCCGTCAGAATCCAAGAAACCCAGGGCACCCTGGCAGAATCCAACTGGTTTCTTGGCACGCGCCCCCACTGTAGGCCTGACGAGCCCCGCCCGTGCCCCCCTCCGCGAAGGCGGCGGCGCAGCCGATGCCCAGGCACCTCGCCCTCCGAGGCATCCCGCCCGGGCCGCGCGGCCGGCGCGGGGCCCCTCGACGGCTCGCCGGGGCCGAGCGGGCGCGGGAGGAGCGGGCGGCGGCGGCAAGGCGGCCGCGGCGACGACGGCGAGGAGCGAGGGTCGAAGATCCGGGGCTCGAGGCGCGAGGGTCGGGGCTCGAGGCCCGGGGGGCCGAGGCTCGAGGCTCGAGGCTCCGAGGCTCGAGGCTCGGGGCTCGTGGCTCGAGGCTCGAGGCTCCGAGGCTCGAGGCTCCGAGGCTCGGAGGCTCGAGGCTCGAGGCTCGAGGGCCAGGGATCGAGGAGCAGGGATCGAGGCTCGAGGCTCGTGGCTCGAGGCTCGAGGCTCGAGGGCCGGGGATCGAGGAGCAGGGATAGAGGCTCGAGGCTCGAGGCTCGAAGTTCCCCGGTAAAGCTTTGCCTCGGGACCCCTGGCCAGAGGCGCGGGGCTCGGGGACCTTCGTCGGAGGCGGCCCTCGGCGCCCCTCAGGGCTGCTTCTCGGGGCTGCCTGGGGTTGACCGTGCGCAGCGACTCCAAGGAATGCCAAGCACGACGATCGAGGATACAGTACAGTGGGGGCCCATGCCAAGAAACACCCTGCTTGCCTCCGGGGTGTTTCTTCGGTTTCGATGGTTTTGCCATGGGCAGCGTGACGCTCCCACACGAAAAATCGATGGACGTCCATCGTTTTTCGGCGTGGGAGCGTCGCGCTCTTCGTCGCAAAACCATCGAGACCCAAGAAACCCAGGGAACCCTGGAGGCCAGCGGGGGGGTTCTTGGCATGTGCCTCCACCGTAGAAGTGCTCGGATGGTTTGGACCATCACCTTCGCCTCTGGAGGCCCTCTCCCCCTGGGGCAGGGGGCGGCGGCCAGACGCCGCTCCTGCACCGGCTGTGTGCCAGCACCGATCCGACGACGACGACAACAACGACGGCAGCGACGACCACGATGGCGACGGCGGCGACGACGATGACGACCACGACGTCGGCGGCGACGGCGGCGGCGGCCGAGGACGACGACGGTGGCAACGGCGGCGGCGACGGCGACGGCGACGGCGCCAATGATCGAGGATCGAAGTTCCCTACGCAGGCTTTGCCTGATGGGTTCTGACTAGCTTGTTGAAGAGACTGGTGGGTGCGTAGCCCTTCGTCAGAGGCGGTCCTCGGCGTCCCTCAGCGTTCCAATGGGTTGCCCGGGGTTGCCTGAGGTTGCCAGGGGTTCCCTGGGGTTGGCCAGGGGTTGGCCAGGGGTTGGCCAGGGGTTGGCCAGGGGTTGCCCAAGGGTTGACCAAGGGTTGCCCAGGGTTGCCCAGGGTTGCCCAGGGCTGCCTGGGCAATGCCAAGCAACGCAAAGCAACGCCAAGCAATGCCAAGCAATGCAAAACAATGGCCAACACCACCAATCAATGCAAAGCAGTGCAAAGAAATGGAGAGCAATGCAATGCTTCGCACTGTTCAGGACTGTTTTGGAGTGCTTTGCAATTGGGATCGCGCCGGGTCCACTGGTGAACGGTTTTGGGGCAATCTCCCCTGCCTCTGGAGGCACTCCGCCCCTCGACAGTGGGGGGGGGGCGGCGGCCACACGGCACCTCCAAGACGGCGCCGGCTGTGCGCCAGTGGTCCAGGGCCCTGTATCGGCATGTACGTACAGTCGGGCTGCTGAAATAAAGAACGCTAAATGAGGCACGAAGCCCCTCTGCGGCCTCAAAAAGGCCCGGGTGCACGAGAAGGGAGGGCCAGAGGAACAACCACGGAAGGACGTAAGGAAAATCGAGCCCCTTCCGACTCCAAACTGCTCCTTCTTTCAGCGTCTTGGCTGCACGCCTGCATGGCCAGGGAGCCCGCAGAGGGCGTACCCGACGCTCGCTGGCGCGCCCCCGCGGCCGCGCCTGCCCCGAGAGGGCCAGGCGAGGGCCCCGGAGGTGTGCCCGTGAGTCGGGGATCTAGGGCTCCCAACTTCGCGCTTCGCGCTGCGCGAAGCGCGAAGCGCGAATAACTTCGCGCCCTCGCGCCGCCCCCCCAAAGGGAGAAAAGGAGGACGAGGAGGAGGGGGAGAAGGAACGAGGACCGCGAAGCGCGAAGCGCGAATAACTTCGCGCCCTCGGGGGAGCCCTTGGGGATGGACAGACCCCCCTTTAGCAAAGCGTGGTTTATGACTACCTACCAGACCACCCCAACCCGACCCGAAGACCCGAATTTCGGGCTGGGGGGGGGTAAGGGCTCCGCACGTGCTTTTTCGATGTTTCCCGACCCCCCCCACTGGAAATCGAGGATGATTTTGGGCCTTCGGGTTGGGTTGGGGTGGTTTGGTGGGTGGTGAGTTTAGTGAAAACGACCCGAGGCCCAAACCTGGCGGGCGCAAGCCTGGAAAACAACGGCCGCGGCGCCCTCTCGAACACCGAAAACGGACAGCTCACGAATCGACGTGCCACTGTTGGGGGTCCTGCCCACCCCCGAGCGAGGCGGCTGCGCCAGACCACACGCGCACGGCGGTGAGACTCGGAGGAGGAGGAGGAGGAGGAGGAGGAGGAGGAGGAGGAGGAGGAGGAGGAGGAGGTAGAGTGGCAGAGTGGCGGCGGCAGCGGCACGGAGAGCGAGGGCCTGCGTGGATCGACTCCCTGAAGGCGCGCGGAGGGGCCGAGGACAGAGGTCGGGCCCCGAAGCCCCGGACGGGCAGCACGAGCGAGGAGAACGGAAGCAACCACCGGCTCGACCCCCCCCCACCGCCAGCAAACGACTCCCGAATCCCCACCACCATCCGCACCACATCCCCCACCGCTGTCCCCAGCACCACCGTCCACACCATCACTGTCCCCACTTTTCTCACCACCGTCCCCACCGTCCCCACCGGTGCCCCCAACACTGTCGCACTGTCCCCACTGTCCCCACCACTGTTCCCACCACGGTCCCACTCTCCCCACTTTCCCCACTTTCCCAACGGTACCCACCACTGTCCCACTGTCCCCACTGTCTCACTGTCCCCGCCGCTGTCCCACTGAGCTGTCCCACTGTTCCCACCAGTCCCCACCGCTGTCCCCACTGTACCCCTGTCCCACTGTCACAACCGTCCTCACCACCGCCCTCACCACTGTCCCCACCACCACCGTCCCCACCACTTCCCCACTGTCCCCATTGTCCCCACCACTCTCCCACTGTCCCCACACCACTGTCCCCACACCACTGTCCCCACCACCACCATCTCCACCACTGTCCCACTGTCCCCACCACTGTCCTACCACTGTACCAGTGTCCCCACTGGTCCCACCATTGTCCCCGCTGTCCCCACCAGTGGCATGCCCCCACCAGTGTCTCACTGTCCCCAGTGTCCCCACCATTTGTCCCACCACGGTCCCACTCTCCCAATTGTCCCCACTGTCCCCACCACAGTCCCGCTGTCCCCACTGTTCCCAGAACTGTCCCACTGTCCCCACTCCCCGCTGCTGTCACACTGTGCTGTCCCACTGTCCCCACTGTCCCCACCACTGTCCCCACTGTCCCCACCACTCTCCCAACTGTACCACTGTCCCACCACCGTCCTCACCACCGCCTTCACCACCGTCCCCACCACTACCGTCCCCACCACTGTCCCAGTCCCCACTGTCCCCGTCCCCACCACCGTACCGCTGTCCCCTCACCACTGTGCCCACCACCACTGTCCCCACCACTGTCCCACTGTCCCCGCCACTGTCCCACTGTCCCCACACCACTGTCCCCACCACCACCGTCCCCACCACTGTCCCAGTGTCCCCACCACTGTCCCACTGTCCCGAAGAGCGAGAATCGTTGGCCGGCGGTGAGGGGGAGGAGGTTCGAACCGGTAGTGATTCCCCCCCCTGTTCATGATGGACGGGGGGGGGGAGGGGGGGGGTCGAACTGAAGTGACCCCCCCCCAGGTTCTTGAAGGGGGGGTGGACGGGTTGGGAACTGGGAACCCCCAGTGACCCTCCCGGTTTTCCGCCAGCAGCGAGAACGCACTCTTTCCAAGGACGTGCTTCGGACTGACGTCGCCGCCGCCGTCCACAGCAGATGTGCATCCGTTGGACTATTCTGGAGCTCTCGTGTCTCTGCAGACGCCTCGGCGAGTGCGGCCGCAAGGGGCTGGAAGACCGGCCAATCACACCTGCGGTCGCGATCCCCGGTTTTCGGGAGGTGCGGAGGGGGGTCGAACCGGACCCCCCAGGTTTTCCGCTGTCCCACTGTCCCGAGGAGCGGGGATCGTTTGCCGGCAGTCGGGGGGTCGGGGGGGGAGGTTCGAACCGGTAGTGACCCCCCCCGGTTTTCTGGGGGGGGGAGGGTTCGAAACGGCAATGACCTCCCCCCCGGTTTTCCAGAGGGGGGGGGGGTGCGAAGGGAAGGGGGGGGGTCCAGCAGAGGGGGGGGATTTTCGAAGGGGGGGGGCTGGGGGACCTCCAGTTTCCGGAGGAAGAAGGGGGGGAATTTTCCACGGAAAAGTGGCGGTGGATCACGCTCTCTCTAACCTTGGCGACAAGCCCCCAGCAAACGCCCAACGACTAAAAATTATCCCGGCTAAGCAACCTAACAGCGATGTGTAGAAGCATATCTGAAAGCATTCCCCTTAAGATTCAAATGAGAATCCAGTTGTAGAATTCTGCTGTTCTCGCAGTCGTAGTCGCATTCGCGATGACAGTCGCAGTGGCAACGGCAGTCGCAGTCACAGCCTCAGCCTCAGCCTGCCTCAGCCTCAGCCTCAGCCTGCCTCAGCCTCAGCCTGCCTCAGCCTCAGCCTCAGCCTGCTCAGCCTCAGCCTCAGTCTGCCTTCAGCCTCGGCCTCAGCCTCAGCCTGCCTCAGCCTCAGCCTGCATCAGCCTCAGCCTCAGCCTCAGCCTGCCTCAGCATCAGCCTGCCTCAGCCTCAGCCTCAGCCTGCCTCAGCCTCAGCATCAGTCTGCTTCAGCCTCAGCCTCAGTCTGCCTTCAGCCTCGGCCTCAGCCTCAGCCTGCCTCAGCCTCAGCCTGCCTCGGCCGCAGCATCAGCCTGCCTCAGCATTCAAAATGTGGCCCAGGAATGGAGTTCTGGGAACTAGAAGAACACGAAGTGGCCTACAGTTGGCTCCGGGCATTCAAAATCATGCCCAGGAATGGAGTTCTGGGAACTTGAAGAGCACGAAGTGGCCTACAGTTGGCTCCGGGCATCCAAAATGTGGCCCGGGAATGGAGTTCTGGGAAGTCGAATAGCACGAAGTGGCCTACAGTTGGCTCCGGACATTCAAAATGTGGCCCGGGAATGGAGTTCTGGGAAGTCGAAGAACACGAATGGCCTACAGTTGGCTCCGGGCATTCAGAATGTGGCCCGGGAATGGAGTTCTGGGAGGTCGAAGAGCACGAAGTGTGTGACTGTTTGTGAAAAACGAATTCGGACACGAGTTCGGACACAGCTCCCCGGATGCCGCCCCGACCCCCCTGTGGAGTCATCTGCTGCTCTCTTTTGAGCCTACTAGAAACCTATCAGCAAACGCTGTTAGGTAATTTTCAGGAGGACACTCAGTATACACCAACACCAGTCTTTGCCAGGCCCATCCTCCTGGGCCCAAGACCGGTGTAGACGCCCTCCTGGCTTGGGCCCTGATTGGCACAAACACGCGCACATTGGCATGGGTGAAGAGGGTCCTGATGGAGGAAAAAAAGGGCCCCACCCCATTCCCCCGAGACCAGATATTCGCCCCTGTCGTGCGGGACGACCAAACGAAAGAGCCGCCAACGCGATTACCATCGCGCACATACGTTTCTCAGTGTCTTGAGCTACCAGACAGGAGCACTCGCGAAGCTGCGAACGTCTCAAACAGGCCAAGATATGTGTTACGAACCCCAGCACGGAATCGTGCTTACGTGGGTGGCATTGCAAGTGCCCTTCGTGGCCACAGATCTTTAATCACCATCCACACCATGTCGTAGCGCGTCCTTCCCAACTGTCACCCCATTCCTCTGTCAGTTTCTCTTCCGTATGTCCGTCCTTCTTCTCCTCTTCTCCTCCTCCTCCTCCTCCTCCACCTCTTCCTGTCCGTCATCATCACCACTACCACCATAACGTCTTCAATAGTAGCATCACCATCATCATCAGCAGCATCATCATCATCAGCATCATCAGCATCGGCATCATCATCAACAACATCTGCATAATCATCATCATCAGCAGCAGCAGCAGCATCCTCCTCCTAATCATCGTCATCATCATCATTATCATCATCATTATCATCAGTATCATCAGCATCATCATCAGCAGCATTATCATCATTCTCATCATCATCACCATCAGCAGCATGATCCTAATCATCGGCATCATCAGCATCAGCATCATCATCCTCATCATCATCATCATCATCATCATCATCATCATCAACATCGTCATCCTCGTCATCATCATCAGCAGCAGCATCATCGTCATCCTCGTCATCATCATCAGCAGCATCATCAGCATCATCATCATGCTCATCACCATCATCATCTTCATCGTTGTCGTCAGCAGCATCAGCAGAGCAGCAGCAGCATCATCATCAGCACCGCCGTCGTCGTCCTCATAATCCTCGTCCCCATCATCCTCATCATCATCATCATCAGCAGCATCATCATGATCATCAGCATCACCATCATCGTCATCAGCATCAGCATTGTCACCATTATCATCATCAGCAGCAGCATCATCACCATCAGAGTCAGCAACAAAACCATCAGCCGTATCATCGTAATGACAATCAGCACCACCATCACAACGCAGTATTTGTCATCAACACCACCATCAATATCAATATCACTATCACTATCATCATCATCATCATCATCACCACCATCGTCGTAATCGGAATCGTCATCATCAGCATAGTCGTCACCAACATCGTCATCAACATCGCCATCGTCATCATCATCAGTATCATCATCATCATGAACACCACCACGATCACCACCAACCACCAAAACCATCATCATCATCATCATCATCAGCACCATCAGCATCAGCATCATCAGCATCGTCGCCATCAGCAACATCATCATCAGAAGTGTCATCAGCTTCATCGTTCAATGTTCGACCTCCTCAGTTCCCCCTGATTTCCGTTTCCCATTCTCATCATCCATCCATCCATCCATCATCGTCGTCATCTGTACAATCATCTTCACCCGTCCTTGTCATCATTCTCAGCGTTGCCAATGTCCACACCCTTATCGCTCATCATCAGTATGCTCATCATCTGCATCATCACCGCTATCACCACTATCATCATCATCATCATCATCATCATCATCAGCAGCAGCAGCATCATCATCAGCATCATCATGGTCATCATCATTTCACCACCACCATCACAGCATCAGCATCATCATCATCAGCAGCATCATCGTCATCAGCATCATCAGCAGCATCATCAGCATCATTAGCATCATCAGCATCAGCATAATCAGCAGCAGCACCATGATCATCATCAACATCATCGAGATCATACTCATCATGACCATTATTATCATCTGGCTTCGTGTTGTCATCCCCTCCTCATCACGCGTCGTTTTCCCTCCGCCTCGACCTGTCATGCCATTTCTTTCGACGGCGCCTCGCAAGAGCCCCTCGGGGCGCGCAGTGGCGAGATCCCCAGTCCAACTAGCGTACCGGACAGCGTGTCTGTTCAAATGTTCGCTCGTGCTGGATCGGCCCGAGCAGATCGCCACACGTTGCAGGTGGGTTGCGCTGCTCAAGTACGCCGCTGTGTCGTGGTAATGGCCACGGGGCCAGGGAAGGACCCGGGGAGGCCGAACACGGCGAAAGACCTCCACGGCCAGCTCCCTCTCCAGGGCCCGGTCTTCTCCGCTGCGCCGCTCGCGCCGACCCCGGGCCCAGGGGCGGCCCGGCCAGGACACGCGTAGAGGCGCGCCTGGGGGAGCCGAGCAGCACCGATCACGCCGCCACTCCCAGGACCTCTCCTGGGGCGAGTCCTGACCACGAGTTCGAGGGCGATCCTGCCGCGGTGACAGCGGCGAGGGACGGACAGCGTTGTATCGTCATCTCTCCTTCCTTCGGGCACGGCGGCGTCCTCCGCCCCGCTCGCTCGGCACGCGCTGCCCCTCCAGCGCCGCTGCCCTCTCCGCCGCTGCTGCTGCCCTCCCGGCGCTGCGGCCCTTCTCGCTCGCCCTCCCCCCCGCCGTGCGGCGCCCCTCTGGCGGCGATGCCCGCAGACGACGACGAGGAGACGACACGATAAGGAGGGAGGGGGAGGGGAACGGGGTGGAGAAGGGGAAAGGGGGGGGGGGAAAGGGAGGGGGAGGGGGAGAGGGCAAGGGAGTGGGGAAAGGGGGGGGAGGGGGAAGGGGGGGGGGGCAAGCTAGGTGCGCTCGCGTCATATCTGACGCCCAACCCCTCCCTCCCATCCATTACCATGGCGTGGATCCCCTCTCTGCCCGCACAGTCGGATGTCGAGCAGGGCAATGATCGCGAGAGTGCACGGGATGCATTGTAGAGCACGGCATGTCATGGCGTAGAAGAGCACGGCAGAGCGTAGCATGCCATAATTAGCACGGCGTGGCATTGCGCAGTAAACATTGCATCACAAAGCATTGCAACGCAACGCATTGCATCACACAGCGACGCAGAACACAACACCGCACAACATGTCATGGCATGGCGACGGGTTCCTTGGAGGGTAAGTGGGTCGTCTTCAAGAGGTCTGGGCCGGTCTGGAGTCGTGGCTGCATGTCATGCTCTTTGGGCTCCCCGAAAAGCTCCACAGAAGTCGGGGCGGATGGAGAGCACCCGCTGGGACTCTGCATTCAACATCGCCTTTTCAAAGGGAAAGGGGGGGGGAAGGGCAAAGGGGAAAGGGGGGAGGGGGAGGGGGGGGCGGGAGGAAGGAGGAAGGGCAAAGGGGGAAGGGGGGGATGGGCAAAGGGGAAGGAGGGGGGAGGAGGAGGAGGGCAAAGGGGGGAGGGGGATGGGCAAAGGAAAGGGCAAAGGGGGGGGGGGGGAAGGGCAAAGGGGGAAGGAGGGGGATGGGGAAAGGGAAGGAGAGAGGGGGGGGGGGGGGACGGGCACGCGCCGCGCCAGGGGGGGGCACGCTGTGGCCGTGACCCCGGGCACGGGGGAGGCAGGCGCGGCGCCCGAGCGGTGCTCCGGCAGCGGCTGCCCCGCCCCGCTCCAGCCCGCCGCGCCGCCCCCGCGCGCTGCCCCCCCCGCTCGCCACGCCGCCTCCTCCTCCTCTCCTCCTCCTCCTCCTCCTCCTCCTCCTCCTCCTCCTCATCATCATCATCATCATCATCATTTCCTCCTTTCCTCCCTTCCTCCCTTCCTCCCTTCCTCCCTTCGGGCCCCGCGCACCGGACGTGGGGCCTCGAACAGTGCAAGACCCACTTCCTCGGGCGACGAGGTCTTTGCGTATAGAGTGCGGGCGCGGTCGCACGAGACCCCCGCAAGAAACCCAGCCCTACAAACCTCCGCGCGAGGTGCAACTGAGAGGAAACCCGGAGCACCCCGAACGCAGCAGCTCCTCCAACGGCCGCGGGAAGTCACCGCGCATCGCGCGGAGCGAAGAAGCCCAGGGTACCATGACGACAAATATATGGTTTCTTGATGCGCGCCCCCACTGTACACCGCTCCCTGACCACGCCCCATCCCGAACCCGCCAACGGTTTCTACGCCACGCCCTCCTGGCTTGGCCAGGAGAGCGTATACACGGCTACCGGGTTCAGGATGGGCCTGGCCAGGGAGCAGTGGATACGTATGGATCTTGCTGCCCTGTCCTGTCTCCCGAGAGATCTCATGTCCTGCTTTTCCCACGTGGGGCCACAGGAGGTCCCCACCCTTTCCCCAGGGCCGCCTTTACATCCTGAATCGCCGCTTCACGGTCCCAGGGCCTGGCGAGGGCCCCCGGATGCCGAAAAACGTTGGGGAAAATCCGCACGGTTTTCTGATCAACACGTTGGAGGCATGGTCCTTATCCAGACATCCGACGACATCCGACGACGTGATTTTTCGACACGCGGCCCAGAGGTCTCGTCCCCTTCGCCCGATCGGAGGCCCCGGGAGGCCGAAATCAAGGAAAGACGCTGGGATTGAAGAAAACATCTCGTCGAAGACTTGGATAGGGCTATGCTGCTCCCATCGTACGTAGGACCACATCCCAGAAGTAATCTCGAGCACCCAGAAGAATGTCGAAACAGTGTCGAACGAGTATCGCATCCCAGGGCCCGACACGTGAAGACCTTCAAATTTCGGTACTTCCTGGGTGCTGGAAATTCTTTCTGGTGGTCCAGGCTAAAGTAGGTTGGAACATCGTAAGGGTAAGGCCCCTCCCCCAAGGCCCGATCTTTGAGCCGCTGACCGTGGGTGGACAAAAAAGGTACCGATGTCGCTGCTCCCTGGACCTCTCCTGAGGTGCACTCTGACCAGAATGTTGGGCAGAATCCAGCCGTGGCGACGACGACTCTACAGTCTAAAGCCTAGAGGCCGCCTTGATGGGGGGCCGGAGGATATAGGGCGGAAGGATCGCGCCACATCGGCGACGTCGGCAATGCATCGCCGCCAACGGCGTGGAAAAAAATGGGGCTCCACATCGAGCCGCATCGCCAATGCATCGGCGATGCGGCGCGATCCTCAGCCCCCATCTACTCTGATCTCATCTGGGAGGCCTGGACGCTCTCCTGGACAAGCAGCGGTAAGGGTACGTACATTCCCTGACCCTCCACATCCCACACCTCCCGACCAGCAGGTGGCTGATTGAGGGACCTTCCAGGGACAAGCACTGGCACAAGCACAAACTGTCGGAGCTCCGCGGGGATGTCTTGGACCAGCGCGGAGCTCCAAGAGTTCTGCTTACGCATGCCATGTCTTGCCCTTCTAGGAGAGCACTAAATCGGCGGCAACCTGCTGGTCGGAAAGTGTGGACAGGTGGAGAGTGACAATTTTCCGCCTCTGACACCGCTCCTTTACCGTCGCCGCTCGACCCGGCCTCATCCGGGCCAGCTCAAACCCCCACCCGTGGTGGCCGCGCCGTCGCCCGAGCCGACGACGACGACGACGACGACGACGACAACAACGACGACAACAACGACGACGACCACGACGACGACGACGACGACGACGACGACGACGACGACGACGACGACGAGGACGAGGACGGCGACGGCGACGGCGACGACGACGACGACGACGGCGGCGGCGGCGGCGGCGGCGCGTTTCCCGCCGCCGCTCGGCACGCCGGCGGCGCGCACAGCCGGAGCCCGCCCGCGGCGGCCGGCGCACGCCACCACCCCCGCGGCCGCCCCCCGACGCGAGTGAGCATCGTTTACAGTCGGACTTGATTGGAGAGGACACGCGAAAAGGACTCGAGACCCTTCCAGGGGCCACATTGCCACAGGAATGCGAGAAGGCATGGGCCGCGAGGCACACAGTCGGACTTGATTGGAGAGGACACGCGAAAAGGACTCGAGACCCTTCCCGGGGCCACATTGCCACAGGAATGCGAGAAGACATGGGCCGCGAGGCACAGGACACAGGGTTACCCTTGACTTGGCAGGGTCGACCTACTAATCCGGGCCGACTGTATCCGATCCCCATCCCCAGCGGCGTGGCCTGGGCCCCACTGGCCGATGTGCCCCCCTAGACCCTAGATGGGGATACAGGCCGACCCCATTCGGGTTTCGAGGGGTGTATCCCCCACTGGGGGGGTGATTCGGTGGGGGTCTCGAAGGGGATGGGGGTGGAGATGGGGATCCGACCCCCATCCCCACCCCCATCAGTGTTGCGGGGACCTCGCGACAATCGGGACGGGGGCACACGCCGACCAAAAAAACAACCCAACGGCAAAATTGCAACAATGTCGTCCCAGAGATCCGATGTCGTGATTTTTTCAATGCGGGGTCCCAGAAGTCTCGACCCATTCCCCAGGACCGGTTTTTCATCCTGAGTTGTTTTTTCACGGTCCTGGGGCCCGGCGAGGGCCCCTCGAGGCCGAAAATTGCGAAAAACCTGCGTCTTGATTTTTTCAATACGTTGGATCTCTGGGGTTGATGCGATGTCTGTAGCAGGCAGGCCCGTGCTCAGGGCATCGGATATACGACACTGGGCGAGGGGGGGGGGGGAAGGGGCGCCGCCGCCCGGCGGCCCTGAGCTCGAGGCGGCTCGCCCGACGGGGCCCCACAGATCCAGCGCCCTGGAAAAGACCAAAGACGGTTTTTTTTGTTCTTGCAGCGCTCGTGTGTTTCGTGCTCTTTTGTTCGCAGCGTTTCGTGTTTCGTGTCTTTCGGATCCTCCCATTTCCTCTGGATTTATACCATGGAGCTCGGCCTCGGGGCCCCTCCCGGGACGGTCCGAAGACGACTCGGGATGCAAGACCGGCCCCTGGGGAGCGGGCCGAGGCCTCCGGGGACCCCGCACGGCGCAAATCGGGGATGGACAGAACCCCCTTTAGTAAAACGTGGTTTAGTGAAAACGACCTCGGGCCCAAACCTGGCGGGCGCAAGCCTGGAAAATAACGGCCACGGCGCCCTCTCGAAAACCGAAAACGGACAATTCACTAATCGACGTGTCACTGTTGGGGGTTCTGTCCACCCCCGAGCAAAGAGCACGGCGCCGGGTCTCCGGGGCCCCCGCCGGGCCCGAGGCCCCGGCTTCCGGGGCAAGGGGGGGGGGCCCCCGCGCGGCGGCGGGCTCTGCCCTTCTGCCCGTACACGACGGGCCTGCCTCGCGGGGGCGCCGGCGTTGCTCCCGCACGCCCCGCGGGCCGTTCCTCACGGGAGCGCTGGCGGCGTCTCGACAGCGCAGCTCGCTCGATGTCGGGAGACTCTCCATGGGGGGGGATCCCATGGGATCCCCCCCCCTGGGATCCTATCCCCCCATGGGATCCCCCCCCATGGGATCCCCCCCCATGAAGAGTCTCCCGACGCACGCCCCGCGGGCCGTTCCTAACGGGAACGCTGGCGGCGTCTCGACAGCGCAGCTCGCTCGATGCCGGCCAGTCCCGGGCCAGCCGCCAGGGCCCGGCAGAAAAGCAGTTTCGGTCTGGGCGTGGCCAGCGTTTTTTGTTTTCTTCCCTCTGCGGAGCGGGGCTTCCTGGCGCGAGCGGCCGATCGACCCCTGCAGCGGGGCACTCCAGCAACACGGTGGGCCGCCACAAAAGTCATCGAGCTCACGCTGACCGCGCAAGGCGCCCCGGAACGCCCGCGCTGGCAGCTGGAGCTCGACGAGAGCTGCAGGACGACGGCACTGCTGCGCCGATCGGCCTCCTGTGGGCTTCGTTCCGGCTGGGGAGCCGATTCGACATGATGGCGAAGGATACGAGCCATCTCGGAGCCCTCCCCCCCCCCATCCCTCCCGTCGCCACCGATGCGAGGCCAGCAAAATGCACACATCCGCCGCCTGGAATCGATGACCCATCACCCCAGGGGTCAGCGGATGTGGACATCTTCGGGCCCGCGCGGGGCCTGAGAATGCCCACACCGCCGCCCCCTGGGGTTCTGGGGCACGGGCTCCCGAGGCGGTGGACGCGTGAGAACTTTGGCCTCGCCGAGGAGGAGCGGGCCAATCAGTTTGGCTCGTACAGCGCAATGGCGTACTTGCTCACGAGCTGGGGGATGTCTCGCAGCATCGGCCCGTAGGCCTGAGGAGACGGAGGCACTCGGCAGAGGAGAAGCCCGGGCAAAAACGGAGGAGGAAGCGCCCTCGGAGAAAGAGCGCGCCCGACTGCCAGCGCACCACGCCGCGTGCTGCCAGGGCGAGGACGAGAGGGGGGAGGCGGAAGACGAGGAGGATTTCGGGTGGACGACGACGACGACGACGACGACGACGACGACGACGACGACGACGACAAGGATGGTAGGGAGGCAGGGAGGGAAGGCAGCGGCGGCCGCAAAGGGCAGGAGTGGGCGCATGAGCGGGAGCCGCACGCCCACGGGCATGACCGCGGAGCGGAGCGCCACTCGAGCAGGCCCGAGTCGGCTGCTCGGCCCTGTGCAGGGCCTGGGTTTAAGTCGGGCGTGTCCCCCTACCGGGGGATTATCGATGAAAAATAAAAATATTCAAAAAAGTACTCCAAAATGGTATATTAAAAAAAAATACTCCAGAAATCGTCCCCAGACTATTTATTTTATGATTTTTGAGTACTCCCCCTGTAGAGTGACAGGCCCGACTTCAACCTGGGTGGCAGTAAACAATCAAACTACCAGCCAGACAAGTGAGCGCTTTTTTATTCATTCTTTTGCCGAGCGGCGCGGGCCCTCGCACCCCCCCCCCCTGGAGTAGATCTTGGCTGTTTTGGGCAGGGGGGGTCTCCCCCAGAGGACACACGGTTCCAAACAGCCGCACTAAGCAGAGATCCGGAGCCAGATACCCCCCCCCATCTCCCTCTTCTCCCAATGTCGAAACGCTGGATAAAAAAAACGCTCACCAAGTCAGCATTACGGTGCAAGCAGAATTAGGAAATTCGGGAGCGAGCATGACCGGGAGCAAGAATAGGGGCGCGAGCACCAATCCGAACCTCGGAGACCGGTGCAGCAGTGCTCGTTGCACGGAAGACTACCCTGCAGGAACCAGCACCCTGGGGAGTGTCTGGCGCGACCCCGATCACGCAGCGCAGCGCATCCCAAGCTTACACTCTACGCCCCATCATCGATCCCTGTATCATGTCCCAGCTTCTGGACTGCTCCCAGGCTTCCGTCCAGGTCAACTAGAGCATCATGATCCGCAGGGGTACACAGAACAAATTGCCTCGCCAGAACGCGAAGCGCATGCCAATTAGCATATAGAGCCGCCGATTAGTGGCAGTGCACGTCCTCACGAAGGACTTGGCCCCCCACTTCAGACATCGCCACGACGCTCGTGATGGAGCCTGCCGCTGCCGCATGAACACAGGGCCGGATGCGCAACGAAAGATGTGACGTGACGTTTGTCTTCTTGACGCGCTGGCGCGGCCACCGATAACTGCACCAGCGGTGGTCACCGAGTTGAGAGGCAACGACAGTGAGGGACTGGCTCAGGGAGGAAGGCATCGACAAGGAATCGGCGATGCGTCGCCGATGGGTCGGCGATAGGTTCTCGATAACACATCCGCACGTTCCTGGGCGGGATGGGCTATCAGGACCCCATCGGCGATCAACGGGCGACTGGGGGCCGGCGCGTTCCCCACATTACCCCCGATGAAAGCCGTTGACCTCGGAAGTCGTATGCTTATCGGAGCAGGTAGGGTTGAGACACCGGAAACTGAAAGTCAATCCGTGGACCCCTCCCGGCGCCCGAACGCACCCATTTTTCGAGCTGCATCCAGCCGTGGCGACGAGGGCTCCCCTCGAAAGCCAACTACGGCTCTCAACTAGCCCTCCCCTGAGTTTATGCAGACGTTTCGTCTTCGGCTCTCGAGTGGCCCGGCCCCAAAGAAGCCGCGTGCCCCGCGCCTCCGAGCGAGGGCAGGGAGGACAAGCTAGGTGCTGAAGGGTCATATGTGATGTCCTGCTACCCCTGCCTCCCATCACTTACCATGGCGTGGATCTCCTCTCTATGCGCACAATCGGATGTCGGGCAGGTCAATGATCTCGAGAGGGTACGAGATGAATGGTACTGCACAGCATAGCACGGCGTAGAAGAGCACGGCAGAGAGTAACATGTTCGGAAGGAAACCAGACATGGCACAAGACGAAACATGTAAATAAACGGCTCGTGAGGAGCGGAAGCGTAACATGATAGCCAACGCTGCAACGGGAACACGATTTGGAAGATCCGCAACAAGATAAAGAGGTCAGCGATGCAGCGGCAGTGGGATTTGGAAGGACTGAGAGCCAGAAAATGGAGCAAATGCTGTAGCGAGAGCGCCAGTCAGTAATCACCGAAAACGCTCGGACAGTAAAAAAACACATCTGATCGATCTCACTTGGCTCCTGTGCAAAAAACAATACGCGGAGGGTGTCAGGCTACGGCCTCGGGGTTTTCGGGGGACAGAGGAAAGTAGTACTCATAGTGCGTAATTGAGGAGGAGGAAGAAGAGGAGGACGATGAGGAGGAGAAGGAGGAGGAGGAGGAAAAGAAGGAGCGAGGAGCAGGGGGAAGAGGAGGAGGGGGAGGAGGAGGAGGGGGATTCCTCCTCGGTAAACGCCGCCCCCTGTGCCTGTGCCCCTCCTTCTGCGCGCGGCTGCCAGCGGTGACCCGCCGCCGCCGCCGACGACGCCTCTGCGGCAGGCCCACGTCGCAAGCCAAGTCTCCAACGATGAAGCCAAGGAGCTTTCAAGCTGTGATTGCGCAGTTGTTCCTCTGCCTGGTTCCAGGCCATGTCGGATGACCTCTGGCCTCGGCGGCTACGGATGGCGCATCAAACGCGCATGCATGCCAGCAGCAGGTCGTGGCGCGATGTGTTCGCAACCATGCGCTGCATGGCGCGTGGCAGCGATGCCCTGGACTTTTCCAACCCTGGCGCATTTCCTCGAGCTCGGCCTCCGGGGCCTGTGCCCGGGCCCCCGGGCCAGCAGAAAGCAGATCTCGGGCGAGAAACTACACGCTCAGGGGAGGGGTCAGGGACTCTGCTGCCGTGGGCTGCAGAAACACCATCGGCTCGCGTCTGGGCGTGACGTCGGCGTTGGTCTCTGACGCTGCGCAGATCGTTCAGCCCCGAACGGCCGCCGCTTTTCAGCAACGCGGATCGGTCGACGTGGGCCGATTCTGGGCCACTGGCGGCGCACAATTTTGAACGCCCGCCCGCGCCGCGCTGGGGTCGCCGCCGCGTCGACGCAGCGAAAACGAAACGGCCCCCCCACCAGCAGATCCCGGAGGCGTGCAAGGGCCTTCGGGTCCGCGAACAGGTCGAAGAAGGGAAGCCGCCGACCCCTGGGGATGACTGGCGTGCGCGACACTTGCCCTTCACCGCACGCCTCCCCGCGCGGGCTCTGCCCGGCCAGCTTGAAGGAGGGGGGACTGCACGAGAGGCGCAGGTTACCCCGGGGGCCCCGGCAGTTTCGGATCAGTTTGTTGACGGCTTGCGACGGCTTCGAAACGGCTCGTCCACGTCCCTCGACGAACCCAGACACCCCCCGCAAGGACCCCAACATGCCCAAATTTGCAAATTTCCGACGGGAAAACGATATGTCTTGCAAAATTGCACAGGGGCCCTGACCACCGACCCGAGACGAGCCAAGAGGCCTCAAAGAAAGCTACCCGACGGGTCCAGGCGGCCCTGGGATGGCCCACAAGGCGCCTGAGATAACCCCACGACGGGCTCGCAAGATCGCCCGAGATGGCTACATGACGGCCCAACATCACCCAGCCCGAGATAACCCCGATACGGCCAGCTAGGCGCTGCAGACGGCCCAGGAAGGCCTCCAGAGGCCCCGTACGTAGACGCCCCAAAATGGCCCCCAAAGGGATCCCCAAGAGGGCCCCAACAAACCAAAATTGCTGCATCCCTGTCGGAAAACACTCACATGCTGGAGAACTGCATCCGAGCCTGGGCCCTCGACCCGAGACGTTCCAACAGGCCCCCATGCTGGCCCTACGCCGGTTCCTGGTCGCCCCGGGCCGGCCCAAGAAACGCCCAAGATAGCCCGAGGACCTCGAGAAGGCTTTTCTTGATCTCAACAAGTTCACCCCTACATCCTGGGACGCCCCCACGAGCGCCACGAAGATGACCGCGATGAGCCAGAACACCGCCGCGAGCGCCACAACGACCGCGAGGAGCCCGAGGAACATCGAGAAGGCCCAGCAAAGGCGAAACCCAGCCCCATGCGGCCCACAAGCCGCCGCAGACGGCCCGGGCGGGCCCCGAGTTCCCGTAATTAGACGACGCCGCATGGCCCCATACAGTCAACCACTATAGTAAGGATGCGCGATAAGGATGCAAGGCCCTTGGAAGCCCATTTCGAAGTGTTCGAGCGGGGCGCGACCAACGAAAGTGGCCGAGGATGCACCGAGGAGGCAAGGATGCAAGGGCACCCTTGGGAAGGTTGCCCGTCCTTGCCATGCGGTTTGGCTGCAGGGCCTCGACCCGTAAAAAAGGCAAGCGGCTTCAAGGGCCCGACCCGAAAGAAGCGGCCGAAGAGGCCCTGCAGCGGGCCCCGCGACGGTCCCCCCCCGGGCGGCCCCGGGGGGGGCTCCCAAGCCGACCCAAAATGGCGCCACGGCGGCCCAACGAGGGCCCCGTCCAGACCAAGATGGCCCCAACGCGGCCCAGAAGGCGCCGCAGACGGCCCAGGAGGGCCTCGAACGCCTCACTACACGATCCCACGTGGCACACTGTCGCCCAGAGAGTGCGTCTGCCCCCGCCTACGGCGACCCCCGACGCGCAAGGTTGCGCGCGGCGGTCGCCGTAGCACCAGGAACGCGAGCCCAAATCTTATGATCGGGGCCCTCTGTGGCGCACCAGTGTGCAACTCCCTGCGCACGCTTGAGCGCGGCAGTCACCGCGGCACCAGCATGACAAACCCAAACCTGATGTCTGGACCCCTCTCTGGCACAACAACCATGGTTCAAATGGGCGCACGCCCATCTCACAGCGGACACGCCAGACCGCAGCGCGTCCGAGGGGAGACGATGCTGCCTGGCACGACCCTGGGCACCAAAATGTTGAACCACAACGCCGATCCTCACGGCGAACATGCCGGCCCACGGCGCGTCCGTGGGGAAACGATGCTGCCTTGCACGGCCCCAGGCCCTAAAAACTTTGCAACCCGACATCGGCCTCCGTTTTCTCATGCGCAGGCCCACACCTCTTCTGGCCCTTCGTGGTCCTCCTCCTCCTCATTCGCCACCGCCTCCTCCTCCTCCTCCTCCTCCTCCTCCTCCTCCTCCTCATCTCTCATCCTCCTTCTCCTGCTCCTCTTCCTCCTCCGCCTCGCCTCCTGACAGAGACCCCCAGCGGCCTTACAGTGATTATCATCCTCCTCCTCCTTGTCCTCTTCCTCTTCCTCCTCCTCGTCCTCCTCCTCCTCCTCTTCTTCCTCTTTCCCCACCGCCCCTTCCTGGTCCTGCACCTCCGGCTGCTGCTGCTTCTGCTGCTGCCGCTGCTGCTGCTGCTCCTCCTCCTCCTCATCCTCCTCCTCCACCTCTTCGTCCTTCTCCCCCATACTCCTCCTCGAGCCCACTCTGCGCGTCGCCGCGGAAAACGCGCAGGGCCAGTGTGGAGCAACATTCTGGGCACGAGGGTCAGTCCTCGACTGTCCGAAGGCCCCACGCGCGCAATGCAAATGCCAAGGATGATAGAACAAAACTGCCTCGATCTGTTGAAAACGTGGAAAATCGAGCCGAGGGACCACCAGAAACGCGTGCGGAACGTCCGGACGGGTTCTGCTCCCAGGGAGAGAGATTGCACAAACCATTTTGACGGACCTCTGAGACGTGGCGCCGAAGACGTGTTGGGCTTGTCGCTGTTTGGAGCTCGTTCCTGACCTGGGTGAGTGTACTGGAAGGGCCCAACTGGTGGGAACCAGATCGGCCAGCCACGTTTTGGTTGACTGGGGAGGACTCCACTGGTGAGAATCCCACGGGCTTACCATGCGTTCGTGACTTGGGGGAACTCAGATGGTCCGAATCCCACGGGGCTGCCACTCTTTCGAGACCTGGCGACACTAGAATAGTGAGAGTCCGATGGTGCAGACACGCGTTCGTAACCCGCCAGGAGTAGAAACATGAGAATCCTACAACCCCGCCCCATGTTCTTGACCTGGGAATACAGCATTGATGATATTTCAAACAAGGGATCGTAGCCGCTGGGACCACGAATGCGGGCCACATTGACGCGCATTGACGCGAGAACACGTTTCTTGCAAAAATGGTGACGAAGTCTCAAACGAAACGCCAAGTTCAGCAACGCGTCCGGCACTGGCGTCCTACCTTTCACTGGTCCCCCTGTAGGACGTTACTGTCGTTCTGTGCACAGCCGTGAGAACCCTGGCCTCCTGCGCCTCCCGTCCACGGCGACCAAAAGACAAGACGTGCAAACGACCACGCTGCGCGGAGGTACGCCGACCTTTGAAAGTCTCCGGGCTCCTGAGAATCGGCCTGTCCTCCAGCCCCCCCCCGCGGGGTCAAAATTAGGCGCTCAAGGATACGGTATAGGCCCGAGACGATCTCAGGAATGCCTCTTGGATTATGTTGCTCCCATTGCACTTAAGGACCACATCCCAAAAATAATTCCGAGCACCCAGAAAAATGTCGAAACAGTGTCGTACGGGTATCGCCTCCCAGGGCCCGACACGTGAAAACCTCCAAGTGTCGGTATTTTTTTCGTGCTCAAAAGTCTCTCTGGTGGCCCAGGCTAGAGTGGGCTGGAACACCGCAACTCCTGGACCGTCTGGAGGCCGCCCCCGGGGCCTCGAGTCCCTCGAGGGCCACGTTCGAGCACTCCGGGGCGGTCGTGGGCACTCTGGGGGCCCTCTTGGCGCCCCCTGGACCGTCTGGAGGCCACCCCCCGGGCCTCGAGTCCATCGAGGGCCACGTTCGAGCACTCCGGGGCGGTCGTGGGCACTCCGGGGGCCCTCTTGGCGCCCCCTGCGGGGCCTCCTGCTCTGCAGTCTTCTGCCGCCCCCCCTCCCAGTAGAGCCCCCCTGCAAGCACTGCCCCCTGCCCCACTGTGATCGTCGCCTTTCCCTCCCTGTCCTCTCCTCCTCGCTCTTCCTTCCTCCTTCAGGTCCTTCAAGGATGTGTACGACGAGGAAGGGAGGGGGGAAGGGGGAGGGGGAGGAGGAGGAGGAGGAGGAGGAGGAGGAGGAGGAGGAGGAGGAGGAGGAGGAGGAGGAGGAGGAGGAGGAGGAGGAGAACGAGGAGGAGGAGAACGAGGAGGAGGAGGCGAAGGAGGAGGGGGAGGAGGAGCGGCGCCCCCCCCGCGCCCTCCCTCCCCTCCGCTCACAGTGCTCGGACGCCCGAGCCGCCCTCTTGCGAAATGCTTCGTCTTCGTCGTCGTCCTCCTCGCCGTCGTCGTCGCCGTCGCCGTCGTCGCCTGGGCGCCCGAGGCGCTCTCCAGCGAGGAACGCCGCGGGGGATCGGCGGGTACAGCCGGCGCGCCAGCCCGCAGCATCGCCACCAGGCGGTCGCCCGGCGGCACCGCGAAGACGCAGCGCTCGGGCAGGACCACCTGGTAGACCTCGCGAGGCAACGGCCCCGCGCACCACGCCCCCCAGCCTCGTCCCTCCTCGCTCCCCCCTCTCTCGTTTCGTCCCCCGACCTCCCTCCCTCCACCCCTTCCTCGCTCCCCCCTCTCTTCTCTCATCCCCCTCGTACCCTCCTCGCTCCCCCCTCTCTCTCTTTTCGTCCCTCTCCCCTCCCTCCTCCGCCTCTGCCCCGCTCCGCCCCCCGCCCTGCTTGCCTCTCCCCCCCCTGCCTGGAGCCACACCCGGCTTCGGGTCCGAGGTCGGACGCGCAACCGGACTCGGACGCACCGTCGGACGCAGGCGCGGACTCGGACCCTGCGCATCTTCGGGCTGGACGGCTCGGGCAGGCTGTTCTGTCCAGTCCCGGCGTGCCTCCTCAGCTCTGGCCTCCAGGTCGGAGCTCGAGCCGAACAGTGTTCTCCGTTCTCGTTCTGCTCCCGTTATAACTCCAGATTTCGTAATAAAGGGAGGGGGGTCTCATTTCGGGGGGGGTCTCTTCCAGGCCATCTTGGAGGGCCTGGGGGGTCTGGGGACGATGTTCTGGAGGGTTCTCCCACGGGGGAGGTCTGAAATGGCTTGTCTTGGAGGGTCCAGACCCCCTCCCTTTTATTACGAAATCTGGAGTATCCCTCGTTCTGCCATCGCCGCACCCTTGCCGCCGAACGAACCAATTCGAGAACGGCCCACGACATCGTCAGAACACCGCTCCGCTCGCGCCCCGGTGCCTCCGCAACTCCGGCCTCCAGACAGCATCGCCTCGGTGCCACTCCGCCAAGAGCGCCCAGCGCGAGGCGTGGGGCACTCGCTGCTTCGAGGCGGGTCGGACGAGGAGGAGGAACTGGACGAGGAGGAGGAAGAGGAGGAAGAGGAGGAGGCAGAAGCGGAGGAGGCGGGGGAGGGGGAAGAGAAAAGAAGCAGGAGGCGGAGGAGGAGGAGGAGGAAAAGGAGGAGTGGGAGGAGGAAAAGGAGGAGGAGGAGGAGGAGGAGGAGGAGGAGGAAAAGGAGGAGGAAAAGGAGGAGGAGGAGGAGGAGCTACTGACTTGTCCGGCGCCTCCGGGCCCTGGAGGCGCCACTGCGTCGAGGAAAGCACCCAGCGAGGGCGAAGTCAGCTGTATGCATCAGACTTCGTAACCCCCTGTCCCAAACCACCCCTTCCGTTCACCCCGCCCGGATGCTCAGCGACCCCAGAGATCCAACGTATTGAAAAAATCAAGACGTAGGTTTTTCGTATTTTTCGACCTCGAGGGGCCGTCGCCTGGCCCCGGGACCGCCAAAAAACGACTCAGGATGAAAAACCGGTCCTGGGGAATGGGTCGAGACTTCCAGGGACACCATATTGAAAGAATCACGACATCGGATCGCTGGGACTGCGACCCCCTGCGAGCCCCACTGCTGCGGGTCCACTCGACGCTAGGGCAACTATCGGACGCCCCCCCTGGCTGCAGACATCCTGGAGGAGCCGTTGTTGTTATTCGCGATGACGCCCGTGACTGGCCCAGCCACACCCCCCCTTCCCTTAGGAAGGCACCAACTATACACCAACACCGATCCTGGCCCAGGATCACCCTGGGCCCAGGATCGGTGTATATGCCTTCTTGCGCAAGGCAGGAGGGCGTATACACCGATCCTGGGCCCAGGGTGATCCTGGGCCAGGATCGGTGTTGGTGTATAGTTGATGCCCTCCGATCCCTGGTCACGTCACGAATTCTTCCGGCGCCGTGTGCGAAGTGGCCATTCCGAAACAGTCCCACATGGCGCCGGCGCGAAACGTAACGCGACCGGCCCCCTCGCCCCTCTTCCCCCTGGGCACGCCCGTCACCGCCCGGGGAGAAGTCAACGGTCTCCAAGCTCTGATCCATGCACGGTGTCCCCCGGGGCCGTAGGCGACCCGAGAAGGAGGAGGAGGAGGAGGAGGAGGAGGAGGAGGAGGAGGAGGAGGAGGGAGGAGAAGGGAGGAGGAGGGAGGAGGGAGGAGGAGGAGGAGGAGGGGGAGGAGGAGGAGGAGGAAGACGGGTCGACGGGTCGCCTAAGCCCTTCGGAGGAACCCTCCGCTGCTCCCCCGCCAGTGCTTCAGAAGGCTGGCTTGCAGGGGCAAGGCTCACACGCGATTGCCGACAGGGGACTCTGGGCCTGGCCGCGGCCGCGTCGCCCCGCCGGGCTCGTGCGCCTCGGCCGGCCGCCGTGCTGTGAGTGCCCGCCTCAGTCGACGACGACCACGACGACGACGACGACGACGACGACGACGACCACCACGACGGCGACCACGACCACGACGACGACGACGACGACGACGAAGACGAAGACGGTCGACCGACGTCGGACGACGAACGACGGACGACAACAACGACGACCGACGACCGACGACCGAAGACCGATGACCAATGACGCGCTACGAAAAAAACTCCACGGGGTTGGGGGGGGTGCTGCGAGTGCCCGCCGCAGTCGATGATGACGACGACGACAATGATGGCGGCGGCGGCGGCGACGAAAACGACGACGAGAAAGACGACGACGACCGAAGACAGACAATGGATGGACGACGGATGACAAAGACGACGACGACGGGCAACGACCGAAGACGACGGCGACGGCGACGACGACCGACGACCGACGACGACGACGACCACGACCACGACGACGACGACGAGCACGACGACAACGAAGACGAAGACGGACGCCCGACGACCGACGAGGATCGAACACGACAGACGACGGACGAAAACGACAACGACCGACGACCAACGACCGATGACAGACGACATGCTGCGTGTGCCCACCGTAGTCGACGACGACGACGACGACGACGACGACGACGACGACGGCGGCGGCGGCGGCGACAACGACGACGACGACGACGGCCAACAGCGACGACCGACGACGGACGACGAACGACAAAGACGACCACGACGACAGACGACGACGACGACGACGACGACGACGACGACGACGACGACGGCGGCGGCGGCGGCGACGGCGACGGCGACATTGACGACAACGGCGGCGGCGACGGCAGCGGCGACGGCGACGGCAACGGCGACGGCGGTGGCGACGGACGACGGACGAAGACGACGACGACGACGACGACGACGACGACGACGACGACGGACGAGGACGACGACGACGACGACGGACGACGACGGCGACCGACGGCGACGGCGGCGGCGGCGGCGACGGCGACGGCGACAGCGACGACGACAGCGGCGGCGACGGCGACGGCGACGACGACGACGACGACGGACGACGACGACGGACGGGACTATAGCGACGGCGACGGCGGCGGCGACGGTGACGGCGACGGCGACGGCGGCGGCCGGACGACCGACGACGACGGCGACGGCGACGACGAAGACGACGACAACGTCGACGACGATCACGACGACCAACGGCGACGACCGACAACGAACGACAGACGACCGACGACGACCACGACGACGACGACAAAGACGACAAATACGACGACGACGTCGACGACGACCGACGACGATGACGACGACGACCACGACGACGACGACGACGGCGGCGGCGACGGAGACGGCGGCGGCGACGGCGACGGCAACGGCGACGGCGACGATGGCGGCGGCGACGACGAAAACGACGACGAGAAAGACGACGACGACGACGACGACGACGACGACGGACGACGGACGACCAAGACGACGACGACGACGACGACAACGACGACGACGACGACGGACGACGACGGCGACGACGACGACGACAAAGACGGCGAATACGACGATGGACAACGACGACGGACGACGGTGATGGCGACGGGGACGACGAAAACGACGACGACGGCAATAGCGACGGCGACGGCGACGGCGGCGGTGACGGCGACGGCGACGGCGGCGGCGGGGATGGACGACCAACGATCGACGACGACGACGACGACTACGACGACGACGACGACGACAAATACGACGACGACCGCGACGACGACGAAGACGACGACGACGACCGCGACGACGAGAACGACGACGACGACGACCGACGATCGACGACGACGACGACGGCGACGACCACGACGACGACGACGGACGATAAAGACGACGACGGCCACGACGACGACGACGACGACGACGACGACGACGACGACGACGACGACGACGGCGACGACGACGACGACGGCGACGACGGCGACGTCGACGACGACGACGACGACGACGACGACGGCGAGGGCGACGGCAACAGCAACAGCGACGGCGGCGGTGACGTTGACGGCTACGGCGACGGCCACGGCGACGGACGACCGACGACGACCGACGGCGATGACGGCGGCGACGAGGACAACGACGACAACGACAACAGACGACGACGAACGGCGGACGACGGACGACCGACAACGACGACAACGACGACGAATACGGCGATCGACGACGACGACGGACGACCGACGACGGCCGACGACAGACGAGGATCGACGAGAATCGACGACGCTCGACGACGATCGACGACGATCGACGACGACGGCGAAGGACGAGCAACGAACGACGACGACGACAACGACGACGACGGCGACGACGACGACGACCAACGGCGACGACCGACGACGGAAAACCGACGACAAAGACGACGACGACGACGAATGACGACGATGACGGCGACGGAGACGGCGACGGCAACGACGATGGCGGCGGCAACGGCGACGGCGACGGCGGCGGCGACGGTAACGGCGACGGCGACGGCGGCGGCGACGGACGACCGACGACGACGACGACGACGGCGGACACGACGACGACGACGACGACGACGACGAAGACGACGACGACGACGACGACGATGACAACGACGACGAGGGCGACGGCGGCGACTGCGACGGCGACGGCGACGGCGACGGCGACGGCGACGGCGACGGCAACGGCGACGACCGACAGGATCGTTCTCATCATAAGATTGGCTCCAGCAGGGTCCCAGAGCGTGGACTGGTGATTGTTTTTGGAGGCGTTGGTGTGGATAGCGCGCAGCGTCACGGAGCGCATCCTGAGCCAATCCTGTCCTCTCAACACCTGGTAGGACGGGATTGGTTCAGGATAACTACGTTCCAGACATTACAAAACATCAAACTAACGGCCCTCGTTTCTGCAGCCCGTGTGGAACAGTAGGGAATTCGGGGATCCTTGGAACGTATGACTATCATGACCTGTTGTTCCTCTGATTATCAGGCACAAGGGCCATCTAGGGAATCGGGTCGGAACGCGAACCCGATCGGCCCGCATCCACACGGAGTCGGGGATCGAATCGGATCGGCCGCGCCGGGATGCACAATAACGCCGTGCAAACATCGGGCCGCATCGGCTCGTCGGAATGTCGGAAGCGAAGCGGATCGGGCATGCAGGAATCGATATCGGATCGGATCGAGCGGATTGAAATGCACCCGGATCATCCAGACCTCCCCCTCCCTCCCTCCTCCTCCTCCTCCCTCCCTCCCTCCCTCCCTCCCCTCCCCTCCCCTCCCCTCCCCTCCCTCCCTGCCCCTCCCCTCCCCTCCCCTCCCCTCACCTCCACAATTACTCGATATGAAATAAACTACCCTCTTCCCCTGATGACGTCCTTGGGAATATTCGCCCCCGCCCCCAAGCGTAATGTTTTTTTACACGCCGTTTCCGGAGTTGGGTTCGCCTGCATTTTGTCCAACATGCTGCTCTCGCTGAGCGCCGGCTTCATTTTCGAGCCCCGCTCGTTCCGAATCGTGCTCCCGTTGCAACGCTGGCATCATTTCCGCCGCGCCCGGCTGCACGCCCGAGCTGCGCCCGGGCCGGCGCTCGGGCCGGGTCCGGAGCCTGGCCGGCGCCGGAAAATCGAGTTCCGAGGCGGCGCCGAAAACAGGCCATTCTAATACACATGTTTCTTTTGAGAATGCTGAATTTCTGCTTCCAGCGCCCGGGAGGCCTCCCGGGCCGATTCCGACGCCCAGGCCGGCGCCCGAGCCGGCGCCCAGGCCGGACGCCCAGGCCGGACGCCCGAGTCGGCGCCCGGGCCGGCGCCCTGCAGGCCGGGTCCGGAGCCGGTTCCGGCCGGCGCCGGAAAATCGAGTTCGGAGGCGGCGCCGGAAAATCGAGTTCCGAGGCGGCGCCGAAAACAGGCCATTCTAATACACATGTTTCTTTTGAGAATGCTGAATTTCTGCTTCCAGCGCCCGGGAGGCCTCCCGGGCCGATTCCGACGCCCAGGCCGGCGCCCGAGCCGGCGCCCAGGCCGGACGCCCAGGCCGGACGCCCGCGAGTCGGCGCCCGGGCCGGCGCCCAGGCCGGGTCCGGAGCCGGTTCCGGCCGGCGCCGGAAAATCGAGTTCGGAGGCGGCGCCGGAAAATCAAGTTCCGAGGCGGCGCCGAAAACAGGCCATTCTAATACACATGTTTCTTTTGAGAATGCTGAATTTCTCCCGGGCCGATTCCGACGCCCACGCCGGCGCCCGAGCCGGCGCCCAGGCCGGACGCCCGAGCCGGCGCCTGGGCCGGCGCCCGGGCCGGGTCTGGAGCCGGTTCCGGCCAGCGCCGGAAAATCGAGTTCCGAGGCGGCGCCGAAAAAAGGCGTTTCCAATACAATTTTTTCTTTTGAAAATGCTGAATTTCTGCTTCTGGCGCCCGGGAAGCCTTCCCCGGAGTTAGGCTTTCGCCTGCAATTTTTCCCACAATGCTGCTCTCGCTGAGGCACCAGCCTCATTTTCGGGCCCCGCTCGTTCCGAATCGTGCTCCCGCTGCAGCGCTGGCCTCATTTCCGCGCTTCCGCTTGTTTCGACTCGTGCTCCCGCTGCAGCGCTGGGCGTCATTTCCCGTGCCATGCCACGGCATGCAATGCAATGGCAATGCTAGGTTGATACTACGCTTCGCGGTGCTCTTCTACGCCATGCCACGCCGTGTTCTACAATGCATCGCGTACCCTTTCGGGATCCTCGCCCTGCCTGACATCCGACTGTGCGAGTAGAGAGGGGATCTGCGCCATGGTACGGGATGGGAGGGAGGACTAGGATGTCATATATGACGCGAGCGCACCTAGCTTGCCTCCCCTCCCCTCCCCTCCCC
>CAUYUJ010002468.1:0-89465 GCA_963575745.1 Prorocentrum cordatum
CTCCTCCTCCTCCTCCTCCTCCGCCTCCTCCTGCAAAACCCCGAGGAGGGTTCTGCACGGGAGCCTGGCAATAATGATAACGATAGGTCACCTTTATACTCCCGAACGGCAAAGCAGGTCTATGTAGCTTCAACCGTTAAACACTTGAGCCAAAGGCAGCAGGCTTGCTATTCCTCCCCTGTCACACGCACGCTTGCATGTTAACACCCCCCCTCGGACGCCAGTCCGCATTGGCTGACGGGGAGGTGCCTATAAACGCAAAGACAGGTTAAATCAAGCAACAGGCTGTATGGACATCGTTATACTACCGAATTCGAAATATCTCGTAACAACGTTCACGAGCACCACGTCTCTCAGACATGCAACGTGAGCTCAAGTAAACATTCATTCAGTTACGAGTTTAAATATAGCATCCAAAGTTCACACGGCAGGCTAGCATTTATATGGTTTTGATTGCTTTCGCTTTTTATGCGCCAATACCTGCGGTAACTATAAAAGATGCACATGCAAATAGATTCAGCTCAATAGTCTACTGCAACGCTATTGTTAAGCCTGGTTGAGAGGGGAGATGAGAGAGAGCGTAAAAGAAAAGCATGCCGGTCACCTGTCACCGTTTACGAGCGGCGCGGGCGCCTCACTGACGGAGCACGCGCGCCCCTGGACTTCGGTAAACCACGGTGCCCCACGCTGGCCGCCGTATAGGACGACACCCTGTTAAGGGCCTGCGTCGGGCTGTAATAGTCGGTGTCCAGGTGCGCGTTAATGCGCTCCTCGTCGTCCAGCCAGCACCCCTCGTCAAGGCTCTTGGTGGACCCGTCAACAATGTTGTGGTAAGTGCCGATGGCCCTCCAGTAACTGGCGTGGGGAGCCTTCAGCAGAGGTTTACCACCTGGATTGTTGCGGAGGTGCTCTTCGACCGCAACTCCGGTAAACGGGTTCACAGTCCAGGCCGGGTCGGTAAGCCAGTTGGGGAAGTCGTCGCACGGCAACCATCCAAACCAACAGAGCTTCTCGCGGTGGTCACTTTTACGCTCGGTGATGTGATCAGCAGGCCAGTTGTCACGGTAAAGTGCCCTCATGGACCCCTGATCGTTAAGAGCGACGTCTAGGATGGTCTGGTGCCAGTAAACCGGAGGCTTGTTGATGCTGCCCTTTAACTCCTCGGTGCTCCTGACCTCGAGATCCTCGATGAAGTAGTTGCGGTAATACACCTGGAGCCCGTTCATGTAACGGCAATAGAGCTTGGCAAGGTCGTGCGTCGCAAACCTGATCACGGTAACCCCAGTTGAGATGTAACCGTGCGGTCCGTAAGTGTCTTCCACCAGGTGCTTAACGGAGACCACGGTGGGGTTGCCGTGGGGCAGCATCCCGGCCCACGTTAGCAGAAGGCCGTTAAGCTGCTTCTCGTTCATTTCTGGTGCCTTGTTGACGTAGACCTGTGTATCTGGGCAGCTGTGAACGTCGAACCACACTGGGTGGAGATCGTTAACGTGGATCGGCGGCACGTACTCGTCGTCGAACAGGGATTGTACGTGCCCGACCGCGTCAACCCACTCGTCGTGCTTGGCCAGCTCCTTCTCCGTCAACTGAGATCTCCAGCTGCACGGGCCCTTCAACACTGAGTAACCGAGGAAGCCGTAAGCGTGCTGCCCGTAAATGTCGACGAACACCTCATCGTAGTCGTTAAGCTCCCGCCCCGCGTTGCCCTGAATAGACCGACCACCTGGAGTCGTTAACCCCTCTTTTGCCACATGTCCGACGAAGTTGCCTTCGAACCTGCGCCAGTTGTCGCGCGTCTTCATCGTTAACGCGACTACTTCTCTGGGGTCGGGCTCCACCTTGTAGTTGACGTCGTGGTCCTCGCTCCTGTCGTTCACCATGGGCATGCGGCCGTTGACATGGCACAGTGGGCGGCACATGCCCCTGGCAACGTTCCGCGAGTATGCCGCAAGCTGCTCGTCCGCACGGTTAACAGCTTGAGGCTGCGGTGGAGGAACGTGCTGGGTCGATAACTTCTTGGGCACCGGAGGCGGGGGATTCATGCCGCTAACACTGCTCGATGCACCTGACTCGCCAAGGCCTGGAGGAGGCGGCTTGGGCGCCCTCACGTTCACCACCGGGGCAGGACCTTTTGGTACTTCGTCACGTTGACTGCCCTGCGCACGATCTTCATCCATCTTCATTCCCAGCTGCAGTAACTCTTCCAGTTCCCGTTTACGCTCATGCATGGCCTTGGGTGCTCTCTTGTAAACAGGTTGGGGTGACGTTGACTGCGGGATCTTATTCGGCGACACGGATCGACCGAACCCCCCGGTCTTGGGCGCGGTGCCGGTAAAGCCCTGAGCCGGGGGTGCACCCGATGCCGCGGCAGCTCGGGCTAGAGGCTTGCTGGCCTCGGCCGCCGCGTTGACTGCAGTGGGAGGCGCCTTGGCGGCCACTGCCGTTGGGGGCTGCTCGGGCAACGGCGGAGGAACTTGCGGGATGTTGGTAACCGGGGAGTTGATCGGGTCATGCAAGAACTTCTGTAATCCTTCAAGGCTCTCGGTTACACTCACCAACATGCGCAGTGCCGCATCACGTTTACCCTCGAAGTCCTGCAAGGGCGCGATGTTCTCGGTAAGGCGCTTGGCAGTGTTCAGGAGGTAACCAATGTTGTCGTTGATGCGCCTATACTTGGTTGCATTCTCCTCCGTGTTAACCCCCGAGTCACGATTCTGAATGTTCAGGTCCGTAATCGTCGCCATCAGAGCGTTAATCTCCGCCTGCGCTCTTTGGAGATTCTCGTTGACGTCGTCACTGTCCTGGATCAGCGCCTCGTTCTGCCGCGTTAATTCCTCGATCCTCTTCGCCATGTCATCCGCGGCCCTTTGCACCTCGTCAACGTGTTTGTCGTAGGCTCCGTGAAAATTGATCGCCATTTTAGTGAGGGTTACGGTAAACGCGTGAGCAACGTGCACCATGTCGTCAACACGGCGGTTGAGGTTCCCACGCGTAACCGGTCGATCCCCAGCCGGGCTCTGGTCGACCATGGAGCCGTTAATGGTGAGGTTGACCTGAGGAGCCGCCATACCTTCGTTCACGCCCAAGAGTAAGAGGTAATGGGTGGAGAAGGCCTTTAATAGCTGCAGTTTGCTTGACAGAAATGAGCTGCGAACATCCACATTCGGTAGCTGGCGCAAGCTCATGCCTACCTGTTAATGCACATTGATTCGTGTTTCGTAGATGTGTGCTCATGCTTTCACGACTGACATACTTGGTCAACGCATCCGCTGCATTCTCGTGTGTCCCTACTTTCACGATGCGAATCACTCCCTCCTTAACTTTCTGCTGTAACCACAATTGACACACCTCGATATGTCTCACTTTCCCCAAGCCTCGTCTGCTCGCAATGGCAATCGCAGCCGTGGCGTCGCTCTTCATTGTAATCTCAACTTCCAAGTTAAAGTCTCTTAATACTGCCTGAAGTCCTAAACCCACTGATCCTCCTTTCACAAGTCCATAATACTCTGCTTCGCCTGACGATAATGCGATGACACTCTGAGTCGTACTCCAAGATTTTATAAGATGTTTACCCCACATTACTACTCCTCCACTCGTAGACTTCCTCGTTCGCTTACACCCTGCGTAATCCGTGTCAGTCCAAATAGTTAATTCTTGGGGCTGCTCCTGATATTGATACACATAGCTGCTTCTGCTGTGGTACTTCAAATACTTTCCTAACTTGACTAAACCCTTCCAAGAACTCATCGTTGGCTTTGACATGGTCCTAGCGAGTTCCCTTACAGAATACTGTATGTCAGACCTGTCCTGAGCTAAGTAATTTGCTCTGGCCGTCAACGCTTGATATAGTTTAGTCATGTTGGGCGAAAGTTCTACCTCATCTCCCTCTTCAACTGGAATTCGCTCACCTGGCACTTCAGTCCTCACTTTTACTCCTTCTAGCTCAAGCTCTTTCACAATTATCTCTGCATGCCTTTGATCTGCCTCATACCTCAATCCTTCCTTCGTCCATTCCACAATCCTGTTAAGAATTCTGATCGCCTTCATGTCCTCCTTCCCTGGTCCAAGTCGCCCTCTCACCTTCACTTCAAACTCCTCCTTAATTTTATTTTCAAACCAGTCGAGATCATGATCACCTCCTAACAACGTGAAATCATCTCCATGAACTGTTAACCATAACGCTCGATGCTCATGCTTGAACACACATGGTGACGCAATTCCGCTCTTGAACCCAGCCTCGTTAGCAAAGTCCATGTAACAGTCTTCCCAGTTGCTCGCAGCGTCTCTGGTTCCGTACATTGATTTTAACAGTTTTCCGCACATACCTGGTTCATAGTCTTCGTCTGGTAACCTGATAAATATGTCTTTCTTTGCTGGAGCGTAAAAGTAAGCTCGTTTGATGTCAACGAATGCTAACTTTAATCCTTTCTCGCGCTCACCGTTCGTGAATCCAACTCCCTCGGTAACTGCCATTGAGAAAAGCAGTTTTTGTTCCTCCAGTGGAGGTGTAGCTGCGAATATGTTCTTTTCTTTGGAGTTGTATTTAACCTGCTGGGCTACCAGCCTTGATCTGTGGTCTGGGCTTAACTCATCTCCTTTGTTGATGTCTATCCATCTGGTTCCGATGGGCGCCTTCCCCGTGATTTGCCAGCACACTTCCTCCTTCACTTTCTCGTAAACTTTGTGTTTTCTGAATTGTTCCATTTCTTCTTGACGTGCTTTTACAGTCAATTTAGGGTCGAGCTCGTTTCCTGTGACATCATCCCAAGCTTGAGTAATCTCTCCATTTTCTTTGTGGACAACGTTGATCATGTTCATTGGGAGAGGGTTAACTGTACCAGTTCTTTCGCACGCCGCACACGTGCTAGGCGTCTTAAGCCATCCCTCAAGCTCACATGCACGGCACTTCCACCTGTGTGGAGCAATTTCGCCGACAGCTTCATACGTAAAGGTGGTGGAAGTGTTAACTGGTCCCTTCTTAAACATTATCCTTCTCTCTTTCCCTGTGATCTCGTTCACAGGCTTGTCCTCGATAATCTTCCCGGTGTCTATGTCAGCGGTAGTTCTCCTAATGCATGAACTCCATTGTGGTCCACTTGGTCCCGGCAGCATTAATCTTTGTGTTCCATAATCTCTCCTCGTCCACGTTAACTGGTGCTTGTGCTTCCTATCTTCGTTCTCATGTTCACATGCCCAGTTAATCTCGCTTATCTGCGCCTCACGTTGTTCTTCTTCGTCGACTTCCATGTTCGCTGCTTCTTCTTCTTTAAATGTACCCCCTTGGCGACCGTCGATCTTCATCTGTTTTACAAGTCCTTTCAGTATCGCTCGGCACAGTTTATCTGGGTAGACCTCTGATCTGCGCGCCCTACCGCCACCATTTAATTCCATGTGTCGATGCTGCCCTTTACATTTCCAACTTAACTCATGGCCTATGGCTGAACTGTTTGTCATGAACTTGGTCGGTTTCTTAATGAACATCTCTTCGCCTTTGACCATCTGCTTTAAGTCGTAACAGCACAAATCTCCATCGTATACTTTGACATCCTTGTTTCTGAGCAACCGTTGCACTGTTGAAGTGCCCCAGCTGGTTGCTCCTGCAGGGTGCTCAAACAGAAAGTATAACCCATTTCGCCGTTGAATTTCGCAAAGCTCCATCGCAAACGTCAAATGCTTGATCCCGTAATCCAACATCTGTTTCACACGGTCAGCACCTAATCTTTAAAAGTTGAACGTTTGGAGTCTGCTGAAGGCTGCGCACATGGGGCTCACCACCAGTAACAGGGCTGCTTTGGATTTGACAATCTTTTTCGCTTTCACACGCATGGCTGGCACATTAAAATCCCATGGGTTACCATGTTGGTCTCGCGTCGTTAAGTCCATTGCTAATCCCGGTATCAATCCCATTTTTTCTGCCATTCCAGTAACTCTCACCGGCGAATACGCCTCGGTCACGTGCGCCTGAGTCTCGTGTTGGCATGCCCCATAGAGCCTGCTAGCTCTCCTTACTTCGTTTAATTGACGTACGATGTTCAATTCCCCACTCATCAACCACTCAACCAGTTCAGAGTCAAATCCCATCATGTTGAGCCCCAATCTGATGTCGTTTACCTCTGACACTTCTTCATCTTGCTCCATATCAAGTTGACGATGCTGAGTTGCCGGTTGGTCTTCTTCGTCATGATCGTCCTCTGCTTTTCGTTTGATGGGTTTACTCGGGGAATCTTTCATCTCTTCATCTTCCACTTCGAACTCGGTCCATCCGGTCCAGTAACCGTTAAAGGGGTTTCCCATAACCCATGTTTGATCGTCTCCATCTTCACCATACCAAGCATCTTCGTGCTCATGTATCTTGCCGCCGTCAATCATGATCGCATGGGTATATCTTTTGGGCTTAAGTTTGTCCCAATCTACTGGACACCCACCGTTGGTGGGGAAGGCTAACTCTTTCCTCGGTCGTCGGTGCTGGCATATAACTTTGTTTCCTTTTATTACCCACTCGTCCTTAGGTTCCTCAACTTTGGCGCTCTGCGGAGGTGGTACATTGATCCTCATTTTCTTCGCTTGGCTTTCTGATTCTTGTTCACGATTTTCTGGTGCACGACTTTTACTCTCAAGCCTTAACTGTGCAGATGCTAGCCTTGCCTGGATGCTCGGGCTCTCTTGTCTCTTTAACCACTCAATAGCTCGATCCCTGCAATCAGCGTTATGCGGTTTGTGTTCTTTGTCTCCTCTCACGAGGCATTTGCATCCGCAACGCCCTGGTGTCGGTCCCATTTTCAAGCATTCGTGCTTTTTAACTGCAATCCCCCGTGCAATGAGTGGCTTCGTCTCGGGCGCAGTTAACTCTTGCTCTGGTAGATCCATGGGCACCATGATCCGAGACTGTAATTCCATTCCCGCCGCACTCGGGTCAGGCTGCCAAGGTAACCCCTTTATTTCGGTGATCTCGGCAATATTCCATCTTTCCGCATCACTTCCTTTTCTTTTAAACTCGTGCGCCTTGATTGCACCATTGGGCGTCCCAATAATTAGCCCCTGACTTTTCTCGTTTATGCCTAGAAATACTCCACTTTCCCATCTAATTTCGAGCTTCTCGCGGCCTTTGTGTGCAGGTGTCTTCAAATACATGACACACTCACCAAACTCAGGGATTTGCTTGTTAAACTTTCTTCCCCTGCACCTCTCGTGGGCCGCCTTCCCATCCGCGTCTATTGTGAACTTGTTAATCAAAGAGGACGCGTAGCTCACCAGCCAAGGTATTATCTGATGGCTTTCACCAAACTCAGTCTTATAATTGGCATCTAAAGCGCTCTTTAACGTTCTGACCTGACCCTGCACTGTCCTAACGGCTCTCTCAATTTCGCCGTTGGCCTTTGAGTCGCCTACTGGGCTAACTTCAACTCCCATGTCAAGATTCCACGAAGCTTTAATCCTATTAGCCAGTGCCGTGATTGCCGCTTCCCCATCACTTTTGCGCATCACCTTCTTGTATCCGGTAAAGCTTATCATGTCACATCCAACTTTTACCGAGTACGAGTCCACTCCCTTTTTCATCAACACTCTGCTCCAAGTTAATTTGGTCTCTCTGCAATGCATGACCAAAATTAGATTGCCGTTGCTGGTGCTTTCACCTTCATCCTTTCTTCCTTTCAGCCACATGTAGTCCATTGGAATCACTGGCACGTTTCCGTTCCCCTCTCTTTTGCGTCTACGGTGCGCCTGCGCGCTTTCCCTCTAACGCAATGTGGGCACCAGCTTCGGTAAGGGAAATGCGTCGTGTTATGCGCTTCAACTTCCTCCTTTGAGGGCCTCGTCTCACAGTAAACTTTATTTGGTAACTCCGCTTCATCACTCACAAATACATCTTCCACATCACTTAACTCACTCTCGTTGCCACCCCTTTCACTCCCTTCGTCTCCTTCGGTATTAAAGACGTTTAAGTTTTCGCTTGGTCTTACGGGTGATGGGGGGCTTAGTAGAACAGATCCGCCCCCAGGGTTCCCGGCCGCGGAAAACCCTCAGCTACGCTCACTTCACTCCTGGGATTGACGGCCTCCGCTGGTCCCTTCGGTACCGTGATGTTGAACTGGAACGTGCCATTCTTCTCATGAATGGTTGTGGACTTACCGGTCGCCTTGTTCATGATGTGGCTCAGGGATCTCCCGTTAGGATCCTTGTCGAACACCACTCTATTTCCAGCGTTTACCATCTCTCTGACAGATCCTAGGACTTTGTTGACCTCTGCTACCTGGATCGGCATACTGACGGCGTTCCCATGCTCATTTTTACCTGTGATCACTCGTTGACCATAATTCTTCATCGTGGCCCCATTTGCTGCACTGTAGTGTCGTCCCTGCTTTGACGCGTCCGTATGCTTAATAGGGAAATGAGTGCCAACTTTGGGGGGTCCCACTGCGTTGCATGCGCCGGAGTCCACGGTAACCACGATCGTCTCATGCGTTGCACTTGGCGGTGGCACCGCGTTAATCTCTGGATCACAGCCCCGCATCTCAATTAGCCCAATTTCCTTGCACTTCTCCAGCCAACTTTTTTCCTGCCTTACGCTTTTACTTATTCTCTGGTCCCATTGACTAGTATGATTACAGTCCCTGTTACACTGGTGTTCCTGATAAATTCTTTTCAAATTCATCGCGTTGTTACGTGCCGTTTTCTTTCTGGTGTAATAGGGCAGATCCCATTTCTCGTTAACCTCCTCGATTGCGGGCTGGTCTAGCGGCACGTTCATTGCCTCCTTCATCTCAGCGCTGAGAACATGCTGCGGTTGGCCGAACGATGTGGTTTGTTCACTCTCAAAGTTCACTGCAAGTTTCTCTTGCTCAACTTCGTTGGCGGTCTTCTTGGGGCCCGGACAGTTAATGGCGATATGCCCTTTTCCGCCACACTTGTAACACTCACGCTCGCTGTGCGGGGTGAACTTCCCTTGGCCTCCGTAGCTTCCACCTCGCGAGCTGCTTCCTTTACCGCCCTGTTTGCCTCCGATCTTACCTTTCACATAGGATCCGTAAGTGGCTCGGTAACCTTTGCCTTTTTCCGCCCTTGCCACCTTTACCTCCTTTGGTGAACTGTTTAGGTCTTGTGCAGTGTCTAGCTAAATGGCCCATGCCTCCACAATTGTAACACCTGGGGCCCGCTCCTTTACCTTTGCCTTTGTTTACGGCGTCAATTTCTTCATATTCTCCACCGTCGCTCTCATTGGCCCAGGACCCGTAATTCCACGATCCACCTTCTGACCACCAGTTTCCATCTTCGTCAACCCATCCTGTTTGGTCCCAAACATTTTCGGACCCTTGACTCATCTCGTTGATATTCCCAATGCCCATTGCATCCTTATTTTTCGTGTCTGAGTCAAGTTTCTTTTTACGCGCCCAGTCTTCGCATTTTGAAAGCAATTTCTGAAATGAGTCAATGTTAAGCGCGTCGGGCGTTCGCCAACATGCCTGCTGCCACTCGTCGAACCAGTCATTCGCGTGCACCATTATGGCCCTGAGTGCGGTGACTTTAAAAGGAAGAGGCAGCGAGTAATCTTTACCATATTTCTCAAGATTTTCTGCCAATGCGCTCCATTCCTCAAGTCGGGTAACGGTGTCAGTGATCTTCTTGGGCGGCTCAGGATTCATGGCATGCGTCATTTTTGATGATAAGGTCGCTCCGGTTACCGCCGAGTACCATTTGTAAACCTTTTGCCAAGCCATGATTCCATCTCCATCCATCAGTCCCTTTAATTTTCCTCTGGCTTCCGCACCTTCAAGTTTCTCGTTCAGAATGTACCATAAGTCTTCCTCCATCTGAGTTTTGTCTCCCTCGGTGAACTCATATTCGCCTTTGTTGTCGTCCTCGGCCTGTTTGGCTTGATTCGCCTTCAGGTGCTCACTTGCAGTTAATCGGCCGTTCATTATGCGTATAATGTCGTCATCGTCCTCCTCTGGTACGACTCCGTCAAGCGTCTCCAGCTTCTTGTTTAGCATTTTCAGTGCCGGTCGGTAACTCGGCTTCACTTGGGCTAGTGCGTTCAAGAACTTGTCGTTCCAGTCTCTGAACTTTGCTCTTTCCCCACTGAAGTTCTTTAGCGCCTGTAATGCTTTATATTCGCTTATCGGTTTACTGCTCCCGTGCTTGCTTCCGCTTCCTCCTTTAATCGCTTCCGAGATCTGACCAAACCTTTCGATCAATTTTTCTTGTACTTCACTGTTGGTCTCCAACTCGGTGACTCTTTCCACCAATCTGCGAGCATCCCTTTCGAGTGAAGCGTTTCTCTTTGTGATCGCTAACAGCATGCTGTTGGTCTTGTGGGCACTCTGTAACATTTGGAACGCTTCGGCGTTCGATACCTCCCTTCGATCCTGTGCCACTCGCTCGTTAATGAACGTTGCGAGTCCGAAATGGTTCGCGAGTAGCGCCGTTTGAACGTAACTGAAGTCTCCGTTCAGGTATGCTTGCTCGCACAGATCGTTGAAGCGATTCGGGTCCATGTTGACCCATGCATCTCTGTCTGCCGGCACATTGAGATTAACTGGCGGGTCGCCCTGCCCAGGTCTGGCCGCAGCTGCCGCTGCCGCTGCCATGGCAACCGTGCTCCGCTACCATGCAAAACCCCGAGGAGGGTTCTGCACGGGAGCCTGGCAATAATGATAACGATAGGTCACCTTTATACTCCCGAACGGCAAAGCAGGTCTATGTAGCTTCAACCGTTAAACACTTGAGCCAAAGGCAGCAGGGTTGCTATTCCTCCCCTGTCACACGCACGCTTGCATGTTAACACCTCCTCGTCCTCCTCCTCCTCCTCCTCCTCCTCCTCCTCCGCCTCCTCCTCGTCCTCGTCCTCGTCCTCCCCCTCGTCCTCCTCCTCCTCCTCCTCCTCCTCCTCCTCCTCCTCCTCCTCGTCCTCGTCCTCGTCCTCCTCCTCCTCGTCTCCTCCTCCTCCTCCTCCTCCCTCCTCCTCCTCCTCCTCTCTCCCTCTTCCTCCTCCTCCTCCTCCTCCTCCTCCTCCTCCTCCTCCTCCTCCTCCTCCTCCTCCCCCATACCGATCCTCCCCCCTCCCCCTTTCCGTCGTCGTCGTCCCCCTCCGTCCACCCCTCCTTTTCCTCCTCGCCCTCGTCGTCGGCCTCCTCCTCGTCTTCGTACTCGTCGTCGTCGTCGTCGTCGTGGTCTTCCTCCTCCTCCTGCTCCTCGCCCTGCTCCTCCTCCCCTCCTCCGCGGAGCGCGCGCGCGCCAGGGGGGTGGGTCGCGGGTTTTTTCGGTGAACGTAGTTTGGGTCGCGGGTGGGTCGCGGGCTTTCCACCTCCACCTGGAAGGAATTCACAAACAGCCCGCCGCAGGCGCCGAAAATTTTGATCTGTACACTAAACGAGGTTTGGGTCGCGGGTGGGCCGCAGGTTCTCCACTTGGAACGAATGCGACAGAAGCCCGCCGCAGGCGCCGAACATTTTTGGTGGGTCGCGGGGTGGGTCGCGGGTGGGTCGCGGTAAGTCGCGGGTGGGTCGCGGGCGCAGTTTGGATCACGGGTGGGTCGCGGGCTCTCCACCTGGAACGAATGCAACAGAAACCCGCCGCAGGCGCGGAAAATTGTGGGTGGGTCGCGGGGTGGGTCGCGGGTGGGTTGCGGGAGGGTCGCGGGGTGGGTCGCAGGTGGGTCGCGGGTGGGTCGCGGGGTGGGTCGCGGGTGGGTCGCGGGGCGGGGTGCGGGTGGGACGACGGAAACAACAAACAACAAACAACAAACAGAAAACAGAAAACCACACCAACAGCGACAGCAACAGCAACAGCAACAGCAACACCAACAGCAACAGCAACAGCAACAGCAACAGCAACACCAACAGCAACAACAACAACAACAACACCAACAACACCAAACAACAACAACAACAACAACAACACCACCACCACCAACAACAACAACAACAACAACAACACCACAAACAACAACAACACCACCACCACCAACAACAACAACAACAACAACAACAACAACAACAACAATTACTAGCACGTGGGGACACTCCGTTCTCACTAGTGCCAGGGTTTTCATACGACGCCCGCCAATACCCCCACTTTGTGGGGGGGCCGGTTCAAGCTCTACCACATTTCCAAACGACTCTTCGCCACCACCCACACCCAGCTTCCCGCCCTATGACGTTCGGACACTTCACTTCGTGGCCTGCGGACGACCGTGGCTACTACACTGGCGCATGGGTACAGTGACTTGTTGTGGTGACGCTAGCTTAGTATACGACTTTTCCCCCTGTTCCAACATTGGACACCTGTACTGGTTTTTGAAGATTTCGGCGTGCGCGCGCAGAAAACGAATGTGTCCCGCATGGTATTATTTGACAGGGATGATGGCCCTGGCAGGTGCGCAACCGTTGTTGGAGAAGTTCGAAGCACGTGAAAAAGTTGCTCGCAAAAGCCCGTTAGACAGAAATGTTTAAAAAGTGTTGGGTTTCCTACAAATCCGCAAGAGCGCGCGGGATGAAATTTTGACACTTCTTTTTGAAAAACCATTGGTTTTTTGATGTTTTTATGTTAAAATCGCTACGAACACTAAGGTTTTGGAAGGATTTCGTCTTGCGCGCGCGAATGTCCACTTTACCTTATTTTTTGCAAGGGATTCTTGAAGTTTGGTTATGTTAGAACAAGAAATGTCCCACTTTGCCTTATTTTTTGCAAGGGAAAACCGCCCGTAACAAAACAACCGGATCCGGACACCCCGTTTTGCCTGAGACTTCCTCACGAAAATGATGAAAATGTGGCTGCGGCCTAGGCGCGGCGAGGGGGCCGCGCACCAGGGGCCCCAACAATAATTATTCTTTAGAATTAATAATGTTCAACAACAACAACAACAACAACAATCATTTAAGACTGGGGACACTCCGTTCTCACCAGTGCCAGGGTTTTCATAGGAGGCGGGCAATACCCCCACTTTGTGGGGGGGCCGGTTCAAGCTCTACCAAATTTCCAAACGACTCTTCGCCACCACCCACACCCAGCTTCCCGCCCTATGACGTTCGGACACTTCACTTCGTGGCATGCGGACGACCGTGGCTACTATTCAGGGCCCCGCGGCCGACGACGACGGCGTGCGCGCGCGAAGAAAAAACGAATGTGTCCCGCATGGTATTATTTGACAGGGATGATGGCCCTGGCAGGTGCGCAACCGTTGTCGCAGAAGTTCGAAAAAGTTGCTCGCAAAAGCCCGTTTGACAGAAATGTTTAAAAAGTGTTGGGTTTCCTACGAATCCGCAAGAGCGCGCGGGATGAGATTTTGACATTTTTTTGTTGAAAAACCATTGGTTTTTTGATGTTTTTATGTTAAAATCGCTCCGAACACTAAGCTTTTGGAAGGATTTCGTCTTGCGCGCGCGAATGTCCACTTTACCTTATTTTTTGCAAGGGATTCTTGAAATTTGATTATATTAGAACAAGAAATGTCATTTTATAGTGTTTTTTGCAAGGGAAAACGGATTACAACAAAACAACCGGATCTGGATCACATCGTTTTACCTGAGGCTTCCTCACGAAAATGATGAAAATGTAGCTGCGGCCTAGGCGGCGCAGGGGGGGCGTGCACCAGGGGGCCCAACAATAATTATTCTTTAGAATTAATAATGTTCAACAACAACAACAACACTCACTTTACCCGAACGCTCAGTGTTCTCACCAGTGCCAGGGTTTTCATGCGACGCCAGCCAATACCCCCACTTTGTGGGGGGGCAGTGCAAGCTCTACCAAATATCCACACGACTCTTCGCCACCACCCACACCCAGCTTCCCGCCCTATGACGTTCGGACACTTCACTTCGTGGCCTGCGGACGACCGTGGCTACTACACTGGCGTGGAGTACACACCCACAAAAGTTGTTAAGCCTACGTTCGTACACCCACAGGAGTTGTTAAGCCTTGTTAACCCACAGAAGTTGTTAAGCCTTCAACTCGGCGGCCGAGGGCGCAACCTATGGCGCAACCGCAAGGGATTGTGGCCCCTGGCAGGCGCGCGAACCCCGTTGCAAGAGCGTGCGAAAGTAGCTCGCGCGAGCTCATGTAACATAAATGTTGGAAAACCATTGGTTTTTTTAGGATTCGGACAGCGCGCGCGGGTGGAAATTTTGAAAAGTCGTGCAGGTGTTTTTCGAGGACCTACGGTGCGATTCGTGTGATTTTATGATGCGCGGTGCTAAAATTCTTAAGAACCCAATGGTTTTTGGAGATTTCGGCGTGCGCGCGCGAAGAAAAAACGAATGTGTCCCGCATGGTATTATTTGACAGGGATGATGGCCCTGGCAGGTGCGCAACCGTTGTCGCAGAAGTTCGAAAAAGTTGCTCGCAAAAGCCCGTTTGACAGAAATGTTTAAAAAGTGTTGGGTTTCCTACGAATCCGCAAGAGCGCGCGGGATGAGATTTTGACAATTTTTTGTTGAAAAACCATTGGTTTTTTGATGTTTTTATGTTAAAATCGCTGCGAACACTAAGGTTTTGGAAGGATTTCGTCTTGCGCGCGCGAATGTCCACTTTACCTTATTTTTTGCAAGGGATTCTTGAAATTTGATTATATTAGAACAAGAAATGTCATTTTCTATTGTTTTTTGCAAGGGAAAGCGGATTACAACAAAACAACCGGATCCTGTACACACCCTCTTTTCTGAGGCTTCCTCACGAAAATGATGAAAATGTAGCTGCGGCCTAGGCGGCGCAGGGGGGGCGCGCACCAGGGGGCCCAACAATAATTATTCTTTAGAATAAATAATGTTCAACACCAACAACAACAACAGCAGCAGCAGCAAGCAACAACAACAACAACAACAACAACAACAACAACAACAACAACAACAACAACAACAACAACAACAACAACAACAACAACAACAACAACAACAACAACAACAACCACAATAATCCGCATCGCGGAATTCCACTTCAGCCACGCACCCAGGGACAGTGAATGACCGTTCGGTTCAGCCCCCTCACTCTGATGTTTGCCCTCTCTTCCTCGACCTACGCCCTACGCCTGAGCGCTGGGGCGCTGGGCCTCCCTCTGCTGCTCCTGCCTGGGCTCCCCCCCTCCCCACCCCTCGATGGTTCATCTCCCTCCCCCTCACCTCCCTCCTCCTCCCCTTCCTATTGCCCCCCCCCCCCTTTCCCCCCCCCCACCCACCCTACGACGACAACGCCGACGCCGACGCACGGCGGACGACGCACGGCGGACGACGCACGGCGGACGACGAAAACGAAGACGCCTACGCCGACGCTGGCGACGCCGACGGACGCCGACGCCGAGGACGACCCGACGCCGCCGACGACGACGACGCACCGACGACGACGACGCCGTCGACGACGACGACGACGACGACGACGACGACGTCGACGACGACGACGACGACGATGAAGACGCACGACGACGAGCGACTACGCCGACGTGCCTGGCCGGCCTTGCCTGCACTGCCTGCCGCGCGGCAGCCAAGGGATTCGTCTGGGCGCGCGGACGCCGTCGTCCGCTGTCGCCGGCGGCCGGCGGCGGCGGCCGGCCGTCGGCGCCGGGGAGGGGGAGGGAGAAGGGGGGAGGAGGGAGGCAGGGGCGTAGGGGGGAGGAGGATGGGCGGGTGAAGGGGGGGTGGGCGGGGAGGGGGGGGGGACGGCGGGGAGGGAGGAAGGTGGAGGAAGGGGGGGAGGGAGGGGCGGGGCGGGGCGGGGGGGAGTGGAGGGGGGAGGGAGGGGGAGGGCCGGGGGGGGGGAGGGGCGGGGGTGGAGGGGGGAGGGAGGGGAGCAGCGGCGGGAGACTCGCGGTGTTCTCGGCGAGGGTTTCGGGGCATGGCTCTACCGTCTCGGGATGTCGTTTGCATGCCATGTGCACCACCGTCCACCCAATCCCGATCAGTGTACCACCTACGGGGGTGCGTATGTCGTGGCAATACCCAGGTCCAAGCATGCGCGCGAGGTGCCTCTATCTGGTCCCCTGTCTCTGGTTTGGTCCACTCCGCCTGGTACACCTCTCGCTGTATATCCTTCCTCCTGGTCCAGGTATGGCGGTTCCTCGGGAGGGTCCTCCAATGGATGAGGACCCATGTGCGCGGGAGAGCCTCTCGGGAACGCGCGCGGCGTGGACATGCTGAGCTGCTTGATCGGCCTAAGGTGGGTCCTCATATTGAACTTGTTGGGTTTGTTAGGACTCGCAGGTCACTTAGGAACAGGTTGCGGAAGAGCGGGGAGAGGAGAACGAGAATTGAGGTGGATGAGGGGAAGGAGTAGAGGTGGGAAAGGAGGAGAAGGAGGAGAGGGAGAAGAAGGGGGAGAGGGAAGAGAAGGGGGAAGGAGGAGAAGGGGGGAGAGGATGGAGGGGGGCCAGGCGGAAGGGGAGGCGGAACGCGAGGAGGTGGGAACCCCGGAGATCTGGACCCCTTCCCTGGCACCCGATGTCCAATACATGTAGTTAGTTAGTTATCTTAACGGCCCTGGGGCCAGGTGATGGCTAACACGAAACTAGGACGAGGATCAATTCGGGTGAGGATAAATCGCGAATCTCTGACATCCGGCGGCTCTGGAGGATGTCTCGAGCGCCGCGGCCTTCTCTTTCACCTCGTCCCAGCCCCGTCCGGACGGTGCCCGCCAGATGCCGAAAAGTGTAAAAAAACCTCCTGTCGTGATTTCCACAACGAGAGGAGGCAGGAAGAGGGCAGCATCGCGAGAAGAAGGAGCCCCAGACCCCATAGTTGTGCTGCACTTCTTGGGCCAGATCGGTCCGTGATGGCCCCGGGCCCGGGGCGGGGCGAAGACGCCAGGTGCGCAAAGAACTGCAGCACCCGAATCTCGGGGGGGGAAGATAGAGCCCTCTCCTCTTCTGTGAAGCCAAAAACATTGATTTTACGAGGGTTGTGGCCCCATTTTGGCTCTCTGAGGGGGCAGCGCCCCTCGTCCTTCATAGCAAAATAATTGATTTTACGAAGGTTTTGGGCTCATTTTGTCCTTCTCAGAGGGCAGCTCTCACTTGCGCTTCTGAGGAGGTCGCAAGAGGCACCAAGATGGCCCCAAGAGGCCCCCAGGAGGCTCCCAAGAGGCCTCCAAGAGGCCCCCCAGAGGCCCCCAAGCGGCCCCAAGAGGCCCCCAAGAGGCCCCCAAGAGGCCCCCAAGAGGCCCAAGAGCCCCCAAGAGGCCCCCCCAGAGGCCCCAAGAGGCCCCAAGAGGCCCCCAAAAGAGGCCCCACCACCCACCCACGAGGCTCATGAGGCCCCAAGAGGCCCCTCGAGGAGCTCCGAAGACTCACACCAGACGAGGGGCCCGAACGGACTCACACCACGAAGAGCCGAACGACTCCACACAGCAGACAAGGAGGGGCCCGAACGACTCACACCAGGACGAGGCGCCCGAACGACTCACACCACGAGGAGCCCGAACGACTCACACCACGACGAGGGCCCCGAACGACTCACACCACGAGGCGCCCGAACGAGTCACACCAGGAGGAGGGGCCCGAACGACTCACACCAGGACGAGGGGCCCGAACAACTCACACCACGAGAAGCCCGAACGACTCACACCAGGACGAAGAGCCCGAACGACTCACCCCACGAAGAGCCCGAACGACTCACACCAGGAAGAAGGGCCCGAACGACTCACACCAGGACGAGAAGCCCGAACGACTCAAACCACGAGGAGCGCTTTCTCTCCCTCCTCCTCCGCCTCGTCCTTCTCCCGCTCCCCACAAGGAGGATGTACAGTGAGGCGGGAGGAAGGAGGAACAGGGGAGATATGCGGGCCAGCGGACACACGCTTGAATTATCCCGGCAAAGCAACCTAACAGCGATATGCAGAAGCATATCTGAAAGCATTCCCCTTAAGATTCAGATGAAAATCCAGTTGTAGAATTCTGCTGTTCTCGCAGTCGTAGTAGCATTCGCGATGACAGTCGCAGCGGCAACGGCAGTCGCAGTCACAGCCTCAGCCTCAGCCTGCCTCAGCCTCAGCCTCAGCCTGCCTCAGCCTCAGCCTGCCTCAGCGTCAGCCTCAGCCTGCTTCAGCCTCAGATCAGTCTGCCTTCAGCCTCGGCCTCAGCCTCAGCCTGCCTCAGCCTCAGCCTGCATCAGCCTCAGCCTCAGCCTCTGCCTGCCTCAGCATCAGCCTGCCTCAGCCTCAGCCTCAGTCAGCCTCTGCCTCAGCCTCAGCCTCAGCCTGCTTCAGCCTCAGCCTCAGTCTGCCTTCAGCCTCGGCCTCAGCCTCAGCCTGCCTCAGCCTCAGCCTGCATCAGCCTCAGCCTCAGCCTCAGCCTGCCTCAGCATCAGCCTGCTTCAGCCTCAGCCTCAGCCTGCCTCAGCCTCAGCCTGCCTCAGCCTCAGCCTCAGCCTGCTTCAGCCTCAGCCTCAGTCTGCCTTCAGCCTCGGCCACAGCCTCAGCCTGCCTCAGCCTCAGCCTCCATCAGCCTCAGCCTCAGCCTCAGCCTGCCTCAGCCTCAGCCTCAGCCTGCCTCAGCCTCAGCCTCAGCCTGCTTCAGCCTCAGCCTCAGTCTGCCTTCAGCCTCGGCCTCAGCCTCAGCCTGCCTCAGCCTCAGCCTGCATCTGCCTCAGCCTCAGCCTCAGCCTGCCTCAGCATCAGCCTGCTTCAGCCTCAGCCTCAGCCTGCCTCAGCCTCAGCCTCAGTCTGCTTCAGCCTCAGCCTCAGTCTGCCTTCAGCCTCGGCCTCAGCCTCAGCCTGCCTCAGCCTCAGCCTGCATGAGCCTCAGCCTCAGCCTCAGCCTGCCTCAGCCTCAGCCTGCCTCAGCCTCAGCCTCAGCCTGCCTTGGCCTCAGCCTCAGCCTGCTTCAGCCTCAGCCTCAGTCTGCCTTCAGCCTCGGCCTCAGCCTCAGCCTGCCTCAGCCTGAGCCTGCCTCAGCCTCAGCCTCAGCCTGCCTCAGCATCAGCCAGCCTCTGCCTCAGCCTCAGCCTCAGCCTCAGCCTGCTTCAGCCTCAGCCTCAGTCTGCCTTCAGCCTCGGCCTCAATCTGCCTTCAGCCTCGGCCTCAGCTCAGCCTGGCCTCAGCTCAGCCTGCATCAGCCTCAGCCTCAGCCTCAGCTCTGCATCAGCATCACCTGCATCAGCCTCAGCTCAGCCTGCCTCAGCCTAAGCCTCAGACTGCTTCAGCTCAGCATCAGCCTGCCTTCAGCCTCGGCCTCACCAATCCAGCCTGAACTCAGAACACCTAGCCTGCATCGCCTCCAGCCTCCGACATCAGATCAAGCCTCAGCTCACTCACAGCCTCTGCACTCAGCCCAGACTCAGCCTCAGCCTGCCTCAGCATCAGCCTCCCTCAGCCTCAGCCTCAGCCTGCTCAGGCCTCGCCTCAGCATCAGCTCAGCCTGCTTCAGCCAATGGCCTACAGTATGCCTTGAGCCTTGGCCTCAGCCTCAGCCTCAGCCTGCCTCAGCCTCAGCCTCAGTCTGCCTTCAGCCTCAGCCTCAGCCTCAGCCTGCCTCAGCCTCAGCCTGCATCAGCCTCAGCCTCAGCCTGCCTCTGCCTCAGCCTCAGCCTGCTTCAGCCTCAGCCTCAGTCTGCCGTCGGCCTCGGCCTCAGCCTCAGCCTGCCTCAGCCTCAGGCTGCATCAGCCTCAGCCTCAGCCTCAGCCTGCCTCAGCATTCAAAATCATGCCCAGGAATGGAGTTCTGGGAACTCGAAGACCATGAAGTGGCCTACAGTTGGCTCCGGGCATTCAAAATCATGCCCAGGAATGGAGTTCTGGGAACTCGAAGACCAAGAAGTGGCCTACAGTTGGCTCCCTGCCTCAGCCTCAGCCTGCCTCAGCCTCAGCCTCAGCCTGCCTCAGCATTCAAAATGTGGCCCGGGAATGGAATTCTGGGAACTCGAAGAACACGAAGTGGCCTACAGTTGGCTCGGGCATTCAAAATCATGCCCAGGAATGGAATTCTGGGAACTCGAAGATCACGAAGTGGCCTACAGTTGGCTCCGGGCATCCAAAATGTGGCCCGGGAATGGAGTTCTGGGAAATCGAAGAGCACGAAGTGGCCTACAGTTGGCTCCGGGCATCCAACATGTGGCCCGGGAATGGAGTTCTGGGAAATCGAAGAGCACGAAGTGGCCTACAGTTAGCTCCGGGCATCCAAAATGTGGCCCGGGAATGGAGTTCTGGGAAATCGAAGAGCACGAAGTGGCGTACAGCAGGCTCCGGGCATTCAGAATGTGGCCCGGGAATGGAGTTCTGGGAAATCGAAAAGCACGAAGTGTGTGACTGTATGCGAAAAACGATGCCCCCCGGCAAACCCCAACGGCCCCCCAACGGCTCCCCAACGGCCCCCAACGGCTCCCCAACGGCTGCCCAGACCCCCCTGTGAAGTAATGTTGGAGTAATGTTGGAGTAATGTGCTGCTCTCTTTTTAGACCACTAGAAACCTACCAGTCTTCGATGTTAGGTAAAAACACGACTGTCGGCATACTTCGCAAGAGTTGCTGCTGTGAGATGGGCTGGTGGGGATACGCGAAGCGTAAAGAATATTTCGGCCACCTTGGAAGCCAGAATATTGCCACCATCACCGAGATCGGGATCTTCTTTCCTTGGTGGAGGAACACCGCCGATGTTGGTGTTGGTGTCAACCTCTAGGCCTGCGACCTCCCAGAGACCGACGTCTTGAGTTTTGTCGGTTGCGCGTCCCCCGAAATCTCGGCCCCTTCCCTGGCACCGGCTCTTCAGCACGCGTAGCACCGCCGAGAACCCCACCGACGATGCGTGGGCGATTGCGGGCCAATGCGTCCCCCCCTGAGCCTATCACCCCCCGTGAACGATTCCCCCGGCTAGAACACTCCACATGGTTTTCGAGCCATAACCCGCGCCTCCAGCGGCCATTCGGGCCGACCCCCGCATCCCCCGAACGCTCTCGACGAGGCGCAATTGATGGAAACCATGCCAGGCATCGAAAATCCTAGACATCAATACGACAACTGTCGGAAGACACCCCCCTCCCTGATCCGATCCCCCTTCCCTTCCGATCCCATCGAGAATTCACAAAACCTTGAATAATACGACGTCGACCTTTAGAAAACAGCTTGGGCACTTCACGGGTGCGCGCGGCATCGCGTTCCGAATGCACCCGCACGAAATCACGAATCGACGTCCAAAAAGATCCAAAGGTATCTGGCGAAAAGCGCGTCGATCAGCGAAACCACCGAAGACTGCAGCGGCGCACCCGTATGACGATGCCGAATGAACCTGCGCAGAGTTCCTCGGCCGCCTTGCCTGGGCAGGCGTTCCCATCGATATCTGCGCATGCTCCTGTAATGTGACGTCACGCATGGAAAAATCACCCCCCACCCAGCCCCAGCCTGGGGGCGCGAACCCTGGCCCTGCCCCCGACCCCAGCCCCGGACCCGACCCTGGCCCCAGCCCCGGCATTGGCCTCGGCCCCGGCCCCGGCCCCGGCCCCGGGCCACGCCGCGGCCCCGGCCTTGGCCCCAACAGAGCCCAAGAGGCTCCCAAGAGAGCCCCAAGAAGGGCTCCAGGGCGTCAGCGACGTCGACCTCGCCGCCGCCGCCGCCGCCGCCGTCGCCGTCCCCTCTCGGGGTCGGCGGCATCGGCTGCCAGGCCTTCCCACTTTTACATCCTGCATGGAAACATCCCTCTGTTTTTCCACGGCCAGAGACACTCGGAGCAGCAGCGAAGAACGCGCGCCCGCGAGAGCTCCCTGCACCAAATTAGAAGGAGGAGGAGGAAACATCCCTCTGGATGGAGGCCCCCCCAATGCCTTTTGGTCGGCGCGCCCCACTCCTGGGGCACCTGCCGGATGGGCTCCTGGACAGCCGAAAGTGTCCCCCCCACGCCGGCCCAAGAGGCCTCTCCAACCAGGCCCAAGACGCTCCCAGGGCGCCCTAAAAGGTTTCCAGAATGGGCCAAAATGGGAGGCCTGGAAATGGGCACCAACACCAACACAGGGGGCTGCCTCCACAGGGGAGAAATGATCCTAGATTTCGGTGTTGGTGGTAATATTTCGGCCACCTTGGAAGCCAGAATATTACCACCATCACCGAGATCGGGATCCTCTTCCGTCGGTGGAGGCACACCGCCGATATTGGTGTTGGTGTCAATCTCTAGGCTTGCGACAAAAGCGCTCCAGGAGGGTCCAAAAAGGCTTCCAGACGGCAGCAGAAGCTTTCAAAAAGGCCCAACACGCCCCCCCCCATATAAAAAACAAGAGGCACAAGTCGTCAAATTCCCGTTGGGACACGTACATGTTTGGCACATTCGCTTTTTCGGTCTGCACAGCGCGTCCCCGACGATGGTCCCAAGACGGCCCAAGAGGGTTCCCAAAGGTCCTCTAGTCGGCCCAAGACGGCCCCAGGAGGGCCCAGAGACGGCCCAAGCCCCCCAAGACGGCCCAAAGGGGCCCCCAGCTGGCCCAGAAGAACTCCCCCCAAAAAAAACAAAGAAGGCCCACGAGGCCCCCAAATACTCCCAAAACGCTTTCAAAAGGCTCCCGGGCGGCTCCCCAAGAAGCCCCTGAAGCGCATGGGAGGTCTGGCGCCTGCGTCCTGCACGGCGTTCCCAAGAAGGCTCCCAAAGGCCCCCGATTCACTATCCACGCAGGGCGTCCAAAGGCTCTACAGAAACACGCCGCGAGGCCCAAACGGGCACCCAAGACGCCTAGAAATCACGATCCATGTCAAGGGTATGCCGCCATGGCGGCGCGACGGCCCCGGCGACAAGACCGCGACCGCCCACGCGGTCACGTCCGCGTCCCAACTTCACTGGGCGGCCGCCGCCTTATCCCCCGAGTCAAGTCATGTCTACTCGCTTCTGCCAGCTGCACGCCAGCCGGCGCCGTGAACGCGAAGGCCCCCTGAAGCCCCCTCAAGCGTGAGACCCCCCCTAAAGGCGCCCGCGTTGGCGGCGAGCGCGCTGCGCGCGCCACGGCAGACCAACCCCACGAACCTCACGAAAAACAGCAGAGACAGCGACAGCGCCCAGCCGCCTACCAAACGCCAGCCTCTCTGAAGCCTTGCGCTGTTCGGCGCCCGCGACATGTGACAGAACACCCACAGCTACTCAATGTGTGCACGCCGATGGAATTGCGTGCCCGTTCGCCTTCCCTCTGCCCGCTGCCACCCTTGACGGTCGGACTCGTCATCCTTTTTCCAAGCGATGACACTCACCCGTTTGGAGGCCATCAACGTCGCCCCCTCATAGCGACCCCCGCCCTTCCCAACGGCCGTCACATCCATTTGCGGGAACATCCTTTTCTGAACCGCGACCATGACCCACCTCGCGGTCATCAAACCAGTTTCCTCGCTGCCCACCCTCGCCGGTGGCGACCGCCACCCCGGCGACGGCCCCTCGAGACTTTCGGCGCCCAAGGGCCGCGCCCAGTCCCGGGGCCGTCTAGCAGCAACTTTAGACGGCAAGCCGATCCTGGCAATTCGAATATGGGATGGAGAACAAATGTCTGGAGGGACGTCGAAGGGATTGGAGCCAGAGACCCGACATGCGCGAATCGTCGAGGGTGCGAACAGTTTCCTCAGATGCGTAAACCTTATTGCGCCTGCCTGGACAAGCCTTTTCAGCGCCCCTGCGTAATGCTAATCCGATGCGACCTCGACCCCTCGCCCTTTTAACAATGCATACTTGGCACCCCCCGGTTTTCCATGTCAAGAACCATCTCACGGCTACCACCCTCGCCCCCACCCTCATGTCCACCTCCATGACCCCTTTGTCCCTTTTTCCCGCCTTGCCGACGACACCTTTTCCGGCCATAGTATCAGCCCCATACCACGGTCATGCCTTGAACCTGCGTGAAAGTCATGACTGGAACCCCACTCGCATCAAGACATTTTACCCATCTCACGATCACCTCATCGGTGTGTTCCCGGTCATCGGCTTCGCACCCGTGGCAACCAGGCCCTTCCCCCCATGGCATAACGTTGCCTATGGCTTCCATCTGGCCAATGGCCCGCCCTCCCCTCCTGGTCGTGGCCTTCCCCAACTGGCGAAACCTTTCGGCAGTCCCCCAGCAGTATCTGGACGCAAGACCAAAATGTGAGGCCTCACGAAGTAAATCTTCAACTCTTGTGTGTTTTACTGTGTACATATGTACATGTATACACGTAACAGTCCGCAGATGCAGATGCGAATGAAAGGGCGACGGCTCAGCAAAAGCTCGCCGCAGGCGTCGAGTTTTTACAAATCATCCGACGAGCCCGCCACAGGCGGCGATTTGTTCGTCAAAACAATGTGGGTGGGTCGCAGGTGGGTCGCGGGTCGGTCGCGGGGTCGGTCGCGGGGTGGATCGCGGGGTGGGTCGGCTGTTGGGTCGCGGGTGAAGACGACGACAACACAGCAACAACGCAACAACAACAACTCAACAACAATCCGAACCGCGGAACCCCAGTTCAGCCAAGCGCCCATGGACAATGAATGACCGTTCGGCCCCCTCAATCCGACGTCGACGTGTAAATACATAGATAGATGGATATATATATATATATATATATATGTATATAGATGTGTATATATATACTAGAACCACGCGCGCGCTGCGCGCGCGCTTTGGTTCTAGCAAGATGCGGCGACGGTCTAGGGTTCGCAGCATCGGAGAGCAGAAAGACGTCTATCAAACATGATCAATCAGCAAACCGCACCATCCCTCTATGCCCCCACGGATGCACGCCATGAGCCCCAGTCGACCTTAATCCTGCATTCTCCTCTCAGCAAACCCTCTCAATCCATTTCCTTTCCACACCCTTTTTGGCGGACCAATGGAATCACATTCCACGCGGCAGAGGAGCAGTTGCGGGCGCGGTGGACGAATTCCACTCGGCATGCAACGCGAAAAAGTATGTTCGTTGTCGACGCGGTGGACGTGTTCCACTCGGCGTGCAACCATGAAACATACAGACGGCCGCAGGTCGAAATAGGATTCCGCATGATTCCACTTCAGCTGCCTACATACCCTTTGTTTCATTCCCAGGGGGGCGCCTCGAGAAAACAACTCACACACATACAGCAGCAGCTCGTGTGTCCACCGGGGTGAGGAGGGGGGGCGGGCCCCAGTGCTTAATCAACCCGGTTGAAGCAACCGCTTTAAGCAGCCAAGATCTGGTCTTTGGGGAGGAGGGAGCGGGGGCCCGCGCCGATCGGCGAAACAAGACTTAAGAAACAGCTACGTACCTCTCAAGACGGCTCAATGGGCCCGATTTCGGCACACCCCTCACGCACTCTACGCCTATCCAAGGCCTAGACGACCCAGAGCGTCCAAAGCCCACCTCGAGCAAACCCAATGTCTCGGCATTCCCACACATTATGGCAATGGAGCGAAGCTTCTGCGCGTTGAGCGAAAGTTCAAGCTCAAGCTAAAGAGAACTATAAAATTGAGCGAAGCTTCCGCGCGTTGAGCGGAAGTTCAAGCTCAAGCGCATACAGCTGGACTTCAAATAATTTGGATCGAAAATGGAGCGACGCTCACAGCGAAGGCAGAACATCAAGCTCAAGCTAATGTGAAGGGGAGCCCCAGGTTGCCGTGGGCCTGCAGAAGGTGGGTCTCCTTTCTGCGGTCCAGGCGGCGCCAGAGCACCGCTCCCCTCGGATCCTGCCCAATGCCTGCCCATGAACCCCCAGGCCTGTCCAAGGTCAGCCCGACGGCCTATCCAATGCCTGCCTCAGGCTTACCTGGCGGCCTTTCAAGAGCTGATACATGGCCTACCCAGAACCCAGTGAAGGCCCGCACACGACCTAGCCAAGGCTCATCACAGATTTGTCACGTCCAAGATCTTTACAAATTTTACGTCTAGCGAACCACATGCGAGCGCCATAACGAATGTGAACACCCAAATGCGCGCGATCACCGTGCCAGCGCTCGTCTTACAACCGCGACGAAAATCTTTACAACGATGGGCTGTCGTGAAGGGTTCTATGGTGCGCCCACCTTCGTCGTGCAACCACCGCGCAAAATTTGCCAACACTGGGCCACCCTGAAGGTTTGAACGGTACGCGCCAAAAAAAATCGACAACGAAATAATCGATCCGACGGTCTTCCCAGTACCGCGGCGACTGCCGGGACTGATCCGAGTGTTCGCTTCCTTCGTGGCGGCCCTGAAAAAAGCACACCCACCTCAAAAAGCCAACGTCTCGCGTGAGATATCCCCGAATGCTGACCGCAAGTGGGCAAGTGTCCCACCCCGTGGTCGCTCCCCATTGTGGCGCCCAGCAACGTTTGTTGCGACATCGCGAACACCACGCGGCCCTGAAAAAGACGCGCCTACATCCGTGAAACAAGCGAACCGCTGGAGACATCCCACAATCTGGGCACGAACCGGTAAGTGTCCTAATTATCCCCTGGCGGCACCCCCTTGTGTTGCCCAAGTGCGAGGCCTGTCACACCGCGATAATTCTGATCGTGATATGGAAATGGAGGGAGGAGGAGGAGGAGGGAGTGAGTAGACGGAGGCGCGACACGGATAACAAGAATTCACGACGCAAAACACGGAAATAAACGCCGCAACATATTCCACGAGACGTGCAACTGCCTGCACAATGATCCGTTATCACCGTCGCACCCTTGATCCGCACGCGTTCGACGGAAACTGGCGGCAATCAAACTGGCCCAATCTGCCAGGGAATCGCTCGTGGGGGGAGGGCCTCCTCGCCTCGGGCTGCTCTCCCGCAGCCGCGCCCCGCCGTCGACGGCGAGCGCGCGCCTTGTGGGTGCCCTGACCGTCCCGGGCGGCCGCCGCAGGCCCGAACGTGCGTTTGATTCGCCCATGTCTTCCAGCCCGCCCATCTGAACCAAGAAAGCCGGTTTCTGCTGAGACATCCTCACGATTCGCTCTTAAACTTAAGCTGGCCACGGCGTGCAGGTGACGCTGGCGGTGTGCTGCCCGCGCCGAGGCGAGAGCGCCGTTTGAACGGACTTTCAGCCATTGTACGGTTCGGCCCGCATAGTACGCTATGTTATCAATGCGAGGCTAAGCTATGCGGTGTGATGCGATGCGATACTATGCTGTGCGATGCGATGCTATGCTACGCCATACTGTGCCATGCGATGATATGCTAGTATATGCGACGCGATGCGATGCGATGCTATGACATGCTATGCGATGCGATGCTATGCTATGCTACGCGATGCTCGTCTATGCTGTGTTGTGCGATGCTATGCGATGCTATGCTATGCTCTGCTGTGCGATGCAATGCTATGTTGTAGCTCCAGTTGGTTCCCCTTCCTCACCCCCACCACCACACGCACAACCTCTTTATCACCCGAAGGGTGGTCGTACATGTAGGTATACACTGGCAGGATCTCGCGGCCAGAGATACAACCGCCTCGCGCACACTTGCCTGGAGCGGGGAGGGATGGGGAGGAATCCGGGAGGAGCGGGGAGGGGTGCAGAGTGAGGTGTCTTGTGGGCCTCTTGGACTGTCTCAGAGCGCTCTGGGATCCACAGGCGCCTACGGAGGTCGTCTTGGAGGGCTCTGTGGGACGTTTTGGGGCGATCCTGGGAGCTTCTTGGACCGTCTTGGAGGCCTTGTTGGGATGTCTTGCGGCGCTCTTGGGGTTCTCTGAGGCCGTCGTGGACGCTATTAATACAAAGCGCATATGCCCAAAATAGACGTTTACCAAAGGAATTAGGGCGATGTGTGTTCCTTGCGGCCCTCATAAGTGTCCTCTTGAAGCCCTCTTCAAGCGCTTGGGGGGCCTCTCGGGCCGTCTTGAAGCCATCATGGGCGTCTTGACGAACTCTTGGACCGTCTCGGAAACCTCCTGGACCGTCTGGGGAGCGCCTTCGGGCCCTCCGAAAGCCCCCCGAAGGACCCCGAGGGACACAGTGGACACCGCGGGGGGAGGGGGGAGTTTGGGAAAAGTGGGCAGCCTCGGGCCCCAGGGGTCTGGTCGCGGGGTCCGCATGGTGATGGGCAACTATGATGAGCGCTTGCGCGCTGCAGTCAGATCCACCTTGAGCCAAAATGGCTACGGATGCTCATGGGGCGTCTTTGGGGGCTCCTGTGGGGCCTCGTGGAGCCTCTAGGAGGCCTCTAGGGGGCCTCTTGGGCTCTCTTGGGGCCTCTTGGGGCCTCCTGGAGGCCTACTGGGGCGGAAGGCTCGAATTGTCGGTTCGTGTTCCCCCTCTTGAGCCCCTCTTGGGGCCCTCTTGAGGCGATCTTTGGCGCCTCTAGGGCCGCCTTGGGGCACTTTTTGGGCCATCTTGGGGGCTCTCTCTATTGCGCCGACGTGGCGCCCTCTTTGGGTGCCTCTTGGGCCGTCTTGAGCTGGTTTCTGGGGCCTCATGGGCTGTCTTGAACCGTTGTAAGCACGAACAGCGAGAACACGAACAACCTTCAAAAACCATTGAGGAAACCTACTTGCTTCGCCTCCCGAGTGCCTCGTGGGAGCACTTTTGAGGGCATCTTGGCCATCTTGAAGCTCTCTTGGGCTGTCTTCGAAGCCATGTTGGACCAATTTTGGAACGCTCTTGCGGTCTTGGGCTCTCTCGGACCGGTCGTGGGCCATCAAGGCGCCATCTTGGACGTCTCTCGGCCCTTTTTGACGTTTTTTGGCGCCCCCCGCTGGGCCCGAAACGGTCAGACGAAAAATCAGTGCACTTCGGAGGGCCCGGGACCCCCTACCCATTATACGTGTATATATATACTATATATTATGCATACATAAACCAACACATCATATATATATTCCCTTTTCTATATTTTTATAATCCTGGGGGGTGGGACCCCCCCCCCCGAAATAGGATCCTCCCCAACCGGGACTTCCGGAAACGGGACCCCTCACGAGGATCGCAGCCACCGAGCGCGAAAATTAGCGCTCTCCGTCCAAAGAGGAAGGTGAGAGGACACGCGAGGCTCCTTGGACCTCCCGAGAGGCTTTCTCGAGGCTCCTACGAAGGCCCAAGAGGGTCCCAAGAGCCTTCCAGAGTCCTCCGAAGAAGCCCCCGAGAGATGAACATCTGTGATTTCCTATGGTTTTTCAAAGTTTATTGCTTCTTTGCATGTTCACTGTTCCGACGTGCCAAGACGGCCGAAGACGCCCATAAGACCGATGCCAGACGGCTCAAGAGGCCTCCAAGCGAGTCCGAAACTGCTCCAAGCGAGTCCGAAACCGGCCCAAGACAGCCCCGACACGGCCCAAGGGGTGCCCCAGACGGCCCCAGAGAGCCCCAAGACGGCCTTCAGAAACGGCACCCCTCACGAGGATCGTAGCCTTCCAGCGCGAAACTGAGCGATCTTCGTCCGAAGGGGCACCTACGAGGGTACGCGAGGGTCCTCGGGTTGCCTTCAAAGCCTCTTAAAGGTTCCCCCGACAGCTTGAGAAGGCCCCACGAACCTCGCAGAGTTCTCTGAAGAGGGCCCCAAGAGATCAAAATCATTAATTTCCGATGGCTTTCCTAAGATTTTGGCTTCGTTGCATGTTCACTGTTCCGACGTGCCAAGACGGCCGAAGACGCCCACAAGACCACTCCCAGAGGGCCCAAGCAGCCTCCAAGCGCCCCAGAGAGCCCCACGACAAGCTTCAGACAGAGCTTAAAAGGGAAAAAACATACAATTGCAACGCGCTCGGCTCCCACACGGCCACGCGAGGCCCCAAGCCCCTTCCAGGAGGCCACACGAAGGGCCACCAGGCGCGCAAAAGGCTTATGATTTCAAGGACTCTGCACCCAGACGCCCACACGAAGCTCCAAGACTCCTCAACGGCTCCCCAGACGTGCCACGAGGCGCCCAAGAGCCGCCAAGAAGCATTCACGAAGTTCCCCCACGACGCCCCACAAGGCCTCTAAGAACCTCCACGAGTTCTCCGAAGAAGGCCTTTATAATCCTGGGGGGTGGGAAAACCCCCCCCCCGAAATAGGATCCTCCCCAACCGGGACTTCCGGAAACGGGACCCCTCACGAGGATCGCAGCCTCCGAGCGCGAAAATTAGCGCTCTCCGTCCAAAGAGGAAGGTGAGAGGACACGCGAGGCTCCTTGGACCTCCCGAGAGGCTTTCTCGAGGCTCCTACGAAGGCCCAAGAGGGTCCCAAGAGCCTTCCAGAGTCCTCCGAAGAAGCCCCCGAGAGATGAAAATCAGTGATTTCCTATGGTTTTTCTTAGATTTTTGCTTCTTTGCATGTTCACTGTTCCGACGTGCCAAGACGGCCGAAGACGCTCACAAGACCGATGCCAGACGGCTCAAGAGGCCTCCAAGCGAGTCCGAAACCCGGCCCAAGACAGCCCCGACACGGCCCAAGGGGTGCCCAAGACGGCCCCAGACAGCCCCGACACAGCCCAAGGGGTGCCCAAGACGGCCCCAGAGAGCCCCAAGGTTTTTTTTTCTTTCTCGCATGTTCGGCTCTCCTGACCTCCGAGACAGCCGCAGATGCCCACAAGACCACCCAAGAGTGCTCAAGAAGCCTCCAAGCGATTCCACGGGGCCCAAGTCGGAACGTTTGAGCGCTCCACACCGGGTTACAGACGTGCCAGGGAGCGTTTCGACACGTCTTCCGAACGAAGCCCATACATAACGTTCGTAGAGCCTGCCTGTCCCAAAGTCGCGTCAGCACGCCTCCCCGCGCCCCCCCTGCCTCATACTTTGCAGTATACAGCTGCATTCTGGTCAGAATCCTGGGTTCGCACCCTTTTTCAAGAAATTTGGTTGCGAACCCGGGATTCGATAAGTTTCCCTCTGAAGTCCTTTTCTTGCATTCCATTTGCCCCTTTCGTTGCTTCGAACACCAAGTTCACCCACTCCCCCTCCGCAACCTCTGCACATTCGCAATGCGAGCCCGCGAGGACCCCTCGAAGGGACCGCAGGATACCGCGAGAAGCCAGCCGATCCAAAGCTTCAAGGAACAAGATGCATGGCGCGAAGCGCCTATGCAGCCTTGTATATATATATATATATATGTATATGTGTATATAGATGTGTATATGTATGTAATCATGTATATATACACATACATACACACATACATACATACATACATACACACACATACATACACACATACATACATACATACATACCTTACCTTACCTTACCTTACCTTACCTTACCTTACCTTACCTTACCTTACCTTACCTTACCTTACCTTACATTACATTACATTACATTACATTACATTACATTAATACATACATACATACATACATACATACATACATACATACATACATACATACATACATACATACATACATACATACACACATATATACATATATACATATATGCATATATACATATATGCATACATACATACATACATGCATGCATGCATGCATGCATGCATACATACATACACACGTACATACATACATACATACATACATACATACATACATACATACATACATGCACATACATACATACATTTCGGAGGGCTCTTGGGCTGTGTATTGGCAGTGTTGGGCCCATCTGGGGCCACGTTCGGGCCATCAGGGCCGCCTTGGGGCCTCCCGCTCCCGCTGTGGGGCTCAGCATGGGCCTGTCCTGGGGCTCTCTTGGGCCGTCTGAGGCTCGTCCCAGGCAATTTTCGGGCTCCCTTGGACAATCTTGGGGCTCTGTTGGAGGTCTTTTCGGCGGTTTGGGGGCGTCGTCGGCTGTCGTAGAGCGCCGGGAGGTCGAAAACGCGAGACACCGAAAAACATGTCAAAAACCAACGGAAATCAAGGATTTGAGCCTCATCGGGCTCTCGGGATGCTTCTCGGAGCTCTCTTGAGGCCTCTTGGAGGCCTCTTGGGCTGTGTATTTGCGGTCTCGAACCCATCCTGGACCACGTTAAGGCTATCTGGGCTGTCTTGGAAGGGCTTGTCGAAGTCCCCGAGGGCTTCTGGGAGCTCTCTGGGACAGTCTGGGAGCTCCAGGGCCGCTCCAGGGTGCTCTGGGGGCGGACTGGGGAACCCTGGTCCTCCCATGCCCTGTCGTGGTCGCGGCCCCGGTCGCCCGGGCCTCGTGCACGGGGATACCTACATCTCTCTCTCTCTCTCTCTTTCTCTCTCTCTCTCTCTCTCTCTCTCTCTCTCTATATATATATATATATATATATATATATACATGGACATATACATATCCGCCGACCCCATGAGGCGTGTGCGGAATCCTTCTCAGCTGTATCCGAGGTTGTCCCCACACATCACACAGTCCCTAGCCATCCTCGCCGGGGCCCGCCCCGACCCCCCCTGTGACCGCCAGCCTCCGCCCCGCGATTTCTCGCCCAAAATCGACCAACGCCCTCCTCCCCGCCCCCCACTTCGTCCCGACACCCCCTTGCTCATGGGCTCTGTTCTTGGGACCCCCGACCCCGCGATTTCTCGCCCAAAATCGACCAACGCCCCCCTCCCCGCCCCCCACTTGGCCCCGACACCCCCCTGCTCATGTGCTCTGTTCTTGGGACCCCCGACCCCGCGATTTCTCGCCCAAAATCGACCAACGCCCCCCTCCCCGCCCCCCACTTGGTCCCGACACCCCCTGCTCATGGGCTTCTGTTCTTGGGACCCCCGACCCCCCGCGATTTCTCGCCCAAAATCGACCAACGCCCCCCTCCCCGCCCCCCACTTGTCCCGACACCCCCCTGCTCATGGGCTCTGTTCTTGGGACCCGCGACCCCGCGATTTCTCGCCCAAAATCGACCAGCGCCCCCCTCCCCGCCCCCCACTTGGCCCCGACACCCCCCTGCGCATGGGCTCTGTTCTTGGGACCCCCGACCCCGCGATTTCTCGCCCAAAATCGACCGACGCGCCCCTCCCCGCCCCCCACTTGGCCCCGACGCCCCCCTGCTCATGGGCTCTGTTCTCGGGACCCCCGACCCCGCGATTTCTCGCCCAAAATCGACCAACGCCCCCCTCCCCGCCCCCCACTTGGCCCCGACACCCCCCTGCTCATGGGCTCTGTTCTTGGGACCCCCGACCCCGCGATTTCTCGCCCAAAATCGACCAGCGCCCCCCTCCCCGCCCCCCACTTGGTCCCGACACCCCCCTGCTCATGGGCTCTGTTCTTGGGACCCCCGACCCCGCGATTTCTCGCCCAAAATCGACCAACGCCCCCCTCCCCGCCCCCCACTTGGTCCCGACACCCCCCTGCTCATGGGCTCTGTTCTCGGGACCCCTGACCCCGCGATTTCTAACCCAAAATCGACCAGCGCCCCCTCCCCCCGCCCCCCACTTGATCCCGACACCCCCCTGCTCATGGCTCTTGTTCTTGGACCCCCGCCCGCGATTTCTCCCTCAACAACGACCAACGCCCCTCCCCGCCCCCACACTTGGTCCCGACACCCGCCCTGCTCCTGGGCTCTGTTCTTGGGACCCCCGACCCTACAATTCTTCCCTCCAAAAAAAACTTGACGACACCCCCCTGCTCATGGGCTCTGTTCTTGGGACCCCCGACACCGCGATTTCTCGCCCAAAATCGACCAACGCCCCCCTCCCCGCCCCCCACTTGATCCCGACACCCCCCTGCTCATGGGCTCTGTTCTTGGGACCCCCGACACCGCGATTTCTCGCCCAAAATCGACCAACGCCCCCCTCTCCGCCCCCCACTTGGTCCCGACACCCCCCTGCTCCTGGGCTCTGTTCTTGGGGCCCCCGACCCCAATTTTCTTGTCTTCTTCCACGACCAACGCCCCCCCCCCCTCCCCGCTCCCCACTTGGCCCCGACACCCCCAAGCTTCTGGGCTTCTTGGGACCCCCGACCCGACGATTTTTCGCCCAAAAACAACCAACGCCCCCCTCCCCGCCCCCCACTTGGCCCCGACACCTCCACGCCTCTGGGCTCTCTTCTTGGCACCCCCGACCCCACGACTTCCGTCCAAAAGCGACCAACGCCCCTCTCCGCGCCCCTCACTTGGTCCCGACACCCGCAGGCCTCTGGGTTCTGTTCTTGGAACCCCCCACCCCACAATATTTCGCCCAAAAACGACCAACGCCCCCCGCCCCGCCTCCCACTTAGTCCTGACACCCCCAGTCCTCTGGGCTCTGTTCTTGGGACCCCCGACCCCGTGATTTTTCGCCCAAAAACGACCAACGCCCCCCTCCCGCGCTCCCCGCTTGGTCCCGACACCCCCAGGCTCATGGGCTCTGTTCTTGGGACTTCCGACTCCTACGACTTCTCGCCCAAAATCGACCAACGCCCCCCTCCCCGCCCTCCACCTGGCCCGACACCCCAAGCCCATGGGCTCTGTTCTTGAGCCCCCGACCCTACGATTTCTCGCCCAAACACGACCAACGCCCCGCTCCCCGCCCCCCACTTGGTCCCGACACCCCCAGGCCCATGGGCTCTGTTCTTGGGACCCCCGACCCCACGATTTCTCGCCCCAAATCGACCAACGCCCCCCTCCCCGCCCCCCACTTGGTCCCAACACCCCCAAGCCTCTGGCTGGTGTTCTTGGGACCCCCGACCCCAGAAATCCCCCCCCCCCCTTCCCCAAAACACGTCCTGCGTCCTTTTCCCCGCGCCTCACTTGGCCCCGACACCTCCAGGCCTCTGGGCTCTGTTCTTGGGACCCCCGACTCCACGATTCCCCTGCCAACATCGACAGATACCCCGCACCTGGCCCCCACCTGGCTCCCACCTGGCCACCACCTCCTTCCGACCCCCGACCCCACGATTTCTCGCCCAAGAACGACCAACGCCCCCCTCCACGCCCCCCCTCCCCCCCCCCCCCCACCTCGCCCCGGCATTCTCTCCCACGGAGCCTTTGTTTTTAAGACCCACGACGCCACGATTTCTCGGCTTGGCTCTGGGCATTTGCGTGTGCAGGTCAGCCATTTGTGTTTGCAGCATGGCTCCAAGGGCATTTGTGTCTGCAGCTTCGCTCTCGGCATGTGTGTGCAGCCTGGGTCCGGGCATTCGTGGGCCGTCCGTTTAGCCGATCCACATGTTGAGGCTATCACGGTTCTCAATATTCGGCAGCATGCCTCTAATACTCTCTCCGCGACTGGGTTCACGACTACGACGAGCGTTCGTCGTTGCTCTTTTCGGAATCGGAGGCACCTATCCAGCCTTATGCTTTTTCGTTACCGACGCATGGGTCCGCTCGGCGACTTCCTTCCGTTTGCGCTCTTGGCCAGCACAACATATGTTGCATCTCTGCTTGCCATTCGCCTTCTGCGTCGATCGTCCAGCCGACCAGTTGCTGTAGTGCTCCCTCCCGAAAGCGCCCTTACATTCTACACATTTCCACTTCCCTCGCTCCAGCTTTGCGCCATCGATGCAGCGCTTGCACTTGCGGTGCTGATCCCCCGCGCACTCCCACATCCAATTCGAAAAGTATTCACGCCGCTGCGCTACCTCGCACACCACGCAGGCCCTCACGTCCTTCCTCGCATCTGTGTTCCGCTGTGCAGCCCCAGCGCTGACGCAGCGCATGCATTTGCGGTCACGATCGGCCACTCCATTCCGCATTTTTTGCGAGAAGAAATCACGCCGTTGCGCCACCTCGCACACACCACAGGCCTTCACGTCTTTCCTCGCCGCCGAGTCCCGTTGGGCGGCCGCATCCTGGACGCACTGGGTACATGCAATGGTCTCTTTGGAGGCGATGCACCACATGTGAGCGGAAAACTCCGCCTTACTCTTCGACTCCCCACATTTCGAGCATACCCTCCGTTTCCCTTCCTCGGCGCGCTGTCTTTCTTCCTCTCTCATTGATTTCTTACACGCTTTGCACTTCCGCTCCTCTGCGTTCCTCTCAATCCTCGCAAAATCGTCCACCAACTTCTCCATGCCGCAGCGGGAACACGTCAGGTGCGTCTTCAACTCCTCGCACTCTTTGCACATCCCCCCTCTGCACCGGCTGTTCCCTGCAAGGTCCCACTGGTACGGCGCGAACGCTTCTTCGTACTTCCGACCATCACACACGCGGCAACTCCGTCTCTCGGGGCAGTCCACGCAACGCCGCGTGGTCAACTTCGACGGGTGGTGCTGTGACGCGTGGAACGCCTCCTGGCACTTCCATAGACCACACTCCATGCATTGCCACGGCGTGCCGGACCTCTTCTTATCTTCCAGGCACACGCTGCACACGCGGAGCCCATCTGCGCGGCTCCACTGCCCGACCGTTGGGTACATGTTCTTGTACTTCGTGCACCCGCAGACCGCGCACCTGCCAGACGGCATGAACTCCAGCTCTATCGCCTCCCAGTCCAAGTCTTCTCCGCGCAACGTGCGCAGCAACAAGCCTGGGCCCTTCCGTTCGTCCTTCTTCTGATACGGCGCAATGTCGAAGGGGCGAAAGATGAGCATGTCCTCACGGCGCTGCACCCGCGTCAGTGCCACGTAGCTCGACAGAGGTGACGTGCCCCCGCCGATGCTCAGGTCCACTATGACACCCTCCTTAAAAGTTTGCCCCTGCGCCGCATGGGCCGTCACGCCGGAGGCTGGAAAAGCGGGAACTGACGCCTTTTCACCTTCAGCCGCGGGTGCGGACGACCTTCGTCCACGAACCACTCCTTCTTTTGCGGACCCACCGGGTGCAAGCCAGGCGTCCTCAATCCCCCGATCGTCCACTTGCACGGCTTCCGACCGCCCTTTCCGTCGTCGCCTTCGTCGAACAATACAAAAATCACTTTCGGGGTTTTCTTCAGAATGGTCTCACCCACCCGCGTGGCCTGATCGTGCTCTGCGTCCCCGTCGCAAACCCAAGACTGAACGCGGCCGACGCGACCGCGCAGGAGGTTCTTGTCCTCGCTGCGATCGATGTGATCAGTCAGAGCGACTGGCATGCCCTCTGCGATGGGCAAGAAGCCGTACAGGTCTCCGCTCTCCTTGTCGTGTCGTTGGAGCCATGCCATTTTCTGCTGCGGCAGATCTGGTCGCTCGCGGAGCGCCTCCGGCGTCGGCGTATCCCGCGCAGGGATGTACACCATCGGCTTCCCGTGCCTGCGCGCGTACTGCGACGCTCGGAGCTTGTTGGCTTCATACTTCACGTCGTTGTTCGGAAACACGCCCGGGGCAATGAGGAACTTCTCCGACTGCAAACGCGGGTCGTCCGGGCCATCCACCACCAGACGGCGCCGCGCACGTTCCCTTCTACACACCTGACACTCCTGTTGGCGGATCTCTTTCGTCGTTGTCGTGCGTCTTCGACGTTGACCTGCTGCACCCGCCACTTCACCTTGCGCGCCGTCGCACAACTTCCGGCATGCCCGATTGCGGCAACCCACGTCTCCGTGCAGCCAGCTCCCCGTCACAGTGGTGTCCTTGCCGTGCAAGAACGCGTGCGCGTTCGCCGACAGCACCCCTGTACGGAATTCGTCCTGCACCTCCTTCAGCCAGGCGTCGTCGCACCGCTCGCACTCCTCCAGCTCGGCCACGCCCTGCACGCCGCACTCGGCCCCACCCCAAAGTAGAGATTTACCATGAAGCACAGGTGGCAGGGATGTGTACTTGCGCGCCGCCGAGATGCGTTCGGTGGTGACGTCCGCAAGGAAGCCTCCGTCGGGGGGGGCCAGTTGCCAAAAGTCACCACTCAGCACGACGTTCAAACCGCCGAACGGGCGCGGCACGCCTCCGTACCGCGCTTCGTGGTGCCCACATCCCGGATGACCCCTCGCAGTTTCGCGTCGACTTCTGCCAGGAGCCTGGCGCTCACCATGCTGATTTCGTCGATGAACAACCACCGCCACTGGAGCACGCGTTTAGCAGTCTCGTACTGCAACTTCACATCTTCCCCCTTCTCTTCTCCACGCTTGATAGCTGGTATGCCGCACGCATGGTGGATGGTGTCCCCTCCTAGCAACTGCGCCATGACGGCTTGCAGGGCGGCGATTTGAAAGTTCACCCCGATACTCCACTTCATCAACCCCTCGAACAGCTCGTGGCGAAGGATGCGCAACACGTGTGATTTGCCCGTTCCAGGGCCCCCGTGCATGCACCACTGCAGAGGGTCCCCCATGGCCGTTTCATCCATTCCCTCGCCATCGATCTCCTGCATCACTCGGCGCGCCACCTTCTTCACCATCTCGAACTGCTTCGCGTTCACTGCGCGCCGCCCCGTGTCCTTGTCCACCCGGAACTCAAGGTCCGCGAGCCATCTCGCCACGTCTTCCGACGTGGCCGCCGCGCCCGCGACGACGACTCCTCCCTCGGCGTCTGCCACCCTGTCGGCCATCGAACACTCTTTATTTCGAGACTTCCGCGCTTCTCGCAGCACCATCTCCAGGTCACAAGCCTGCTCTGCTGGCCACGAGCCTGTTACCTCGCTAAGCGGCGTTTCGCCGTCCCGAAGACCCCACGCCTGCTGCGCTACCTCCATGCCCCCTTTTGAATTGACGTAGTGCGACGTGCCTCCAGCTCCCTGGCCGGCGTCTGCATCCTCCCCCCCGCTGGCGCTGTCTCCGTCCCCGTCCTTTCGTCGCTTCCCGCCCGCGCGCGACTTCAGCGCCTCGTCGAGCTGCTCGAAGCCCACGTCTAATTCAACATCGCTCACGTATTCGTCGCTCCGCTCTTCTTCTTCGTCAGCATCGCGTGGCCGGACGCGATACACACTCAGGAAGTTCCCCACGTACCGCGCGGCCTCCTTCGTCTGCGCTCCGCCATCCAGCCACGCCGCCATGGCTGCATCCCACGTCGACGCTTCGCCGCGCAGGTTCCCTGCGAACACCACGTGTTCGTCCGCCACGTCGGGCCTCAGAGTCCACGGGTGGAAGTACGTCATGACAATGCGCGCCGACCTCTCCGCTTCCCCTGGACGCCCGCGCGGCACGGGCGCTCCGAAAAAGGTTGGTGCCATGGGCCTTTTATTCCGCTTGAGAACCCACGTGTGGCGAATGTGGGCGCACCCTTCGGTGTCTGGATACGGAACCCAATCGTTGCCTCCGTCATCCTTCACCGCGTAGTCAACCCCGGGCACCAAATCCTCCTCCAGACACACGTCCCCTCGCCTCTCACGCAGTTTGTCCTTGCCCAACTGCGTCAAGACTGCATGATGGCGTGGGTGTTCTGCATCCGCGACTCGCGTCGGGTACGACAGCAACACCGGCGTCCAGTACGTTGCGAACTCATATGGGGATAAATGCCACACGTCGGACCTCTTCGGCCGCAGCCCATACAACATGCCCACATCTCGAACAGTCACCTTCCGGCGTCTCTTCTGCCGCATGTCCACCTCGGCAAATTGCGCTCTGCGACCTCCTGCCGCACGGTCTGCCAAGCGCTCGACCAAGTCAACGTACTCGCGGCCGTGAAAGGCTGTCGTCTCGCACGACTTCAATGACTCCGCAGCAGTCACGTCGCCCTCTCGCGCGAAGGCCCTCAGGTTTGCACATTCGACTTGTCCTCGCACAATGTCCTTGCCGTAAGCATCGCTCAGAATCCGGTTCGCTACCCGCTTACCGATCCGATTCACGTTCTCGCCCTGAATCTGCCTGCCCAGCTTCTCGACTCCCTTGCAACACTCTTTCGCCTCGTGGAAAGCTATGGGCTGCCGCTTCGTACAGTAGTCGCAGGCGTATCCTGCCTGTGCGTCTTCCGCCACCTGCGCAGCCCTGATGATCGCTGCATCGTCGAGCTTCCTGTCGCAAGCTTTCCGGCACGTGCAACATGCCCCTGTGATGGGGAACCGATACGGCAGCTGCACGTCCGAATCGAACCGCTCCGCAGACAACATGCACGGATGCGTGCCGTTCAGGCTTGCGTGATTCATCGGCCCGTGGAGGCTTCCAACTCGATTCCGACGCCCTGCCTTCGGCATGTCCAACGCCACCACCTGCCCCGGACACACGACGATAGCGCGGCCTATGATTTGCGCCGTGCGCGGGAAATCCGATTTACACAACTTCGGGTTGTCCTTTCGACGGCACGCTGGCAAAGGTACTCGCTCCCCAGTCTCTTCGTTCTTCAGATGGACGTGGTTCTGCTTTCTTTCCTGTAAGTACTGTACGTCCTCGTCGAGATACGCTTTCTCCCATGCCACAGCGTCCTGCCGAGTCTGCGTCTGCGATGCTTCTGGATGCAGCGTGCGCGTCTGAAACGCGGGCCTGCCTAAGAGCCCATCCTCGACTTTAAACTCCGGCCACGCCTTCTCGGCCTCCTCCAGCCTCCGATCGATTTCCGTCGTCGACACCTGCTCTGAATAAACCTGCCGACAAACGCGGCTCTTATACTCCAAATACCCCTCCATGATCTTCTCCCCGCGGTCTTGCACGTCCTGACGGACGATTTCGAACACCTGCTCGAGCGGAGTGTGTTGGTGGAGGTACTGTATGAATACCTGGCAGTGCGCGTGCAGAGATCCCGAGGATTTCTGCGCTTCGATGGACACGTAGTAGGCATCAACGCGCCCGAAGGCGCACCCGCCGGGCATCGCGTTACTTCAAAACAGGTCTTGACAAGGGATGCCATCCTGTGCGTGATTGCATCGCGGGCAGTTCGGGCAAGTCCGCAGACCGAAGAGGTGCCGGAGCGTCGCGTCCACTATGATGCGGAAGCCGTCGACGCTAGCCATGGGATCACGCGCGAGTAGGCGTCTACGCTCGGCCCACGACGGCACTCCTGCCCGTGCTGCATCCATCGGAAGACCGAGGCGAGCCTCGTCGACGTCGGGGGCTACGCGCGGCCACTCCCGATCCCCCGCCACTCGTGACTGCGCCTGATCTTCTGCTGCCGCGTGCACGGGGTCCTGTCTTCGCGTGCGCGACAGGCGGAGCATGAGCAGATTGTGGCCTTCGTCGGGCGATAAAGTTACGAAGATTGGAACGCCATACCGGACTCGAAGAGCGTTCGTCTCAAACCGCATTACACGACGAGCTTCCTGTGTACCTGGCAAGCGCCGCGACGTGTGCTCAATGTGTGTGAGGAGCTTGTGTGCGGCTTTCCCCAGATTTGGCATGTGCCGAACTTTCGTCATGTCGCCCTTGACCTTCTGCTTTCTGCCGTTGATGTCCACGTACTTCATGTCTAGCGCGCGGTAAATCTGTTTGGCGCCTTCGCCGATCTGCTCAGGCGTCAGCTGTTCCACCTCGCCCGTGGCGCTCGGTGCCACGTACGTGAACCACGTCCTGCTCAGGTTCACCGCCGAGCGGAACACGAGGTTCCACGACACGAACCCGAAATGCCAATCGCGACACAACTGGCTCTCGACGCGGCGACTCATAATCCGCACCCACAGTGGCAGCTCTACACGCGGCGCCCCATTCCCCCTGCGATGACGCGGACGATTCATGAACTCAGGGCCATCTGGCATCCCCGTGCAGTACTTGAACAAAAAACGCGAACGCGACGCCAAAGTACCAGGGCTCGAACTGATCCATCATAACGTTTCCCGTGCGCACGCGAAGGCGGTCCACGCGCTTCCCTTCGGTCGTCGTCTGCTCCAGCATGACGCGCTCCGCCGCCTCCCGCGACGTCTGCTCCGCCCCCGGGCCCGCCCCTTCGCGGACGCGAACGCGTTTACGCGCCCGTTCCGTCGTCCCGTCGCCGCCCTCTTCTTCGCTGGAATCCGACGTCCCGTTCGCATCGCCGTGCGCGCACTCCTCATCCAGCCGTTGCACGAAGGTTCGCACGGCCTCGATCCGCTGCGCATTGATATCTCCCTCGTCGAAGCTGCTCTTCTCACATACCACGGCGTTCGTCTTCGTGCTCTCCAAAATATCTGCCGCCTCCCTTACTCCGTCGGGCCTCGGAACGGGCGTCGCGGCCTTCTGCATCTGGATCTTGTCCAGGGCATCATCCAGGGGTACCAGGCGCATGATCTCCGGGGGCACGCCTTCCTCTGGCAGTTCCATTGCCCTCTTCCGAACATCCTCCATGTCCACGTGTCGGTACGCGCGATGCCCCCGCGCTTTCGCTCCCTGAATCAGATCCACGACCACCTTCCTACGCACCAACGCCTGGTGCACGAACTTGGCCATGCTTGCAGCCGTATCGTCGTCGCCGCCAGACTTCAGCATCACAGACACGATCCCAGCCAGCTCCGCACCTGTGCGCGGCACCGGCGGCGCGCGCCTCTCCGCGGCAGTTGCGTCCGCTGCGCTCACCTGTGCTAGCAGATCCGCCCGCGGCATCGGGAACGAAGTGGCGTTTCCGCGCGCCGCCATGCGGACCTCGTTGCCGCCCGCTTCCATGTCGAAATCCCGATCCTTCCGGTACCGCTTCTCCAGCGTAAAACACACCATCGACGTTGCGCACACTGACGCGCAAATCATTTCCAATACCGTAACCTTGGCGCCGAACACCTCTTCTGGCGAATAAAAGGCCATCATGTCATTGGCCAGCGACGCAGGAGGGGGCGCCGCTTCGCCATGGGGCCCGGCCATCGCGTTCCCGCACTCCCCGCACAACGGGGCTTCACAACCGGCGCATGCACTATTCACGGCGTGCGTCGTGCCGCTGTGGCACCGCATGTCCTCCGGGCAGCAGAGCACTCTCATGGGCCCGTCTCCTGATGGCACGCACACGTGCCAATCCTCGAACTCGTCCATGCGGTCTCGAAGGTGCACGCCACTGCTCCCCTCCCCAGCGCCATCTACTTCGCCGATCCGCTCCAGGTACGAGTCCACCGTCACGTTGTCTCTCACGAACGCGTCGGGGAGACCGAAAAATCCGCCCCCGCTGGCCGTCACCGCGCGCCATTCAATCGGGTTCCCCTTTCGGCCCTCCACGCGGGGGAACTTCCGCGCGCACACCATGCAAACGAGAGAGTGAACGGCGTCCTCTCCCAGACTTCGCGCATACTCGCGTAGGCATCGACGATCGATCGCCAGTGAAGCGAGAGGCGCCCCCTCGCGCACTTTCCAGGCGATCGCCTCGTTGTACGCTGACCAGCACTGCGTCTCACTCCGTTTGGCTTCGTCTTCGTCATGGCACGCGAGCGTCTCCGCGACATGCCGCAACGCCTCGCGATGTTCGCCCAGCACATGTGCGCGCAGCTCCGCTTCGCTGGATCCCCGCCACCCGCACCCTCGAAAAGCGCAATGTGCACGCGGCAGCTCCACGGCACCACGGGAGAAGATGCACTCGCCTTCCAGCGTTTCTCCGTACACAGAGACCGATGGCACGGTGGGGTGGTCTTTCATGAGACCTGCCGCCTTCGTGAGCCCTTCCTCCCTACCCCCCCGGCTCACGTCCGCGGACACGTGCCCGTTGTCGACTGCGCGAACGCGGTACACGTGCGCCGCGCCCGATCTCTCGGCTGCGTCGGCGTTCACAGCCCGGCCTTCGCTCCTCTCCGCGCCGCTCTGACCCGCCTGACTACCCATGCCGCCCACCGCCAGACTCGGGGCCCGCGCAGTCCTTGAGCCGGGCACCTCCTTCAGGTCTCCGGCCTGTCCGGGCGAAACTGCTCTAGCGCTGGCGCTCTCCCAAGTTGCAGACCCATCGGACATCTAAGGACGATGACCCGTATAATGGGTACTGGAACGCTCGCGTGCATTTGCGGGCGCTCAAGCCAGCGTCGCTGCGGCGAAACGCATCGGTAACATTCAGCATGCTCCCGCTCCCAGATAAAGGCAGGCTTCTCGATCAGTTGTCTGCCAGCGTCGACGCGGATAGTGTTCAGAAGGCGCGTGCAAAACTGTCACACTCTGGAAAGTGGGAAAAATTCCAATAAGACTGTGCCTCGGCACGGGGAAACAATACCAAGCCCTGGACGAAGGCCCCGCCCGTGACGAGCCTGACTGGATATCGCTTGCGACCCGTGCTGCCCGAAACGGGCAGGCCGCCAAGGCAACCGTGGCGTGGTCCAACTACTACCAGACCTGCTACATGGGGCGGTACCGTAGCTGCGGCAAGGATGGACTGGCGTACAAGAGCCTCGAGCTTGCCGACGCTGCAGACGGGCGGGTCTGCGCGCACTGCAAGAACTACGGCCGCCCAGATAAGGGGCACGACGTCGTGCATCCCTGCGGGCCGGGGCGGGCGTCCCAAACTCCAGAGCAGCTTGTGTCTAGGATTCCTGGGGGCAGCGGCCGCCTGCTGAAGTGCGCGCGGTGCGGCTACGGCACGCTGAGGTACGGCCAAGGATCCTGCCGGCGTGTCCGGCGGTTCGTTGTCTGCCACTCGAAGCAGTTGCCGAAATTCAAGAAGTGCTCGTGCTGCGGCGCCTGAGCGTTGCCATTCGAGGCTGCCGTGGGCGCCCGTCAAAAAAACATCATCATCCTCCTCACCATCGTCGAAAAAATAATTCATCATCACATTCATCGTCGAAAGAGGCCCACGAGGGCTTCTGCGAGGCCTCTGATAGCCTCTGCGAGCCCACTCAGAGTTTCTGCTGGGCTTCTGGAAGCCTCTACGAGGCCTCCGAGAGCCTCTGACAGGCTATTGAAAGCTTGTGAGAGGTTCTGAAGAGCGTCTCGCAAGCTTTTGAAAGCTTCTGAGCGACTCTGAGGCTCTTGGGGAGCTTTTGAGAAACTCCTGGGAGCGCCTGGGAGGAACGCTGAATTGGTGAACAGATGGGAGCCTCTAGGCAAAGCCTGGGAGATGCCGTAGATGTCGAGAACCCAAGACCAAGGAACCATGTAATCAAGACCAAGGAACCCGAGACACCGATACCAAGGAGCTCCACGACCAAGCACAAGGACCCCGAGATACCAATACCGAGGAACCCAGGTCCAGTACCGAGGAACCCAAGTCCAAATGCCCCAAGACGGCTCAAGAGGTCCCCAAGACGGCCCCAAGACGACATCGACGACGAAGACGATGCGGTTTTCCTGCATGCGTCGATCGCGCAGTTGGCGAAGCCCACAAGACGAACTGGGGGGAGCGCGCGCGCGAGCTGCCTACTGCTTGCGCGAACCGAAATGTTGTCGTGGCCCCTAAGCCAGGCCGCGAGCGCCTGCTCGGCCGCGGCCTCATTAGCCTCGAGAAATTCAGCGCTCGACCTGCGCAGGTTGGTCCAGCCATCCTGGGCGTAGCGCAACGTCCTGTGATGGTGCGCGGAGGAAGGCCACGCGCACGCGCGACGCCATCTCCAAGGGCAGAGAGCTCGCATGGGGAGCTCGTCTGCGTCTGAATGGCAGCGCCCGTAAACTGGGACACCGCCGCAGAGGCTTCCTAACTCGAAAGATCTTCCTCTGGACCACGAACCGTGTGAGGGGTGTGCCGACGTGGGGCGGTAGTGCCATGGCCAGATACTCCACTGCCAGACACCCCACTTCATGGCCAGAGCACGCACCGACTGGCCGCCTTGCGGTGCGGGTGCGCGTCCACCAAGCCCTGGCGTTGCTCGTGCCATCTGCGGGGGCCACAGACTGAATGTAAAAGTTCGTGACTTGCTGGTCGTCGGCGTCCTTCGTGGTCGCGCAGAGTTCCTGGACGACGACGCAACAAAAACCCACGACGACGACGTCGACGACGAAGACGATAAGGCCTTCCTGCGTACGTCGAAAAAAAACAATTAAAACGGGCGTGGCAACCTGCGAGAAATCGTACGGCCTTGCCTTGTTGTCGAAGCCAGAGCAATGGCCGCGTCTGCGGGAAGCGCACTCCTACGAAGTCAGGTTCCCTCCCAAACAAGTCCCCTGACCCAGCGGCCCGACTGGGCCGCAGCCAGTGCCCTGGGAATGCCTTGGGTCCCCCTCCGCAGAGGTGCCCACCATGGTCAAAAAACTGAGAGGTTGCTATTCGTGTTCGCTTCTTGGCTAAGCCAGGTCCCCTCCCAACAGGTCCCCTGACCCCGCGACCCGATTGGGCCGCAGTCAGTGCCCTGGGAGTGCCTTGGGTCCCCCTTCCGCAGAAGTGCCCACCATGGACAAAGAAGGGAAGGGGGAAGGCGAGGCTTCGAATGTCGCCGAGGCCGCAGAGAACATCACGTCAAGGCCCACACAAATAACCGAAACAATAACAAACACTGGCAACGACACTGGCGCCGAAAAAAGAACCAACAAAAAACCTAACACGGAAACATAAAACGGAAAGCGGCGCAGAAACCAAAAGGGAAACACGACGACGACGGCGACAACCAAAAACGACGACGAGTCCTCCAACGATACCTCGGACAGAGCGCCAAGGCCGACACCATTAACCAAAGAGACGGCCGAAACAGAATCCAAAACGGAAATCGAAACAGAAACCAACACGACAACCGACACGGAAACCGAAATTGTAACCGAAGCGGGAGCCGAAGCGGAAACTAACGCGGAAGCCAAACCAAAAACTGACGACCAACAAGAAATCCAACACGGAAACATAAAACGGAAACCGACGCGGAAACCGAAACGGAAACACGACGACGACGATGACGACGGCCAAAAACGACGACGAGCCCTTCAATGACACCTCGGATATAACGCCAAAGCCGACACGACTAACCGAAGAGGCGGCCGAAACGGGAATCGAAACGGACGCCGAACCAGAGACCGATACGACAACCGACACGGAGCTCGAATCCGAGCGGAAACTAACGCGGAAGCAAAAACGGAAATCGACGCAAACGCCGACACGCATTAAAAAAACGCGCTGCAGGATCGAACAAACATTAAAATGTGCATGGGTCCTCTTCCTCCTGCTCCATTTCTCCTGCTCCCCCTCCGCCTCCTTCCTCCTCCCTCCTCCTCCTCCCTCATCCCCATCCTTCTCCCTCTCTTTCCTCCCCAACCGACGACGACGACGACGACGACGACGACGACGACGACGACGACGACAACAACCCCCTCGAGCGCCCCCCCAGGACCCCCCTCCTCCCTCCTCCCTCCTCCCTTCTCCATCCGTCCACCCCCTTCCCCCCTCCTCCCCCTCTCCCGCCTCATCATCATGCCTACTCACCTCCTCCTCCTCATCCTCCTCCTCCTCCTCCTCCTCCTCCTCCTCCTCCCCCCTCCCTCCTCATCCTCCTGCTCCTCCTCATCCTCCCTACTCCTCTTCCTCCTCCTCCTCCTGCTCCTCATCCTCCCCCCGCTGCTCCCTCCCTTACTCCTCCTCCTCGTGCTCCTCCTGCTCCGTCTCCGCCTACTCCTCCTGCGACTTCTCCTGCTCTCCGTTATAATTCTGCTCCTCCGCCTCCTCCTCCTCCTCATCCTCCTCTTCCTCCTCCTCCTCTTCCTCCTGTTCCTCCTCCTACTGGTCCTCCTGCTCCTGGGATCTGCACGTTGATGACATCATCTTCGTATTTTCAAACAAATATGTGTTACTTAACAGTGTTTCGGATGGCGTACAAGGTAAATAAGCCTACAAGCCAAAACCTTCAAAACCTTAGGATGTTTAGCAACTTTTAATAGAAAATATTCGCTTCGCCTGGTACAATCTGCCAAAACAGCCTCTGGGAACCGTCGCCCAAGAGAACCCCACGGAGCTCCAAGAGGCCCAAAGAGGCTCCAAGAAGGTTCAAATATTGTCAAAAAGGCCCCAGTACTATTCCCCAAGCGGGCTTCAGGGGTCTCCCAGAAGCCCCAAATAGGGGAGGCGGTGGTGATTCGCCGTAGGCGTCTTCGATCTACAAGGAGACTATTAATATTTGCGCTGACTGTACGTGGAAAACTTGTTTTCCAAAAAGAATTAAACGGAAACGTGCGAAGGATACGAAATCGTGTTGCGACTTCTCCTATCCGCCTCCTCCTCCTATTCCTCCTCCTCCTCCTCCTCCTCATCATCATCATCTTCCTCCTCCTCCTCATGGTCCTCCTCCTACTTCTCCTGCCAATCCTCCTGCTGCTCCTCATCCTACTCCTTATATGTTCCTCCTACGCCTACTACTCCTCCTCCTACTCGTCCTACTCATCATCCTACTATTCCCCCTGCTCCTCCTGCTCCTCCTCCTCCTCCTGCACAACTTGTATTTGAAAATATGCGTTTCGCCTGGGGCAATCTGCCAAACCAGCCTCTGGGAACCTTCGCCCAAGAGAACCCCACGGAGCTCCAAGATGCCCAAAGAGGCTCCAAGAAGGCTCAAATATTGTCCAAAAGGCCCCAGTACTATTCCCCAAGCGGGCTCCAGGGGTCTCCCAGAGGCCCCAAATAGGGGAGGCGGTGGTGATTCGCCGTAGGCGTCTTCGATTTACAAAGAGAATCTTAACCCTTGCGCTGACTGTACGTGGAAACCTTCTTTTCCACAATGAATCAAATGGAAACGTGCGAATGATACGAAATCGTGTTACGACTTCTCCTCTCCGCCTCCTCCTCCTCTTCCTCCTCCTCCTCCTCCTCCTCCTCCTGATCCTCCTCCTACTTCTCCTGCTAATCCTCCTGCTGCTCCTCCTTCTACTCCTTATCGTTTCCTCCTACGCCTCCTCCTCCTCCTCCTCCTACTCGTCCTACTCATCATCCTACTCTTCCTCCTGCTCCTCCTGCTCCTCCTCCTCCTCCTCCTGCTCATCCACCCCCTCCTTACTCCTCATCCTAATCCTCCTGCTGCTGCTCCTCCTCCTCCTCCTCCTCCTCCTCCTCCGTACTCCTCCTCCTCCTCCTCCTCTCCTCACTCCTCCTCCTCCTCCTCCTCCCTCCCCCGACGCCTCCTCCTCCAACCGATCCTCATCCTATCCTCCTCCTCCTCCTCCTCCTCCTCCTCCTCCTCGACTCCTCCTCCTCCTCCTCCTACTCCTCCTCCTCCTCCTCCTCCGCCTCATACTTCTCCTCCTCCAACTGCGTTGCGGGATATTCCGAAAGCGCATACTGGTTCACGGAATTCTGTCGCCACACAAAGCTTATCACACTGCCCGTCATCGTTGTTCGAGCCGCAAGGTCAGTGCGCGCGAGGACAGAAGAACATTCATCAACAAACATAAGCCACCCTCCCACATCTTAATCCTTGCGCTGGCTGTACGTGGAGAGCAATCAATGAATCAAATAAAACATGCGAATAATTCTTACGCAGGTTCACCTTCGGAAACCTTGTTGCGCCTCCTCCTCCTCCTCCTCCGCCTCCTCCTCCTCCTACTCCTCCTCCTCTTGCTCCTCCTCATATTCCTCCTCCTCCTCCTCCTCCTAATCCTCCTCCTCTACTCCTCCTCCTCCTACATATTCTCCTCATCCTCCTCCTCCTCCTCATCCTCCTCCTACTCCTACTCGTCCTACTCATCATCCTACTTTTCCTCCTACTCCTCCAGCGCCTCCTCCTCCTGCTTCTCCTCCTGCTCCTCCACCCCCCCCTCCTCATCCTGCTCCTCCTTACTCCGCCTCCTCCTCCTCCTCCTCCTTACTCCGCCTCCTCCTCCTCCTCCTCCTCCTCCTCATCCTTCTCCTCCTTACTCCTCTTTCTCTTTCTCCTCCTCCTCCTCCTACTTCCTCATCCTTCTCCTCCTTCTCCTCCTCCTCCTCCTCCTCCTCCTCCACCTCCTCCTCCCCCTCTCCTCCTCCTCCTCCTCCTCCTACCTCCTCCTCCTCCTTCCTCCTCCTCCAACTCATCCTCTCCTATTCCTCCTCCTCCTCCTCCTCCTCCTCCTCCTCCTCCTCCTTACTCCTCCTACTCCTCCTCATCCAACTCATCCGAAGATGTACAGTGCGCGCGAGGACAGAAGAACATGCATCAAGAACGCCAGCCCCTCCGATGGGGAAAAGCCCCTCCGCTGGGGACGAAAACGAAGCCAGCCTCCTCCTCCTCCTCCTCCTACTCCTCCTCCTACTCCTCCTGCTCCTCCTCTTCCTCCTCCTCTTAATCCTCCTCCTCCTACTCCTCCTCCTACTACACCTTCTCCTCATTCTCTGCGCAGCCGCTGCGGCCCGACACACTGGCCCCTCGGAGGCCCGAAGCAGCGAGGAGCCGGCCGCCTCGACTTCTGTCGAGCCGCCAGACAGTCCGGTGAGGTGGTCCCTCCGCCCTCCTCCGCCCTCTTCCGCCCTCCTCCGTCCTCCTCCGCTCTCCTCCGCCCTCCTACGCCCTCCTCCGCCCTCCTCCTCCTCCTCTTGCTTCGCCCTCCATCCCCTCCCTCCTGCTGCTACCTCCGCCCTCCTCCTCCTCCGCACTCCTCCTCCGCCCTCCTGGGGGACAACGCTCGGCGGGTGCGCCGCGAGGGCGCCTCCCGGCCGATCCCTGGGCAGGCCTCCCAGCGGGCCGACGAGCTCAGAGAGCAGCAAGGGGGCCTCGCGCCGCCCGAGCGCCGGCGAGATCGGCCGAGGTCTCGGAGGACGGATCGAGGTTCAAGGATCGAGGACCGAGGTCGTCGTCAGTCGTCGTCGTCGTCGTCGTCGTCGTCGTCGTCGTCGTCGTCGTCGTCGTCGTCGTCGTCGTCGTCGTCGTCGTCGTCGTCGTCGTCGGTCGTCGGTCGTCGGTCGTCGTCGTCGTCGGTCGTCGGTCGTCGGTCGTCGGTCGTCGGTCGTCGTCGGTCGTCGGCCGTCGGCCGTCGGTCGTCGGCCGTCGGTCGTCGGTCGTCGGTCGTCGGTCGTCGTCGGTCGTCGGTCGTCGGTCGTCGGTCGCCGCCGTCGTCGGTCGTCGTCACAGAGAGGAGGAAGAGGAGGAGGGGGGGGAGGAGGAGGAGGAGCGAGGATGGAGAAGGGACAAGGGACGAGAGAGGAGGGAGGAGGGAGGGTAGGGGGAGGAGAGACGAGGTGCGAGAAGGGGGAGGGAGGACGAAGCGGAGAGAGGCAGAGGAGGCGGATGATGAGGCAAGGCGTACCAAGCAGCCACTTTCATCTGTGTGTGCTTTCCAATGGGGGGGTATCCTTGGTCGGGGTTGGTGACGTGGGCACCCCGAACCAGCGATATTTTCTCTCCCCTCCGATGGTCCTCCTTCTCCGATTAGCGGGCCAGGATGGCACGCGGGCTGAGAGACGGCCTTCAAGCTCGCACCCTCGCTCTGAACCAAACAGCAAGCAATATTTGCTTAACTTGCCTCCCGCCGCGCAAGTGCGGCCGCAAAACGTACACACAAATTGCTCTGCCGTTGCATGAGACGGCCTTCAGACACGCACTTCACGCCGGCAAATTATTGGAAACCAGACGGGGGAGGGGAGGGTAGGGCACTCTTGGGAGGCATGGAAGAGGGAAGGAAGACGTCGGGCGTCACAAAGTCACGGTGCTGGGCTTCGCTCCAGCATCACTTCGGGGCATCTGGCCGCCCTCTACGGAGGCTCTCATGACGCAGGAACGCCACAAAGTCACGGTGCTGAGCTCCAGACCAGCATCGCTTCGGGGCATCTGCTCGCCCTCTACAGACGCTCAAATGTTGATTTCCTCCTCGGCCACCGGAATGGCCCCCTCCTTGGCCCCCGAGGCCGCCCGGAGACAGCAAAAGTACGAGACTCCATCAGGCACCCAACTGTCCCCCAACGGAAAAATCTAGCAGAAGCGGCTGCGCTGTGATTCTCTCTCGCCGCTCTGGCTGGCCCTCGAGTTGGATCTAAGCCACTGTTGGTTCCTTGGGCGCGGGTTTCTGGAAGGCGGGGTCACTGGCGCCGCAGAACATGCCGCCCTTGTCGGCCCAGTAGAACGCCGGAGAGGTCATCGCCCAAAAGATCACGTAGGCACCGTGGACCTTGAACGGGAGCAGGGTGTCGATGGGCCCAAGGGTGTTGTAGAAACACCACAGGGCGATCACGGCGCCCAAGTTCCCGCCCGCCCCCACCAGCGCGGATGTGCACGCGAGCTGCTTCGGGTTCATGAACGGCACGATGCCGTAACTGGTGCCCTCGGTCATCTGCACGAAGAGAGAGAAACACAGCAAGACGGCCAGGGCGACGTACCATGGCTGCGAGTTCTCCACAGATCCGAAGCCGAGCAGGAAGATGCCCTCGAGGAAAAGGCAGAGGAACTGAGCCCAAATACGGCCAGAGAAACCGAATCTGGCGAAAAGAAAATCGCTGAAGATGCCGCCCAATGAGCGCGCGAACAAGTTCATCAGGCCGAAGGAGCCTGCCAGGGCAGAGGCAGCGCCGGCCTCCATCTGGAAGTAGACGCGGAAATGGGTGGCCAGCTGCGCGTTCATGACCAGCTCCGTGCCAAAGCAGGCGCCGTACTGGAAGATCATAATGACGATCCTGGGGTCCTTCAGGCACTCCACGTAGTCCCACATCGACGCGTTTGATGTCTTGCCCGTGTCGCTGGTCTTGAAGCGGGGCCCCGTTGGCATGTCCCAGCAAAACAGCTTCATGCTGATGGCAACCGCGACGAAGACGCAACCGGGGACGACCATGGACAGGCGCCAGGCCGTGTCAGAGCTCGCGCCCATCTCCTGGAAGGGCTTGAACAGGCACCACACGATGAAAATCTGTGTGACGCCGCCGCCGAGGTTGCCCCACCCCGCTGCGGTCGCGTTGGCGGTGCCCACCACGTTCGGGGCGAACATGAGGGAGCACCAGAACTGATTTGTGACGAACGTGGCCCCCGCGCAACCGATCATCATGCGGATCCGCCGGCCCCCGCTTGCCAGAGGTGACAAGGCGTGCGAGACAGTTGGCTGTCCCACTTCCCCTTTCCCCCTCCCCCCTCCCCAGGGCCCAAAATCACCGTTCAGGCAGGGGGGGGGGCACGAGCTCCCCGGGGGTTGGGGCACGAACTCCCCGGCGCATGCCCGGGGCCCCCAGAGCCCCCAAATCTGCACTCCGCGGCCTCCAAGATGTCCACCATGCCATTGAAGCTGGAGCTGGGCTCCAACACGTCGAGGAGGCCTCAAAAACACCAAAGATGGCCTCCAGACGGCCCAAGAGGGCTCCGAGACGACCCCAGAAAAAGTCCCAAGAAGCAAAAACCGTCCCAATACGCTGGGAAAACGTACATGCTTTGCGTATTCGCTTCTTTGCTCTTAACAGCGTCCAACGCTGCCCTGGAGGCCCCAAAGAGAACTCCAGGACGGCCCAAGAAACTCCCAAGAGGGCCCCAAGACCACGAGGGGCATTTCGAACCGACACTTTGAGTCCCCCGGCCCTCGAGGGTACTCGATTGCACCAACGGGAGCTCAAGAACCTGACCGGACAAGAACGGGAAGCGCCGCTTTAGCGAGCAAGCTTGTCAGAGGATGTATGGTTGAGAACGTCAAAGAAACTCAGAAACGTAACACCTCAGACCAAGACATGTACTAAATGTCGGTTCATTGTGCTGGTCTGCCTTGCTGGTCTGTCGAGCTAGTGTGCCGCCCTGGGCGCATGATGGACCTCGTGGGCCGTCGAGGGCTCTTGGAGCTCACTTGGGCCCTTTGGGGCCCTCTTGGGAGCCTTTTCGAGGGCCTGTTGGGAGCCTTCGGGGAGCCTCTTGGGGGCTTCTTGGGCCCTCTTGGGCTGTCTGGGCGCGTCTCGAGGGTATGCGCGGGCTCTCTTGGGCCATCTTGGCGCCCTCTTGGGCCGTTTTGGGGCTTTCTTGGGCAGTATGGGAGCCTCGTCCGGCGCTCTTGGGGGCCTCTGGGCGCCTCTTGGGGGCCTCTTGGGTGCCCCTTGGGGCGCTTTGGGGTTCCTCCGGGGAGCCTTTGGGTACTCCTTCGGGCCATCTTGGAACCCTCCGGGAGCGATTCCACGATGATGTTGGCTCAGAACCCCTTCCGGAACCGATTTTTTGAGAATGCCCCCTAGCGAAACGGCAATTTTTCAGAAACCTGACCGGACAAGAACGGGGATGGCCGCTTTGTCAACGAAGCCTGCCAGAGAATGTCAGAAACTCAGAAACGTAGACCAACAATGCAGCAGTACGGCAGACGAGCACGGCAGACCACAGCAGAACGGCAGACCAGCACGGCAGACCACAAGTGAACGGATGACCAGCACGGCAGAACGAGAAGGAGCACAGCAGACCAGCACAGCGGACCACAGGAGCACGGCAGACCATCATGGCAGACCACAGTAGCACGGCGGACCAAAACGACAGTCTATAGGAGCACGGCAGACCAACACGACAGACCACAGGAGCACGGCAGTCGACAGGAGCACGGTAACACAGGAGCACGGCAAACCAACACGGGACACCACAGCAACATGGCAGACCACAATAGCTCTACAGACCAACGCGGCAGACCACAGGAGCACGGCTGACCAGCACGGCAGACCACAGGAGTACAGCAGACCAGCACGAGCTTCATATGTATTGGGATGGTACCGAAAACTTGCATGTTTGATGATGTTTGCAGCGGCAGCTACATTTCGAAGAAACCAAGAATTCGGAATATACTTCAACGTTGCATGTTCGCGAGGATGTCTGCAGAGAGAGAAAGAGAGAAAGAGAGAGAGAGAGAGAGAACCTCACTTTTAAGGAACATCGTCGGATGGCAGATCCTCCTACATTCCCATTTGGGGAGGATGTATCAGGTGAAACGTTTGTGCTTGCAAAAGCGATGCTGGTAAATTATTAGTTTGATGAGGATGCCCCTAGCGAAATCGTATTTTTTTGTCGTCTTGAGGGCGCTCGTGGGGTCATCCTGGGGCCCATGTGGGGCTCTTTTGGGAAGTATTGAAGCTATCACGACATGGTTAGAATATTACGCTCGGAAGATATCATGTTTGAGGATGTCCCTAGCGAAACCGTCGTTATCGGAAGGCTATTTGGGGCTATCCTGAAGCAGTTTGAGAGCGATTCCAATACGATGTTAAGCACGCGTTTCTTGAAGGGCGATGTCAGATGTGTTTCATGCTTTGAAGTTATCCCAAGCGAATCGTAATTTTCGGCAGCCTTGAGGGCGTTATTGGAGCCATCTTGGGGTCCTTTTTGGGATATTGTTTCTCTGCCTTGAGGCACTTAGAAAACGATACCATTCAGATGCTGGGAACTTTTGAAATGTTGAGGATGTCCCTGGCGAAATGGCAACTGTTGGAAACGACGTCGAAACATACAGCTGCGTTGGTCTGCCGTGTTCCTCATACTTTTCTGAGGATGTCTGCAGCGAGAGCGTCGATTTCAACATAAAAGGTAGTCCGCCGACCCCCGCTTGCCGGAGGTGAAAAGGCGTATGAAACATTTGGCTGTCCCCCTCCCCCTTCCCCCCTCCCCAGGGGTCCAAAATCCGATTAGAGGGGGGGGCCAGGGGAGGGCGGGGGGGTGGAGGGACGAGCTCCCCAACGCACCCTGGGGGCCCCCAGAGCTTCCAAAAAAAAAAACCCCAATACGGGCCAAGAGATCCCCAAGAGACCCCCAAGACGCTCCAAGAGGGCCCAAAATAGCCGAATGATCGCTCCAAAACGCCCAAGATGGCCTCCAGACGGCCCAAGAAGCCTCCAAGACGCCCCAAGAGGCCTCCCGAGAGGGCCCCAAGAAGCAAAAACCATTGCTTTTCCTGCAGTTTTTGACAGTGTTTGGCCTCTCGCCTTTTCGGCTTCCCGACGCTCCAAGACGGCCTGAGAGGCCCCCAAGATCGCCCCAAAACGGCTCAAAAGGCCCCCAAGACGGCCCTGGGACGGCCCGAGAGGGCCCCAAGACAGTCCAAGAGGTGCCCAAGGCAACCCAAGAGGGCCCTGAGACGGTCCCAAGTGTCAACGATAATGGGCGCACGATGTCTTTCATCGCTGCAAGCTCCGCGACGTCGAGCGTTATGAAAGTGGTCGCCACGCGATCAATCACACACAGCAGTCTGAAATCAGGGAAACCCCAGGCAACGACTGGAGCACATCTGATAACTTGTTATCTGCTGATATCTCAAAAATGGATAAATGGATCCCCTGATATGATTAGAGCACAAAAGGCAGCGGCACACAGCTTGTGATGTTATGTTGTGTTAACAAATCCTCGAACACCTAGTGAATTGAAAAATATCAAAACTGTTTGATCTACTGCGCTTCGAGCTGAGCACAAGACCTGCTCATCTTCACACATAGTATACATTTTGCAGCTACGAAACTGGGGATCAGCAGCTTGCATGAAGAGCCTTACACTGTAAGAGACAGTGCGCTGTCTGAACCTGCATTCAGCATTGGTGCTCCAGCACCTGTCGAAGAAACACTGCCGCGTGCTCACGTTAAAACGAGACAAGTCCCAACCACGGTTGTAATGATTGACGATCCTCGCCACAAGGTCCACCTTGATGCCTGACACCGGGAGCTTCAACTCGCGCAAAATCCCTTGCAATGCGTAGTTCGGCATGGCGTTTAGCTTCCTCTCGATGTCTGCAGGCGCCCGCCTCGCAAGGTCGTCGGTCTTCATCTTGTCGATGGCGGATGGCCCCGCGATGCCCGCCAATATGGCGATGCTGGAGCGAGGCGTCGTATGTGTGTCCGGTGGCTTGTTGAAGTCGAATCCGGCGGCGCGCAGGCGCCCCTCGGCGGCGCTGCATGCAGTAGCCTCCGGCACATGCTGAATTATCTGCTTAGCCCCCTGCCCCTTGGACAGACATTGAAACAAAAAACGAAACGCGGCCATGATCAGCGCCCCGATGGAAACTCCAAGAGCAAGCACTCCGGACGGCGAAAGCAAAGACTGCGACCACTAATCGAACGGCTCCACCTGGGCGCGTGAAGCTTGTCGATGCATCGATGGGTCACGCGCTGCATTCGCTGCAGTACCTGCTGCAAAGAACGGGGGAGCTGATCCCGATGAACAGCTGCTTGCCAGTACGCCTGAAAACAACGCTGCACGCATCGCGCGCGACGACGCGAAACTCACTGCGGAACTCACTTCAGCTGTATGCGCGACCTCGTGTACGTCAATCCTGCTTAATGTCGTCCATGGCGCTGTGATCTGTTGGGCGTGCGTAGTTGGCGTTGAGAGTGTCTGCGTCCTCCTGTAGCTCCACCCGTTGGGATCGATGTAGCTCCTCCCGCAGGTCGGTGAGCTGGCGCTTCCGGAAAGGAGGTGCACGGGGATCTGGTCCGAAATACCAGAGGTCCTCATGAAGGACTCGGTCTTGGCAGGGTGTATCCATCTTCTCGGCGAGCCCGTCGGCTAGCTGTTGTCCTGGCCATGCCCGCTTGATACCTCCACGCTGGCACTCCTGCCTGATAATGGCAGCCTCGAGTGAAAGCCTCCGGTCGGATAAGTGGGCGCGCTCCTTGACCGTGCAATCCCATAGAGAACGAGAGCCGGTAACCAAAACACCTTGCCAATATTCAGCTGCATAACGGTACTCATGGCCGAGCTTGTTGGGAGAAAAAATGCATGCGCACGCTGCGCGAGCCCAGAACGTCACATCTTGAGCTTCCGAACAACCGTAGCCCTCCGCTGATAGGCACTCCGTACAGCACGTCCGATACGTCCGCTTGACCAGGATAAAAGTATGCATGGGTAGAGCTTGGCGTGGTCCTCCGTCATGTCGCCATCTCCAACAATGATGTAACATCCGCGCTGGCTCTCGTGGTTCGGCACGTTGTCGAATGAGGCGTCGCGCGGGGCGATGGCCACAGACTTCTCGAGTTCAAAACCTTCGCGAAACATCATCACCATCTCCCCCTCGCGGCGGATAGAACGAACAAGCTTGTTCATGTCCTTCATGTCCTGCACCGTCGGTTGAGTCAGCTGGCCTGCCAGCCTGGATGCCTCGAAGCTGTACTTGTGAAGCAAAAGCCGTACCACCCACTGAACCTGTCCATTCATGCCTCCTAGCGCTCGGTGTTCAGCTGCGGTGAACTTCTCCTTCTCCCGCCTAAACCTCTCAAAGGCCATTCGGTAGTCGGTCATGCCGTCGATGCACTCGCCGATGTCGATCGATATTACATAGTCATGGTCCTGCTTGAAGCGTCGGCCCGTACATGCCGCTCCTTCTGGTGTGCTCTGCACAGAACTCTACCTGCTCCTTCAGCTTCTTGATGGTGCTGCTGCAAAGCTCGCGGTTGTTCTCCATGTCGAAAGCGATGAACATATCGTCGATGTGTAAGCACAAGAGACCCACCAGCATGCCACGATGTATGAGTCTGAACGCGGCCGTCTCGAACTGCAGCTGCTCGGAGCCAATCGAGAACAGGATCGGGACGATACGCATGCACCGCGCCCATGCCGCGTCGTTGGCCCCGTAGATGCTCTTGTTGGGCTTGAGTAGCCCCCCCCCCCCCCCCTCGAGTCCAGGCATGCCCGTGCCCGGTAGGTTCTCGGGCAACATGAAGTACAGCTCCATCTCGATCTTGACTCCTTGCAGAAACGCGCCAGCAGCGTCGCCAGTAAAGCATGAAAGCCGCTTGCATGCTGCAATGCTGCAAACCAGGTTCTGATGGCGAGCGAGTCGGGGAGTCGCTGCGTAACTTCTCGTCGTACTTTTCCTGGAAGCCTTTGCCGACGACCCGGCGCTTGGGCTGGAAGTCGGCGTCGTAGTCGCTGCCCTTGTTCGTCCGTGCGGCACGACTCTCGATATGCAACGCCTTGTCGATATTCTTGGCCATCGTCGGTGCGATGGCCGTGACTGCGTCGTACTTGGACCAGGTACCCCACTCCTTGACAAGCGCGTTGAGGGTCTTCTCCGCGCGCTCCTGACTGCATCCGTCGTCATTAGTGAACACCTCCGTGACGTTGATCTCCGCCATGGTCACCCGATCGGCTCGTTCGGCAGAAAAGGCCTCGCACAGCACCTGGTTGGTAGCATGCGCTGTACGAGCGCGCTTGCCCGTGGCGGTCGCGGCAATGTCGTGCCCGATGTGTGCGCGCTCCGCGCAGACTGTCTGAGACGCCGGGGTCTTCCGCTTGAACTTCTGTCGCGCACGTTGTCGTTGCGGGGCGCTAGGCTCCCGAGGTGCACGGTCAGCTGCTCGCGCAGGCTGACTCCTTGGACTTGTTGGGAGGCGCAGCTGCTGGAGGCGGATTGTCTAGCCCATTGGATTGGGGAGGCCCTCTCGGTGCCGGACCTTCTGCCCCATCTCTTTGCGGCGGTGTATCTCCTCCTGGATCACGTCCTCCCGATGAATATTGCTCGGCCCTCTAGGTATATTCCGCCGCGATGTCGAGCATGTCCATGTCGCGCACTAGAGGAATATCGAAAGGAACCTCCAGACTGTTGCGTGACAAGTCCTCCCAAATAGCCTTGGTGATGCAGTTAAGATATGCGTCGTCTCAGTAGCTTGTCCAGCGGGATGACATCCTCTCCCGGAACTGTCGTCGTCGCACATCTTGCAATCCGTGTAGCTAGAATGGCGTCGTGAAGGCCGCGGGACTCAGTGCCGACGATCAGGGGCCATGACTCCGGCATGCTGCACGAGCCATCTGGCCACTCCACCTGCACGCGCCGCCGCCGAGCCAGTGGTTGATCTTCATCATCTCCGTCACGAGCTAGAACTCAGCCCATATGCTGCGCATGGGGGTTCTGGTGGCTGTGCAGGCGCAGGTGGTGGCTGAGGTTGTAGTCCATGCTGTAGCGGCTCCCTTGGCGCGGTAAACGCGGTGTTCCGAAGGTCCACAAAGCCGCGCCGTCCACGCGGTGCCCCCTGCCATTCTCGTTGATCGACGGGCATGCGGTCCTCGAACTCGTTGAGCGTAGATCTCCGTAGGATGTTCGGTCCTGCTAGGATGGGCATCCCGTTGTGAGTCAGCCAGTAGCCACACTGATCACATCCAATAACTCGAGCTGGCCCATGCCATTCCCGATGCAGATCTCGCTTGCCTCCACCTGTTCGCCAATAGTGGGCCCACTCGCCACGCTCGCAAGGCCCAGGCTGAGGTCGGGTATTCGATAGCACCGCTCGTCGTAGAGCTGAGCTGTTGGCTGCCTGGTGGACTGCGATCTCACATGTTCCCTGTAATTGTGATCGGTGCCACGTGAGAGATCCGCGTGCTACTTGTCCTGCGATCACCGGGTCGGCGTTGAGATCTCCAAATGATGCTGGTGTAAATGGATTTTCGCCAAGAGCCCGTTGAGATGGAGAGAAGCCCTTGTTGTTAGAGAGTCGGTTGATGGTCTGGGCGATATGATATCCAACAATATTTCCCCCCGTCGTCTCTCGCCTCGAGCTCGTGAAACACCTTTGTAGCCATCTCCTTGAAGAACCTGATCTTCCTCTCCAACTTTCCATGCAGCTGGCGTTCTTCTGGTGCCACTCGAAAGCATGGAATTCCAAGGTCCTCGCACATAGCCTCGAACTCCAGACGAAAAGCTGCGTCTGGGTCGATGTGAAGATTCCGCGGCGTCATCAAATTGCGCTGCCGGCCCTCCACGAACGCAACCTTGGCATGGTTTGACATGGGGATTGGCTTGCGATCTCCACCGCTAATCATCCACTGAATGGTGGTGAAGTCGGCAGACAGGTCTAGCATGAGCAAAGGCGCGTGCATGGTTCCGTAAAGGACAGGCACGTAGGCGATGTCCATGCCAAGGCATTGATTGAACTTGGTCCAATTCGGTAGGTTGGTGATCGGATGTGATGGCGGTCGTTGCAGAGCGTCGCATAGCTCGCCCTTGAAGAGCTTTGCTGCCGAAGTCGCCGCTGGTGAGCCCCCGCCGTTCTGGATGTGCCTCGGGGGCTCTTCGCCTCGTAGTGCATGAGAAAACTGAACAAGCAGCTTCTTGGTCGCTGTCTTCATGATAGCTGGTGCCTGCTGCCAATCGTTGTAGGTCTCCGCGCTCGAGCCCGTGATGAGTCCTGAGCTTTACGTGAAGCCTGTAGCGGGGCACGCGTCAGTAATGATGGGAACTCCGAGGATGGTCGAACCTCCAAACAGCTTCTCCAACCCGTACTGATGCTTCGTGCCCCCCAAGATTCACTCTGCCAGGTCGGGTGTCCATACTGCATAGTCGCTTGACTTGCCGCCTCGACCTTGAACTCTCCATGTCAATGATCTTGGGGGCATCGAACCTCCAGTGCATATGCCAATGCCACTGCTGAGGTAACAAGCCTCGTAGGCTTGAGCAGCAAATATCCGTTGTCGCCTTGTAGGCCAAGAGCACGCTGGCCACAACGAAACCAGATCAGCATATCTTTAGGTAGAGCCTGCAGTATCATCGTCCATTCCTGCGAGCATAAAAGGTTCTCCAATTGCACATGTCGTTTCTGCCCCAGTCGAAAACTTGACCACTTGAACGGCAAACTGTACATGTGCAAATGCTGTTGTCCGGCGTCTCCGACGTTCCTTCGGCGGGTAGAAGTTGTCGATGGGGGAGAGGCCGTCGCGCGGGAACGGGGCGATGGTGAGGCGCGGGTCCTCCTCCTCTAGCTCCCTCGTGGTTGCGGCTTGCACGCTTGGTAGTGGCAGGTTGTCGCCGGTGGTGCGCGGGCCCTTGCATTGACCCGTCTTGAGTCCGCCACTCGTTGCCATCTTCGTTACGTTGCACTCTCCGCCGTGAACATTCTTCACGACTGTCCCGGGCACGCGTCGCCGATGAGCATCGGTCCGCGAGACACTCCATGTAGCCCGCTGCTCACACCCTTGTTCTGCGATCCATGCGACTACCTGCTTCTTCCAGGATTTCGTCGTGATGCCGGTGTCCGTGGCCGCCTCCGACTGGATGGGTCGGTCGCCTTGAGGAAACTGAGCTTCTTCTTCAGCAGTCCACACATCGAGCGTCTTGGCGCTGACGGTCGGTGCTTCAGCTCGTTGTGTCTCCCTGGGGAAGTCCGTGATTTTGATCATCAGGTGGTTCTTCCTCGAGAATGGGAATCTTCGCAGGCTGGTCCGATAGCTTCTTGAATGTCACCTGGTTGCCCATGACCTTGACGACCGTGTCTAGGGCGTCCAACTGATCGACGCTCATGAGCATGAGGGCGTCCGAGTCGGGTAGCCTCTCGAAGATGAGCGTGCAGTCCCCCTGCCTTGGATGCCACTTGGTACTGCCTGTGTGCTTTCTGTTTGCACTGGCGCCGCCGTGTTGGTTCCCTTAAACACGCTTTTGGTTGGCATCTGCATGTCGGCCTAGTTGAACTTCTCCAGTTGGTTGTCGGTCGCTCGATCTCCGGCACATGGCGCCAGAGCTGCCTTGTCCAGTACCACGTAGCCCGGTGGTGCCGCATGGTCAGCCACCATCGTGTCGATCATGGTGTTCGGCACGCTGCTGACGTTGTTGGTCACCTCGGTCGGGTTGATCATGTAGTTCTCCATCGGGAAGCCGACTCTGGTCGCTAGCATGGCTCCGGCCAGGCCAATGCGAGCCAGAAAACCTCCAGCACGTCCTTTTCCTGTCCGCGTCCTTTGGCAACGCCGAAGGCGCCGCCCGTGCCGGCCAGCCATGGTCTTGCTGCACTCTGGATCTCCGGCCCAGCGCCCCTTCTCGCCGCACGCGCCGCACTTGCTAGCCTTCTGGAAAACTCCAAGTCGGTCTTGAAGATCCTTCGTGCCGCAGCTGATATTGCCGTCAAAGTCGATGTAGGCATTGCCCTGCTTGAAGCCTCTGTTCGCCTTGCCGCCCATGATGAACTGGCGCTGCTTGGTGTAGTCGGGTCCTGAAAATCCTGCCTTGCCCTTGCCGCGGCCCCTTGCCGCAATCGCGCCCTCGACCGTCTGATCCTCTGCCGCGAAAGTTGAAATCTCCTCCTCGCTCATGTCGTTGACGTCGACCGCCGCCATGGCTGTCTGGATCTCCTCCATTCTTGCTGAAAGGATGTCCGTCTCGTCTCCGTCCTCCGCGTCGCCGTCCTCGTCTCCACTGTAGTTGCCTTCGTCCCCGTCGTCTTCGTCGCCTTCTGGGATTGCTCCGAAGGCTGAATTCCACCGGAACTTGCGTCCTCCTTCGCGTCGCGGATGTCCGCCTCGCGCGCCCAGGTTGTCGACCTGGATATCCCGGACCTCGCGAATGGCGCACTAGTCGCACTCGTTCTGCGCCTGGCCCAGAAACGCCATGTGCTGCGTCTCGGTGATGCCACTCATGTCGAGCTGGAAGAAGGTCCTGAAGTCCTCCGAAAACTGCGTGCCTCCTCGGGTCAGGTCTCGTAGCTTCTCGCATGCTTGAGCTCGTCGCTGGATGAAATATTTGATCGGCTCGTTGGGTCTGCGGCGCCCGCGCCCGGAAAAATCCAAAAAACGCATTGTGCTTCTGTCGGGGGGCCACCTTCCCGCAGTGACTCCGTGCCGTCTTGAGTATCGCGTCCAGCGCGGCCTCGGTGGCCTCGTCATTTTCTGCGCCAGCGCTGCCTTTCTTGAAATGCTTGCCGAGTGCTGTCACGCTGATTTTCTCGTCTTTGTGGCGCAGTGTCCACGCTTTGTCCGTCGGGCCGTTGTTCACTTTTGCGATGAAGCTTTTCTTTTTCTCTCTGTTTTCCATTCAGAGAAATCCCAGCCGAACTCTCTCTCTCTCTCTCTCTCTCTCGTTCTTTCTCTCTCTCTCTCTCTCTCTCTCTCTCTCTCTCTCTCTCTCTCTCTCTCTCTCTCTCTCTCTCTCTCTCTCTCTCTCTCTCTCTTTCTCTCTCTCTCTTCCCATTCCTCTGCCGCTGCATCTCCGTCGTAGCATGGGGCGCCGTCCTTATCCAACCAAACGTGCGCTGCCCCTTTTTTCTCTCTGGTGATTGACATCTTGATGCGAGAAGGGTCGTCGTCGTCGGTGCTGCTGAACTCGCAGCGGTGCGAGAACTGGTTCTCGATGGGACATGTAGTGCCTGATCGCAAGAAACAGGTCTTTATATTATATGTAGAGTGGCAAGAACAAGCAAGTGACATTGTGTGCTCTGCATAACGGCCGTCCTCTCACACATTGCTCCGCACTACCAGTGCCAATGATAATGGGTGCACGATGTCTTTTATCGCTGCAAGCTCCGCGATGTCGACCGTTATGAAAGCGGTCGCCACGCGACCGACCACACACAGCAATCTGAAATCAGGGAAGCCCCAGTCAATGACTGGAACACATATGATCACTTGTTATCTGCTGATAGCTCAAAAGGGGATCCCCTGATATGATAAGAACACGACTGGCAGCGGCACATATTTTGTTATGTTATGTTGTGTTTAAAAACCTCGAACACCTCGTGAATGAAAAATATCCAAACTGCTTGATCTACTGCGTTTCGAGCCGGGCCCTCAACCTGTTCATCTTCGCACAAGAAAGGCCCAAGAGGGGGACCACGATTCGAAAATTCAAACCTTCCGCCCCGAGAGGGCCCCAGGAGGCCCCAGGAGGCCCCAAGAGGCCCCAACACTGCCCCCAAGAGGCTTCGAAACTTGCTCCAAGAGGCCCCCGAGAGGCCCACCACGATATCCCAACGAACATTCAAGAGGCCTCTGACCCACCACCCAGGCACGGTGGCGGGATGGGCCGAAGGCCAGTATATCCGCCGCCCCCTGCTTGCAGGGGTGCACGGCGTGCTGGACGTTTCAGGTTTTGGTTTTGGTTCTTTTTCCAAAAGAACTCCCCAGTGGACTCCGGCCCGTCCCGCCACCGTGCCCAAAAACGGCCGTTTCGCTCGGGACATCCTCAAAAAATCGCGAAGATGGCCCAAGATGGCCTCCAAGTCCGCCCGAGATGGTCCAAGACGGCCTCCAAAACGGCCCAAGAGAGTCCAAGACGGCCCAAGACGGCCCAAGAGGCCCCCCAGAGGCCTCCCAGACGGCCCAAGAGGCCTCCAAGAGGTCCTCCAGGAGAGTCCGAAGAGGCCAAAATCATTGATTTTCCCTTGGTTTTTGAAGGATTTTGGCATTTGCGCCTTTTCGGCTCTCCGACGGCTCAAGACGGCCCAAGAAGCCCCCAAGATCGCCCAAGAGGCCCCCAAGAGAGCCCCCTGATGGCCCAAGTGGCCTCCAAGATGGCCCCTAGAGGGCCCCAAGAGGGCCCAAGAGGCCTCCAACACGCCCAAGATGGCCTCCAAGACGCCCAAGATGGCCTCCAAGACGGCCCTGGAGCGCCCCAAGAGGGTCCCCCGTTGGCCCAGAAAGGCCCCCAAAACGGCTCCCGACGGCGTCAGACGTGCCAGGAACCCACCAAGATGGCCGAAGTTGGCTCGAAGCTGGCCCAAAAGGGCCCAAGAGGCCCCCAAGAGGGCCTCCAGGAAGGCCAAAAGATGCCAAAATCACTGATTTTCCCAAGGTTTTTGATGGATTTGGGCATTTCCCTTCTTTCGGCCTTCCGACGGCCCGAGACGGCCCAAGAGCCCCCAAAGATCGCCGAAAGATCGCCCAAGAGGCCTCCAAGACGGCGACGATGACCATCAAGACGCCCACGTGTTCCCCGAAGGCTTTCCAAACCGATTCGGGGAACACATGGTCCGATGGCTTGGCAGGTCTGGCCTCAACGTTCGGCCACATAGGCGCTTCCACAAAGGCAGGGGGCGGCGGTGATTCGCCGTAGGCGTCTTCGATCCGCCGCCCCCTGCTTGCAGGGGTGCACGGCGTGCTGGATGAGCTGTTAGGTTTTGGTTTTGGTTCTTTTTCCAAAAGAACTCCCCAGTGGGCTCCGGCAGAACCCGCCGGCCACCCGGAAAATCCCCAAACGTGCTCAACGACCGCAAAAAATCCTCCAAAAAACTGCCGTTTCGCTCGGGACATCCTCAAACAATCGCGAAGATGGCCCAAGATGGCCTCCAAATCCGCCCGAGATGGTCCAAGACGGCCTCCAAGACGGCCCAAGAGAGTCCAAGACGGCCCAAGAGGCCCCCCAGAGGCCTCCCAGACGGCCCAAGAGGCCTCCAAGAGGTCCTCCAGGAGAGTCCGAAGAGGCCTAAATCATTGATGTTCCCTTGGTTTTTGAAGGATTTTGGCATTTGCGCCTTTTCGGCTCTCCGACGGCTCGAGACGGCCCAAGAAGCCCTCAAGATCGCCCAAGAGGCCCCCAAGAGAGCCCCATGATGGCCCAAGTGGCCTCCAAGATGGCCCCTAGAGGGCCCCAAGAGGGCCCAAGAGGCCTCCAACACGCCCAAGATGGCCTCCCAGACGCCCAAGATGGCCTCCAAGACGGCCCTGGAGCGCCCCAAGAGGGTCCCCCGTTGGCCCAGAAAGGCCCCAAAACGGCTCCCGACGGCGTCAGACGTGCCAGGAACCCACCAAGATGGCCGAAGTTGGCTCGAAGCTGGCCCAAAAGGGCCCAAGAGGCCCCCAAGAGGGCCTCCAGGAAGGCAAAAAGATGCCAAAATCACTGATTTTTCTAAGGTTTTTGATGGATTTGGGCATTTCCCTTTTTTCGGTCTTCCGACGGCCCGAGACGGCCCAAGAGCCCCCAAAGATCGCCGAAAGATCGCCCAAGAGGCCTCCAAGACGGCGACGATGACCATCAAGACGCCCACGTGTTCCCCGAAGGCTTTCCAAACCGATTCGGGGAACACATGGTCCGATGGCTTGGCAGGTCTGGCCTCAACGTTCGGCCACATAAGCGCTTCCACAAAGGCAGGGGGCGGCGGTGATTCGCCGTAGGCGTCTTCGATCTCCGCCGCCCCCTGCTTGCAGGGGTGCACGGCGTGCTGGATGATTCAGGTTTTGGTTTTGGATCTTTTTCTAAAAGAACTCCCAAGTGGGCTTCGGCCCGTCCCGCCGGCCACCCGCGAATTGCCCAAAACCCATCTCTCAATGCCCAAAAACGGCCGTTTCGCTCGGGACATCCTCAAAAAATCGCGAAGATGGCCCAAGATGGCCTCCAAGTCCGCCCGAGATGGTCCAAGACGGCCTCCAAAACGGCCCAAGAGAGTCCAAGACGGCCCAAGACGGCCCAAGAGGCCCCCCAGAGGCCTCCCAGACGGCCCAAGAGGCCTCCAAGAGGTCCTCCAGGAGAGTCCGAAGAGGCCAAAATCATTGATTTTCCATTGGTTTTTGAAGGATTTTGGCATTTGCGCCTTTTCGGCTCTCCGACGGCTCAAGACGGCCCAAGAAGCCCCCAAGATCGCCCAAGAGGCCCCCAAGAGAGCCCCATGATGGCCCAAGTGGCCTCCAAGATGGCCCCTAGAGGGCCCCAAGAGGGCCCAAGAGGCCTCCAACACGCCCAAGATGGCCTCCCAGACGCCCAAGATGGCCTCCAAGACGGCCCTGGAGCATTCCAAGCGGGCCCCAAGTCGGCCCATAGAGGCCCCCCAAACGGCTTCCGACGGCTTCAGACGTGCCAGGAACCCACCAAGATGGCCGAAGTTGGCTCGAAGCTGGCCCGAGACGGCCCAAAAAGCCCCAAAGATCGCCCAAAGCTTGCCCAAGAGGCCTCCAAGACGGCCAAGATGACCTTCAAGATGCCCACGTGTTCCCCGAAGGCTTTCCAAACCGATTCGGGGAACACGTGGTCCGATAGCTTGGCAGGTCTGGCCTCAACGTTCGGCCACATAGGCGCTTCCAAAAAGGCAGGGGGCGGCGGTGATTCGCCGTAGGCGTCTTCGATCTCCGCCGCCCCCTGCTTGCAAGGGTGCACGGCGTGCTGGATGATTCAGGTTTTGGTTTTGGTTTTGTTTCTAAAAGAACTCCCCAGTGGGCTTCGGCCCGTCCCGCCGGCCACCCGCAATTTTCCCAAAATCCATCTGTCAATGCCCAAAAACGGCCGTTTCGCTCGGGACATCCTCAAAAAATCGCGAAGATGGCCCAAGATGGCCTCCAAGTCCGCCCGAGATGGTCCAAGACGGCCTCCAAAACGGCCCAAGAGAGTCCAAGACGGCCCAAGACGGCCCAAGAGGCCCCCCAGAGGCCTCCCAGACGGCCCAAGAGGCCTCCAAGAGGTCCTCCAGGAGAGTCCGAAGAGGCCAAAATCATTGATTTTCCTTGGTTTTTGAAGGATTTTGGCATTTGCGCCTTTTCGGCTCTCCGACGGCTCAAGACGGCCCAAGAAGCCCCCAAGATCGCCCAAGAGGCCCCCAAGAGAGCCCCATGATGGCCCAAGTGGCCTCCAAGATGGCCCCTAGAGGGCCCCAAGAGGGCCCAAGAGGCCTCCAACACGCCCAAGATGGCCTCCAAGACGCCCAAGATGGCCTCCAAGACGGCCCTGGAGCATTCCAAGCGGGCCCCAAGTCGGCCCATAGAGGCCCCCCAAACGGCTTCCGACGGCTTCAGACGTGCCAGGAACCCACCAAGATGGCCGAAGTTGGCTCGAAGCTGGCCCGAGACGGCCCAAAAAACCCCAAAGATCGCCCAAAGCTTGCCCAAGAGGCCTCCAAGACGGCCAAGATGACCTTCAAGATGCCCACGTGTTCCCCGAAGGCTTTCCAAACCTATTCGGGGAACGCGTGGTCCGATAGCTTGGCAGGTCTGGCCTCAACGTTCGGCCACATAGGCGCTTCCAAAAAGGCAGGGGGCGGCGGTGATTCGCCGTAGGCGTCTTCGATCCGCCGCCCCTTGTTGATTTATCACAGGGGCGCCTGGCGTGCTGGATCCTTAAGATGTTGGTTTTGGTTCTTCTCCAAAAGATTGTTCGATGTGTTCAAGGATGTTTCAGGCGAAACGCTCAGTTTCGAAGGTTCGTCAAATTCATGACTTTCATGTTTTGGAGGATGTCCCAAGCGAAGAGCTGTTTTTTTTGATAAAAGACGATGTTGCGAACATCTAGTTCGTGCGATCATGTCTCAAACGAAATGCTCATTTCGAGGAACCTGACCGGACAAGAACGGGAAGCGCCGATTTGTCAACGAACCCTCTCAGAAAAACGTACGTTGATAATGTCAAAGAAACTTAGAAACGTAGACCAACAACGCAGCAGCGCGGCAGACGAGCACGGCATACCACAGCAGCACGGCAGGCCAGCACGGCAGACCACAGGAGCACGGCTGACCAGAACGGCAGAACGAGAAGGAGCATAGCAGACCACAGGAGCACGGCAGACAACCACGGCGGACCACAAGAGCACGGCAAACCAAAACGGCAATCCACAAGAGCACGGCAGACCGGCACGGCAGACCAGAGGAGCACGGCAGACCAGCGCGGCAGACCACAGGGGCACGGCAAACCACAGCACCTCTACAGACGAACGCGGCGGACCACAAGAGCACGGCAGACTAGCGCGGCAGACCGCACGAGCACGGCAGACCACAGCAGCACTACAAACCAGCACGGCGGACCACAAAACACGGCAGACCAGCGCGGCAGACCACAGGGGCGCGGCAGACCAGCACGAGCTGCATCTTTAAGTGATTGGTATCGAAAAACACCTAATCCGAAGCTGCATGTTTTCTGGGTGTCTGCAGCAAGAGCCTCATTTCCGAAGAAACGAAATATTTGCAAGCTACTTCATCATTTCATTTGTAGGAACGTCGTCGTATGGCAGATCCCCCAGCACCCGCATTTTGGGAGGATGCCTCAAGCGAAAATGTCGTTTTTGTAACAATCGATGCTGATAACTTCTCGTTTTGGTGAGGATTTCCGCTTCAAAACCGTTATTTTCGGCCGTGTCATTTTTCGGGCCGCTCTCCAAATTGGTCCCAATGCCGAAGCTATACAACTCTTGTGTTGCCGATTGGGCTGGGCCGGAAACGTGCGGTACCGAACAGTCCGGCAAGCACGTCGCGCCCTGGTCTCAGGGAAGGCGAAACAACCAGGCTCCAAGCTGGGGAGCAACCCAACCCGGACCCAATGCACTTCGGTCAGGCCAAAGACAGGCTTGGAAAATGATGCAGGCGTGGGTTGGAGTGGGTAATTTCCGCAGCCTCGAGCCACAAAGGCAACGGTGCTCATGCAGTCGCCCACCCAACCCCCAAATGATACTTGGGTTGCTTTGTGAGAGCAAATTGCTACTTCAGAAAAACGTCCACGCCGGAGGCGCTTCCCGCCATTCCCCGAGATGACTCAGGATGCTTCTAAAAGACCCACATAAGGCCCTCAGAGTCCCGCAAACGGCCCCCAAGAGCTCAACAAAGCCTCACCCGTGTATTTCTTTCCTCTTCTGCGGGTCGGTGGAACGGCGTAAGCCCCTTGAATGAGGATGAAGTTCCACTCTGCCGAGATGCCCGCCGCGGCGAAGACCCAGATGGCTCCGAAGAGCAGGAGGCCAGACTGCACATTGACCGGGCCGAACCTCTCGAGGAGGGTGCCGAGCGCCACGCGCACAAAGATCGTGATGCCGACCGAGGTGATGCTTGAATACAGGATCGTCGAACCGCAGTGCGTGCCCGGGCTGCAAACGCACTTAGGGAGGACTTCGAAATTATCCGCCACCGTGCCCCCTGACACGTCGAGACGTGCTAGAATGCCAAGTGCTGTCTGGCAGGGTTTCTGTAATCTTCTAAGGCCCCCCCCCCGCTCGACGCGCCCAATTGCATGCATCGCCCCCTCTCCCGAGGCTCTCTGGGCGGCCATGACGCCTCCTTGGCGCTCTTCATGGCGTCCAAGATGCCCAAGATGGCTTCCCATACGGACCTGGGAGGCCACCAGGGCCGCCAAGATGGCCCAAGATGCCTCCAAGATGGTCCAAGATAACCCCAAGATGGCCCAAGATGGTCGGACACCGTCGGACATCGCGAGACAAAGAGGTGTACATATGGGGATCTCCACGTCGAATATAATAAGTTGTTGCACGATTTTCGCATTCTTGCCTTTGCGCTTCCGTCGGCTCAAGACGACCCAAGAGCTCTCCAAGTTGGCCCCACGACGGCCCAAGAGGGCCTCAAGGTAGCCCAAGAGGCCTCCAAGACGGCCTTAAGACAGCCCAAGAGGGCCCCTGGAGAGCCCAGGACGGACCCAAGAGGGCCTCAAGCTGGCCCTGAAGTGCTTCCGGAGGGACCCAAGCCGGCCTGAGAGGACCCCCTGGACGGCCGAATACGGCCCAAGAGGGCGGGCCTCAAGACGGCCCAAGACGGCCGCAAGGTTCCCCCAAGACTGCCTCTCAGGAGCTCAGGACAGCCCAAAGACGACCAAACGAGGTCCATGTGGGCCCTGCAGGAACGAAGACGAAAGGTGTCACATGTGACGGCTTTCCTCTTCGTCGTCGTCGTCGTCGTCCTCCTCCTCCTCATCACCACCGTCCTCGTCCTCGTCCTCCTCATGACCATGGTCACCACCACCACCATCACCATAACCATCACCATCATCATCATCATCAGCACCATCGTCTTCGTCATCGTCATCGTCGCCATCGTCATCATCATCATCATCATCATCATCATCATCATCATCATCGTCATCATCATCATCATCATCATCATCATCATCGTCGTCGTAGTCGTCGTCGTCACCATCAGCATCGTCATCGTCATCGTAATCGTCGTCATCATCACCAGCATAAGCATCAGCATCATCATCATCGTCGTCATCATCAGCATCAACATCACCATCATCATCAGCATCATCATCATCATCACCATCGGCATCATGTTTTTTCGTCCCCCGCGTCCGCCACAATCCTCCTCCTCCTTCTCCTCCTCCTCCTCCTCCGCCTCCCCATCATCCTCCTCAGCCTCTCATGGAAATAATCATGCTCATCATCACAATCGTCATCAGGTTCGTCGTCGTCGTCATTATCATCATCATCATCATCATCATCACCATCATCACCATCACCATCACCATCACCATCACCATCACCATCATCATCATCATCATCATCATCATCATCATCATCATCATCATCATCATCATCATCATCATCATCGATTCGAACAGCTGCCACCGAAAATGAAAATGCTGGGCTGGCACGGTGGCGGGACTCACCGCAGGCAGCTGGATATTTCATGCACGCCTCGGGGCACAGATCGACGTCGTCCGTGAGCGTCTCGCTCTGCGTGCACGCGGTGGCCGCCACCCCGCCACAACTCTCGTCCCAAACGTCCTGCGGCACATCCTGGCACCCAGTCGGATCGTTATCCTCTCCGATCTTCCCATGCTGGCAATACTTCTTCCCCGACGCGATCGCCTTGAACTTCAAGAATGCTTTCCTCTCTGGGTTCGCAACCGGTGGGAAGAGCTGGTTTTCGCAAGCGTCGATGCTGTGGACCACCTCGATAGCGATCGGGCTCAGGGCGAACCAACCCACGAACGCCACGAAGAAAGATACTGTCGAGGCCCAGAAAGCCCGCATGTGAGCACCATGCCTCTTGTCCCTGCCGAGCGCGCCGCATAGCCTCAACTCCGTGGACTTCAACTGGTCGTTCACCCTCACCGCGAACTCCTGCTCCGACATGTCTGCGTGGCTCTCGCGCGTGTGCTGCCGGGCCAGAGTGACCGTGCCGGAACTATTGGAGCCGAAACAAAAAATGCTACGGAGAAAAAAAACATGAGGAGGCCTCCAGCCTCCAAGGGCTGCCGGGGAGACAATCAAAACATCCACACAAGGCACGGTTCGCCGCGCCCAAGGGGGGGGAACCTGCCGGCCCCCTTGTGGGGCCACCAAGCTGCGAGGGCCAAGCTTTGCCGCAGCCACTCCAGTTTCTAATTGTGACTTGTTGCTGAGCGCGCGAGGCCCCTAGGCCGCAACCTATCGTGAATTAGGCCAGACTCGCGCTCCCGAGGCCACAGTCAATCGTAAATCATGTCGGGCTCGCGCTCCCGAGGCCGCCCTCCCCCTTCAATTATACCAGGCACGCGCTCCCGCGGCCACGATCCCTTGCAAATTACGCCAGACTCGCGCTCCCCACCCCACGATCCCTCGCAAATTACGCCAGATTCGAGCTCCCGACGCCACAGTCCATCGACATTTCGCCAGACCAGATTCGCGACCCCGAGGCCGCGATGCCCCGCAATCTACACCAGACTCGTTAAAAACACAAGTTATGTGAATTCCGCGTTTCTAGACCACGTGGTCACAGGAGCACCCACAGCAGCATGCAAAACAAAATAAACAATAAAAACTGAATATCATTTCGCGCTCCTGGACCGCGGCCGGCCACCGGAACACCCAGCGGCAGGCAGGACAGAAGAGTGACAAAATTTCATACTCTTTTCGCGCTCCTGGACCGCGCGCCACCAGGGCACCCACAGCAGCACGTCAGACGGAAGAGAAACCGGGATTTTGGGTTGCTTCCATACGAAATCCAAAGGAAAACCGGGATCTTGGAGTGCTTCCATAGGAAATCCAAAGGAAAACCGGGATCTTGGAGTGCTTCCGTAGGAAATCCAAAAGAAAACCGGGATCTTGGGCTGCTTCCATCGGAAATCCACAGGAAAACCGGGATGTTGGGCTGCTTCCATAGGAAATCCAAAGGAAAACCGGGATCTTGGGCTGCTTCCATAGGAAATCCAAACCAAACCTTGATTTTGGACTGGTCCCATAAGAAATCAAAACAAAAAAAAAATAATACAAAAAAAAACGGGATCTTGGAGTACTCCCATAAGAAATCCACAAGAAAACCGGAATCTTGGATTGGTTCCATAGGAAATCCACAGGAAAACCGGGATCTTGGATTGGTTTCATAGGAAATCCAAAGGAAAACCACGATATTGGGCTGCTTCCCTAGGAAATCCAAAGGAAAACCGGGATCTTGGGGTGCTTCCATTGGAAGTCCAAAGGAAAATCGGGATCTTGGGGTGCTTCCATAGGAAGCCCGAAGGAAAACTGGGATCTTGGACTGGTTTCATAAAACGAGAGAAGAAGGTGATCTTGGATTGGTACAATAAAAAATCAAAAAGAAAACCGGGATCTTGGAGTGCTTCCTTAGGAAATCCAAAGGAAAACCGGGATCCTGGACTGGCCCAAATCCGAAGGAAAACCGGGATCTTGGATTGGTTTCATAAAAAATCAAATGAAAACCGGGATGATGGGCTGCTTCCATAGGAAATCCCAAAGAAAACAAAGATCTGTGATTGCATCCATAAGAATCCAAAGGAAAACCGGGATCTTGGAATTGTTCCTGAGGATATCCATATGAATACCGGGATCTTGGACTGATCCCATAGGGAATCCAAATGAAAACCGGGATCTTGGATTAATTTCATGACAAATCCAAAGGAAAACCGGCCGGGATCTTGGATTGCTTCCTTAGGAAATCCAGGAAGCCCAAAGGCAAACCGGGATCTTGCGGTGCTTCCATGGGGAATCCAAGGGAAAACAAGAACCTTGGATTGCTTCCAAAAAAATCCGAAGGAAAACCGGGATCTTAGGCTGCTTCCCTAAAAAATCCAAGAAGGAAAACCGGGATCTTGGAGTGCTTCGTTAGGAAATCCAAATGAAAACCGGGATCTTGGGGTGCTTCTAAAGGAAACAAAAAAAAAACGGGATCTAGGTTTGGTTTCATAAAAATACAAAGGACAACCGGGATCTTGGATTGGTTCCTTAAGAAATCCAAAAGAAAACCAAAATCTTGCTTAGGAAATGCAAAAGAAAACCGGGATCTTGGAGGGCTTCCATAAGAAATCCAAAGGACAACCGGGATCTTGGACTGGTTTCATGAAAAAACCAAAAGGAAAACTGGGATCTTGGAATGCTTCCACAGGAAGTCCAGAGGAATACCGGGATCTTGGGGTGCTTCCATAGGAAATCCAAAAGAAAACCAAGATCTTGGGGTTCTTCCATTGGAAATCCAAAGGAAAACCGGGATATTCGATTGGTTCCTGCGGAAATCCAAAGGAAAACCGGGATCTTGGACAACTTCCATAAGAAATCCAAAAGAAAACCGGGATCTTGGATTGCTTATCAATGAAAAAACACTGGATATTGGGCTGCTGCCATACGAATTCCAAAGAAAAACTGGGATCTTGGATTGGTTCCTTAAGGAATCCAACGGAAAACTGGAATCTTGGACAACTTCCATAGGAAATCCAAAAGAGAACCGGGATCTTGGATTGCTTCCTAAGAAATCCAAACGAAAACTGGAATCGCGGGCTCCTTCCATGGGAAATCCAAAAGAAAACCGGGATCTTGGATTGTCTCCGGAAGAAATCCAACGGAAAACTTGGACCTTGGACAACTTCCATAAGCAATCCAACAAGGAAAACCGCGATATTGGGCTGCTTGCACAAGGAATCCAAAAGAAAACCGGGATCTTGGGGTGCTTCCATAGGATATCCAAAGGAAAACCGGGATTTTGGATTGCTTCCGTAGGTAATCCAAAGGAAAACCGGGATCTTGGGCTGCTTCCATGGGATATCCAAAGGAAAACCGGGATCTTGGGGTGTTTCCATCGGAAATCCACAGGAAAACTGGGATCTGGGATTGCTTCCATAGGAAATCCAAATGAAAACCGGGATCTTGGGGTGCTTCCATAGGAAATCCAAAAGGAAACCGGGATCTTGGGGTGCTTCCATAGGAAATCCAAAAGAAAACCGGGATCTTGAGTGCTTCCATAGGAAGTCCAAAGGAAAACCGGGATCTTGGATTGCTTCCCTGGGAAATCCAAAAGAAAACCAGGATCTTGGATTGCTTCCATAGGAAATCCAAAAGCAAACCGGCATCTTGGGGTGCTTCCATTGGAAATCCAAAAGAAAACCGGGATCTTGGGGTGCTCCCATGGGAAATCCACAAGAAAACCGGGATTTTGGGGTGCTTCCATAGGAAATCCAAAGGAAAGCCAAGATCTTGGATTGCTTCCATAGGAGATCCACAAAGAACCGGGATCTTCGGGTGCTCCCATAGGAAAACCAAAGGAAAGCCAAGATCCTGGATTGCTTCCATAAGAAATCCAAAAGAAAACCGGGATCTTGGAATGCTTCCATAGGAAATCCAAAAGAAAACCGGGATCTTGGGATGCTTCCATAGGAAATCCAAAGGTAAACCGGGATCTTGGATTGCCTCCATAGGAAATCCAAAGGAAAACCGGGATCTTGGGGAGCTTCGATAGGAAATCCGAAGGAAAAACCAACATCTTGGATTGCTTCCATAGGAATTCCAAAAGAAAACCGGGATCTTGGGATCCTTGCATAGGAAATCCAAAAGAAAACCGGGATCTTGGATTGCCTCCGTAGGAATTCCAACAGAAAACCGGGATCTTGGATTGCTTCCATAGGAAATCCAAAAGAAAACCAGGATCTTGGATTGCTTCCATACGAAATCCAAAAGAAAACCGGCATCTTGGGATGCTTCCATGAGAGATCCAAAGGAAAACAAGCATCTTCGATTGCTTCCATAGGAAATCCAAAAGAAAACTTGGATCTTAGATTGCTTCCATAGGAAGTCCAACGGAACACCGGGATCTTGGATTGCCTCCATGGGACATCCAAAAGAAAACCGGGATCTTGGGGTGCTTCCATCGGAAATCTTCAAGAAAACCGGGACCTTGGATTAGTTCCATAGGAAATCCAAAGGAAAACTGGGATCTTGGATCGCTTCCAGAGGAAATCAAAAGGAAAACCTGGATCTTGGATTGCTTCCATGGGAAATCCAAAGGAAAACCGGGATCTTGGATTGCTTCCGTGGGAAATCCAAAAGAAAACCATGAAGGTGGGGTGCTTCCATAGGAAATCCACAAGAAAACCGGGATCTTGGTTCCATCGGAAATCCTAGAAAGAAAAACCATCATCTTGGATTGCTCCCATACGGAACTCCAAAGGAAAACCGGGATCTTGGGGTGCTTCCATTGGAAATCCAAAAGAAAACCGGGATCTTGGACTGCTTCCATAGGAAATCCAAAGGGAAACCGGGACCTTGGGGTGCTCCCATAGGAAATCCAAAGGAAAACCGGGATCTTGGATTGCTTCCATAGGAATTTCACAAGAAACCCGGCATCTTGGATTGCTTCCACGGGAGATCCAAAAGAAAACCGGCATCTTGGATTGCTTCCATAGGAAGCCCAAAATTATCCTGGCGAAGGACCCAACCATATGCAATTGTGAATACTGCAATTGTGAAAATCTTCTCGGTGGAGCCCCCTACGGGGCCACGAAACGTACGAGGGGTGCGCCGAAATGGGTGTGCGGGACGCATGCGGGCACACCCACTGGGGCCTTCGGTGGAGCTCTCTATGGGGCCAAGAAACGTGTGAGGGGTGTGCCGAAATGGGTGTGCGGGACGCATGCGGGCACACCCACTGGGACCTTCGGCGGAGCTCCCTATGGGGCCACGGAACGCGTGAGGGGCGTGCCGAAATGGGTGTGGCTGACGCATGCGGGCGCGGGCACTGGGGCCTTCGGCGAAGCTCCCTATGGGCCACGAAACGTGTGAGGGGTGTGCCGAAATGGCTGTGGGTGACGCATGCGGGCGCGGGCGCTGGGGTCTTCGGTGGAGCTCCCTATGGAGCCACGAAACGTGTGAGGGGTGTGCCGAAATGGGTGTGGGTGACGCATGCGGGCTTCGGCGGAGCTCCCTATGGAGCCACGAAGCGTGTGAGGGGTGTGCCGAAATGGGTGTGGGTGACGCATGCGGGCGCGGGCACTGGGGCCTTCGGTGGAGCTCCCTATGGAGCCACGAAACGTGTGAGGGGTGTGCCGAAATGGGTGTGGGTGACGCATGCGGGCGCGGGCACTGGGGCCTTCGGTGGAGCTCCCTATGGAGCCACGAAACGTGTGAGGGGTGTGCCGAAATGGGTGTGGGTGACGCATGCGGGCGCGGGCACTGGGGCCTTCGGTGGAGCTCCCTATGGAGCCACGAAACGTGTGAGGGGTGTGCCGAAATGGGTGTGGGTGACGCATGCGGGCGCGGGCACTGGGGCCTTCGGTGGAGCTCCCTATGGAGCCACGAAACGTGTGAGGGGTGTGCCGAAATGGGTGTGGGTGACGCATGCGGGCGCGGGCACTGGGGCCTTCGGTGGAGCTCCCTATGGAGCCACGAAGCGTGTGAGGGGTGTGCAGAAATGGGTGTGGCTGACGCATGCGGGCGCGGGCACTGGGGCCTTCGGTGGAGCTCCCTATGGAGCCACGAAGCGTGTGAGGGGTGTGCCGAAATGGGTGTGGGTGACGCATGCGGGCGCGGGCACTGGGGCCTTCGGTGGAGCTCCCTATGGAGCCACGAAACGTGTGAGGGGTGTGCCGAAATGGGTGTGGGTGACGCATGCGGGCGCGGGCACTGGGGCCTTCGGTGGAGCTCCCTATGGAGCCACGAAACGTGTGAGGGGTGTGCCGAAATGGGTGTGGGGGACGCATGCGGCCGCGGGCACTGGGGCCTTCGGTGGAGCTCCCTCTGGAGCCACGAAACGTGTGAGGGGTGTGCCGAAATGGGTGTGGGTGACGCATGCGGGCGCGGGCACTGGGGCCTTCGGTGGAGCTCCCTATGGAGCCACGAAACGTGTGAGGGGTGTGCCGAATTGGGTGTGTGGGTGACGCATGCGGGCGCGGGTACTGGAGCCTTCGGTGGAGCTCCTATGGGGCTACGAAGCGCTGCACTTCGGGCGCGGCCAAACCGACCCCTGGCAAACCATACCCTTGCGTAACGAGTTTTGCGCTTTCGAGGTCCATGCGGTCCGCGCGTGCGTTGGCTGCAGACTCGAGCAAAACGAATTGCCCACGCGCGAAGCGCTCTCGGGGCACGACCGGCGCCGCCCCAAAGGAATTCGCAAACAGAAGTCATGAAGTGCAGCAAGTGTGCCGCGCAGCTTCCTCGATCGAGTCGGAATGTGTGCTTGTTTGGCGGAGTTGGCGAAGGAGCAATGGGAGCATCGCTGCCATTCTTGCGCGTGCGTCTACAATGTTTTCAGATGCGGCACCATCGCATCTGCATCTTGGGGCGCGAGCGGCTTCGCAACTAGAGGAAACGTATGATTGCCCGCTGACATTTTTCGGTGCTACTGTTGACTCGATCATCTTAACCACTCGCGTGCGTTTTGTGTTTGTCTCAGAATCAATGAATGCTCGACAGTGGCCCCTCGCGGAAATTGCAGGGATTTGACAACAACTCGCCGTCGATTTCGGCTGACGCCCGGGGCCCCGCTTTCCTAGGTTACTGAGAATGTTAGGATATGCGGGGGTTGCCAGACGATTGATGCTGGCGGTCGGACTCCGGAGCTCGCGGTTTCCCTCGAGCGAGCTGGGCGAGGCCCCCCCCCCTCCCCCCCGAAGCCGCAACGAGGCTCCGAACAAAAAATCTTCTGAGGCACCCAAAAGAGCTCCGAGAGGGCTCCAAGCCGACCCCCAGTGGGCCCCAGGTCAAGGTGCACGGTGCATCATGCAACCGCAATGGCATGGCGGGGGACGTTGCTGTTGAGCACGACGCCGCGCCGTGGGGCAAACGGCAATGCATGCCACATCGAGGAAAACCTTACCCTCTTGCTTCAAGGGAGCACGCGGAAACAATACGACGAAAAAGTGTGCATGCAAATGTCGCCTGCAGGAGCCTCCTCGGGACTCTCTCGGGGTTCTCTCGGGGCATCCTCGGGGCTTCAGGACAGCCCCAGCGCGGCCCAAGACGGCTCCAGGAGGGCACCGGCCGTGGCCCACGCAACGGCCCAAACTCATGTTGCACCATGCATCCTGATGCGGGCCCTCCAAACATGTATTTGGACCCCTTCTGATGGGTGCCCTCTGGGGCGTTCTTTGGGGCCCTCAATGGGTTCGAGGGGGCTGCGGGTGGGCCTTGGGGAGACCCCCAGGGGGGCTCCAGGAGGACCCCGGATGGATCCCCAGATGGCCCAGAGCCAAAAGCATTTTGAATATTGGATTTGGGCCCTCTTGGTGGGCAACTAGATTTTATTAAAGCCGTATTAGCGAATTATCGGCGACACGGGCCCCCTCCGGCTTCGGGCGGGTTTCAGGAAGTCCCGGAGAATGCCCCACGGGGCATCAAGTGAACCCCGAGACATTCCTGAATCAGGATGCAGCGCGCGTCCTAACTTTGGATTTTCTTGGGGTCCAGGCGGGGCTCTCCCGAGGTCCTCTTGTGGGCCTCGCGGGGCCCACTTGGGGCCCCCTTGAGCCCTCAGGCAGGCTTCGAGAAATTGTTGGCGCTCCGCGTATCCCCGCCAGCCCGTCCAATAAATCACCAGGCGACTTGCCCTGATCATCAGGAGGAGCGATGAGGGTGAAGGGATGAGCCAGGAGGGAGGGGTGATATACAATAGCAGTCGAATACGAGAGTGGTCATGGACAGCAGTGTTCATATACGCAAGTGGTCGTGCACAAGAGGCCCTCTTGGGTATCTCTTGGGCCCCCTTGGGGCCCTCGTGGGGCTCGCTGAGGGCCGTCTTGAGGCCCTCTAGGGGTCCCCTCGGAGCATTGCCCGGGCCCTCCAAGGCCTTCCAGTGCGATCCGGAGGGCTTCAAGCGGGCTCAAGACGGTTCCAAGAGAGCTTCAAAGTTTGTCCATATATTTGAAATTTGGAGGCCCTCCCGAGGCTCTCTTGGAACCCTCTTGAGGCCCTCCGAGATTGCATTGGAAGGCCTGGAGGGCCCCGAGAGGGCCCCCCCGAGGGCCCCCGACCAGGAAACCTCCGGGGGGGGTCGCCACGGTAGCCTCCGGTTTGGGCGCCCCCTCGTCACGGAAAAAACAAAAAAAATGGAAGAAAAAACGAAATAAAAAAACAAAAAAAAAAACATTAAACCCCCTCCGGTTAAAAAAAAAAAAAAATAAAAAAAAAAGAAAAAAAGTTAGCGCCGGGGCCCCCCCCGACTCGCACGAAATAAAAAGTGTGAACAAAAAAGGAAAACCGAAAAAAAAAAAAAAAAAGAAAAAAAAAAAGGAAAAAAAAAGTAAAAAAAAAAAGAGTTAAACAAAAAAAAAAAAAAAAGAAAATAAAAAAAAAAGTGGAAAAAAAAAGAAAAAGAGAAAAAAAAAAAAAACATAGCAAAAAAAACAAAAAAAAAAAGACAACAAGAGCCTCTGGTTTAGGCACAAGTCGGGAAACAACTGCGAGGGCCGCGGCCCTTAGTAAGTCTTCGGGGTGTTTGCAACAGCTTGCAGGTAGCTTGCACTCGGCTTGCAAAGCGTTTACAACCTAGCAATGTTACTTGTAATCACGCGATCCTATTTCCACCCGCCCCTCATCTTTTAGCGTGTTTAGCGTCGGACGGACATCGCGGTTAACCCGAGCGATCTTGGTTAAGCGTAATTCAGAGGGGGTGGATAGCTTATATTGGGAAGTCGATTCGCGCGGTTAGCGTTCTCACTTACTTTTTCGCTTGTAAGGGGGGTAACGTAAGTTAGGGTTTGTAGGTTAGACGTGGAGTTAGCTAACCCAGCTATCCTAGTTAGGGGGTCGCACATTTCGGAGGGGACCATTCCGAATTTCGATGCAGCTGAGCCAATATTTGATTCGCGAACGGATGTTTTCTGGACTGTGTGAGTCAGGGGGTGACTAGGTGTATATCGATTATTTTCACGGTGATGGGGGGGAGAGGGATGCCACTCATCATCACGTAGCCGTTCTGTAGCCGTATGAGTTTCCTTTTTTTTGGTTGTCCAGCGAGAACTTCACGCATGGAGAAAGCACTGCAAGCTTGCGGTGACACTATTACACAGATGATCGGACAGTTTTTAGGCGGCCAGTCAAATCACAAGCACACCCAGATCACGTCAGCCCTGAGCAACCTGAAGAAGATGCTTCTGCAGCACGACCTGGCGTATGAGCTCGTCATACCAGCGAAAAGCTTGAATTGTCATTTTCAAAATCGGCACGGTATCGGAGTTGACAGCGACGCAGTGCACAAGTTACTCAACATGATTATTTCAATTGGGTTTGATATTGAAAAGACTCGTGAATCTGTATGTTTCGAGGTCTCCAAAGACCCATCGAAGTTCAAGAAGCAAGTAGAGTTCAACAAAACACTTGCCACATCGAGCAGTGGAGGGCTTGCAGATGTGAACCCTGCAGACTGCAAGTATTTGACCGTTGCTGGCAGCCACACGTTGCAGCTGTTGCGGTGCATCATCTTCGGCTGTACGAGCGAGAACGAACACATCACTGACCAGACGGGCAAGATAGTCCAGGACGGAGGGGCGGTAACCAGCCAACAGCGCACGAGAGTCATAGTTTCGACCCTTGGGTTGAAACCGTGGCGCGCGTACGCTGTTGCTGGTCACCCCTCCGTCTAGGAGAAGGCGTTTGCCTTCTGCGACTCTCTCAGGAAGCCCTGCACCGAGGGGTACACGTGGTTTGTGATCAGGGCCGAGGTCGAGGAGGCGTTCCCAGAGCTGCCGACGCTGTTCGTGGAGGGCGGCAACGCAGACCACGGGACGAGCACCACCCAGTCGAAGATCCAAGCACTCTTGCAAGTTCACGGCATGGGCCAGAGGAATTTGCTGAGTTGCCAAAGCTACAAGTGGAAAGAGATCGAGCAGGCGATGGAGAAGACAAAACCACATTTGCGCGGCCAAGTTGGCGACATGATCGAGTTTCTGAAAGTGTACAGCGGTGGAGACAATGCACCGTTGCTGCTAGACGTCGCTGCATATGCGAAGTGCGTCGGGGATAAGATGCGCGACGTGCATGGGACCACGTTCAAGATGCTATCACAGGTGCCGTTCCTACAGGGACCTACCTTCATTGGCGCATGCGTGAAAGCATGCATGGTGTGCCCAGCGCAGTACGCCAAGAACGGGGTTAGCAAGCTCATCAGCAGCTCCGACTTCTCCTCGCTCAGCCAGCCCGCCAGCAAGCTGAAAGCCGACGCCCTGGAGATTTGCACCGCCACGGAGGTCGCGGAGGCATGGCTATCAAAAGTACCTGGCATCGACCCTGGAGTTTCGGCCAGGCTGATCGGGGACATGCAAGTGAGATCAATCATGACGTGCCTCAAGAAAAAATCGAAACCCACGAAGAACTACGAGACACTGAATGAGGTCCACGCGCAGTTCATGGTGGATGCGCGGGCGGCGCAGCCGCAATGCATGGAGGTTAAGCCGACTCCGATCGAGGCCGAGGCCGAGGAGGACATCAACGAGCGCAAGGCCGCGTCCGCTGGCGTCGTCCAGTTCTCCAAGGGCGGCACGCTGAGCGACCGCGTGATGCAGAACAATGGCCTCGTTGTTGGTAAGAGGGTGTGGCATAAGACTGACCACAAGACGGCGCGCGTCATCCAGAACCTCGAGAGCGGCAAGGCCACGCTCGTGAGCCAGGAGTGGTGGGACGAGGACATGCGTCGGCGGAAGCAGAAGACGTCCAGCACGCCTGTGGAGAAGATGGAGCTGGTCGTGTCTTTCGGCTGCGTGGTGGACGAGTGGGAGGCTGCTTTTTTTGTTGATTGATCTCTCCGCCCTCATGCTGCTATCAACTGCACGTATACGTGTAGTTGATAGCCACATGAGGGCGGCGATGGCGGTAACGTCGGCGACAATGACGACAATCTGCGCGAGGGGGGGCGGATGAAGCCTCAAAAAAAAAAAAAACGGCTGTTCGACGAGTAGCCGACCTTAAGACGACGGCGGCGTTGGCGACGACGACGGCGACGACGACGGCGACGACGACGAGGACGACGCCGACGACGATCGGGGACGACGACGACGACGAGGGCGACGACGACGACGACGAGGACGACGGCGACGAGGAGGAGGAGGAGGAAGACGACGACGACGACGACGATGAAGACGGTGACGACGACGAGGACGACGATCGTCGTCTTCGTCGTCGTCGTTCTCCCCGAGGAGAACGACGACTACGAATAATTAAGAGCGCTCTCAGCTGGTCCCCGTCCCCGCCGAGATCATCACCAATGTGTCCAACGTGTTCGAGCAGGCATTGGGTAACGACCAATGCGCGATCGAGGAGTTCAAGGCCCAGGTGCACGCGCCTTGCCGTGCTTTGCCACTGATGATACGGATGCGGATGAGGACGGCGAGGAGGAGGATGATAAGAGGGAGGATGATGATGATGAGGAGGAGGACTGGCTGGGCTGGGCACTCGGCGGAGACCTGGTCAACGCAGTCTTGGGGTCCAACGGGCTGGACTCATTCTGGGCCCAACGGAGGGCCCTGCCCGAAGGTTCCGTGCACCCCAGCCAGGTAAACCCCACGAGGGAAGGAGGGGTGACGGAGGAGGATGAGGAGGATCCCCCATGTAGTGCTTGCCCCCCCCCATGTGCGATGCGCGCTGAAGCACGCCTTCGCGCGCTACCGCGCCGAGGTCACCGTTGCATCTACCAAGATGTCGAAGAAGGTCGTGAGCAACACTGGTTATAAGAAGGGTGAGCTCATCTTAGTCCCCTTTACCCCATTTATCTCCCACAACACGAAAGTGCCCGCAAACGCTGTCGAGGTGCCGTCGGCGCTGGAGGATATCGATACGAAGGTGCACGTGTCCCCGAAGTTTGAGGCCCCGTCCCCCCAGAGCGATGAGAGCAATACATTCGTCGTTCCGTTTTGGTGCGTGGCTTCAAACCCTGACAGCGCTGCTGTGAATATGGTTCGCTCGACAGTGTCCGTGAAGATACAAGTCATCATTGGAGAGCGCCCCGCCCACTCTGAAGTGGCGATCCCCGCGCTGGCGAACACTAGGAAGATTGCTGCGGGGAGCGAGCTATTCGTCAAGCCAGGTGCACCCACTAGCAAGGAGGCCGACGCTTCTAAGAAGCGCAGGACTTGCTGAGTCCACAGCCGGGAGGCGCAGAGTTTTGCATCGCATTGCGCAGCACGAGGATGTTTTTTTCAGGAGCACTGCGTGCTGCAGGCTCGCGGTTCGGGCGTTAGTCGGGGAGGGGTGGCGGGAGGGAAGGATGGGAACTCAAGGGGTGGAGGCGGCTTCCGCTCTGAACCATGATGGGCGCAGCAAGTAGGAGGGTGGAGTTTGCCGCCCACGCGGATCGGTTCGCTTGGCCCGCCTCTCAATGTCGCTGCATCGATGCATTTTTTTGAGACAGCGGCTCTGACGAGAGGTGGCCGCATCCGACAACTGCGGATCACCGCGACGCAAGTGCAGAGCTGCGGTGCCTTCAATGACAAGGCTAGGCGCGATGATAAATGCAAAGAAGGTCCCAGACCCCCCAAAAGAGCCCCAAGAGGGCCCCACGACGCTCCAAAAGAGCACCAAGAAGCCCCAATAAGGCCCTAAGAGGACCTCAGGAGAGCCCCAAGAAAGAGCCCCAGGAGGCCCCAAGAGGGACCCAAAAGAATCCCACGAGGGCCCCAAGATGCCTCCAAGTTTCGGAACGCACGCGAGTTTAAGATAAATCAGTGCAACAGCCATTACGAGTCACCGAAATACCCCTCACCTCCCATCGAAGCATTATCGCAACTTGCGCAGATGTTCACCTTAAATTTTAATGCAGGAAGCTATGTGTGATGCTTGTGCTCTCGAAGACGGCTGCGCGACTGCATGCGTTCTGGATGGGCTGGTGGGGATACGCAAAGCATCAAGACTAGTTCGGTTTTTGTTGTCAGCATTTTTCAATTTCGAGGTTCGTGGAGTTCGTGGGTATGGGGGGGAGTGGCAGGGCGCGTGGGATTCCACTGTCATGTCTGCGTGCGGTTATCATCGCGCCTACCCTGAGCATACCGCCTGCCCTTATCATCGCGCCTGTCCTTATCATCGCGCCGCAGCTCTATCTGGGGTTCATGGGAGTGATCTGGGAGGCCTCTTGGGGCCGTCGTAGACCGCATTGATCAAAAAGATAGGGGGGGGGGCAATTCTTGCCCCCCCTCGGAGGCTCAACACTGCCGTCTTGGGACCCTCTTGGCCCGCTCTTGGAGCGCTCTTGGGCGCTTTCGGGGCCGTCTTGGGGCTCTCGTGGGCCCCTCTTGGGGCTGGCTCGGGCCATCTTGGGGCCATCTTGATGCCTCAAGAGCCCTTCGCATGCGAAAAAACGAGAATGCAACAACCATTGATTTCCCTTATGTGTTTGAAGGATGTTGGCCTCTTGGGGGGGTCCTTGGAGGCATCGGGAGGCACTTGAAACCGTCTTGGGGCAGTCTTGAGGCCTCTTGGACGCGTGTCGGATGCTATCTTGACCCGTATACCGCTATCTTGGGCCATCTTGGAAGCCATCTTGCGCTCTCGGAGGCCCTCTTGGAGCCATCTTGGGCCATCTTGGACGCTGCTTTGGGCCCGTTCCCCCCCCCCGTCCAATTGCAGGGAGGGGGGGGGGGAGGTGCACCTCCCGAGCAGGGGAAGGCAGGAGGTTGGAAAGGGAAACGTCCTAGACCACCTGCGCCCAGAGGGCTGGTGGGATTACCGACCTGGCACCCTGGTCGCGGCGCTAATCGTAGATGTCGAGATGGGGCCCGAGGGGGGACAAGACCTGTGATATAGTGCGCGTGTAATAGGAGACGCGCGCCTCTGCACGGCACAAAGGATGTGAATTCTGGGGCCCTCCGAAGACACAGAGGGGGAGGTGGGGGCGGGGGGAGGGACGGAGAGGGGAGGGATGGAGGGAGGGAGGGAGGCACATATGTATATATATATATATACATAAATATAAAAAAATATACGTACACAGATATAACTATATATATATATATATAGAGAGAGAGAGAAACACAAACACAAGCAAACGGGTGGGAGAGGGAGGGAGAACGATATAAAGAGAGATAGAGAGATATATAGAGAGACGGAGGGAAAGGGAGATGTATAGGGAGACGGGAGAGGGAGAGAGAGAACGAGAGAGAGAGGGGTATGGCATTTGGGTTACATTTTTGGGCATTGCTGTAAAGCGGCAACCAATCATCCCCGCTCCAACCACCCGTCCTCCTCAATCCTCTCACGCGCCCAATGCTGCCTCCGCTGCGTAGCTCATTGAGGCGCCAGATTTCCACGTCTGCGACGGGCAGTGCGAATCGTACCACTCATGGTGTCCATCGATGGCGGCTATGTGCTCGTCGCTGCGCCTGGCACTGTCCCGAACCCTGCCTCGTCTTGGTGTGTGAAGCCTTCAGTTGTTGATGGCATCTCGTTCGTGCAGTGCGACAAGGGCGATGCCAGGTTCAAGCGCTTCCTGTCGCAGAAGCTGGACATGGTGGATGCGCTCTCCAGGGCGCGCAATAACATGGTGGACGAATTGATGGATGAGGCCAACAGGAATCGCGTCGCAAATGACGAGATCATGACCATTGACGTCCAGGGTCCAGTGTCCAAGAGGCCCAGGAAAGATGCGTTCGATGACATCGCCGACTGGGTCGAGGTCACCGTGAAGCTCGTTGGTGGGGGGACTCGGTCGTGCAAAGTACGGACTAGTGCCAACCACAGGGACAAGCTGCACGTGGAGTGCAGCGCCGACGCGATGGACCTGCTGACGAAGGACCCAGCCCCCCCTGACCAAGACGTGGCCGACCCCGTCATTACACACCCGCACGTGAAATGGATGAGGTACAGGCACTCGCTGGTCACCTACTACTTCAATACGGACACACAGAAAATGGCGAGCAGGAGCATGAAGGTCGAGACGGGGACGCCCGAATTCGTGCAAAGCAAGATCGACATGTACGGCCAAATACTGGAGGATTTCTACCAGATGCGCCACAACAAGTCGTGAGTGTTGAGACTGGGTGTCTGATGTCAGGCTGGTTGGCGTGCACGCGCAGGGGTAGCGGCGCGCTGTGCCTGTATGCACTATGTAAGGAATTTGCACTGGCGTGGCTCTGTGTCGGGCTGGTTGGCGAGCAGGGGGCACCTGTAGTTTGGTGCGCGGCTGCACGTCGCCCTCGCTCAACCGCGCTAGGCGGTGATATCATGTAGCGGTATGCTATGCGCGCATGCGGTTGCAGTCCGCAGTATCATTCAAGTTGGGCTCGTGATGAAATGACCAATCGGAGCCCGTGTCGATCACACAACCTATGTCGAAATGTGCCCGCGACCCCCTCGATCAGCGCGGCTAGACTGTCAGGGCACGCAGGGGCCGACCACCGACGTATGATATCTTCGCATTGCGCGAACCTCTGCTCAGAGGTTCGCGCAATTGCGCGAATCTCTGCTCAGAGGTTCGGTATCCGCCAACTCATCTTCATAAGATAACTTAAAGTTATCGTACGTTGGCGGATGCGCGAACCTCTGAGCAGAGGTTCGCGCAATTGAGCGAACCTCTGAGCACAGGTTCGCGCATCAGAGAGATGCCACTGCGTGTTCTCATGTGTTGCGTGCGATGTGGCTTTCCACCCTCGCCCCACGCACTCCCTCCCCATCATCTCTCTCCATATCCCCCGCCACTGGCGTAGCTGGTTTGGCTCGCAACGGCCTGTTTACCATTGGTTCGCCACGCGCCTCGCGCCGCAGCATGGGCGACGCCGTCCCCGTCGCCACCCGCCTCATCGGCATGATCAACGAGCGGGTCAGGTTCATTGGGGCTCAGGCTTCAGCAGGGCTGAACATGGATGCGGCCAAGCAATCGCAGGTTCGCGCCCTGGTGCAGACGATCTCCACGACGAACGACGTGACGTACGCCGTGGCAACCGCCGTCACGGCGGCCATTGTTGGAGGGCCATGGACCCCTGAGCAGGTCACCACGCTTGCGACGGCGCTGAGCGACAGGGCAGCGTCGCTCGAGGGAGAGGCCACTTCCACGACCCAAGCGCGGCCTCAGCAGAAAGCCAAATACATCCATAACTTCTTCACTCGCACGGACTACGAGACCTTCTTGAACGCGCACCTCAGCGCCCAGGCCAAGACGGAGGTCATGGCCGCTCGCATGCACAAGGTGGGCGTGTCATGCCCGTCGGAAGACTTGCAGATGAGGGGGGTGGGCATCCTCATTGCATGCAGCACGGAGCTATCGTCTAGCAGCCTGACGGGCAATCGTAAGAAGCTCATGTGCAAGCAGCTCCAGCCGGAGATTAAGAAGCTCGACAAGACGAAGAGGTACCCGTACAGCCACGAGAAGGAACTCAAGGCCCACCCTCAGTTGATGGGCCAAGGGAGGTGGGATTACGCGTACACCGCCGACGACCCGCCAGTCCAGCCTAACGCGGGACAGGTCGAGATGATCGAGGCCGTGTTCCAGGGCATGTGCTGCAGGAAGTCCAGCAACCAGGTGGGGGACAAGCGCGCTGATCACCAGACGCAGCCTGGACCCCTGGCAGTGGCTCAGCCTTCAGCCTTCGGCCCGAGCGGCCAGCCACAGGGTACCGACTTCATGCAGATGCTGATGATGACCATGCAGACCATTTGCCAATCTATCAACGGTTCTGGTCAGCGAACCATCGCCGACGGCAGCGGGGCGGGCTCATCGGGCCTGCACGCGCTCAAGCCCCAGCTGGGGAGCCCCCCCCAGCCAATGCAAAGGTGCTGAGCATGGATGCGACTCCGCCCATTGGCGGCGGCGGCGTGTCCAACGGTGACCCAACCTCCGCCTGGGGTGCGAGCTCGGCGGGCGACTCTCCTGCAGCGACGGACCAGGCTCCCTCAGGGGCGGCTGCGGCAGCCGACGACGAGGCCGCCGCCTTGGAGGAGTCGATGAGGCGCGCTTCCCACGAGGCGAAGAGGAGGAGGAAGGCTGCGAAGGACGGTGCCGACGAGGCCCAGAGCGCGGCCACGAACACGGACAAGGGCTGCACGGGCAAGGCCAAGGCCAAGGGGAAGCCCAAGGCGAAGGCCAAGGGCAAGCCCAAGTCCAAGGCCGCGCCGTCCAACGGCGGGGAGGGGGTTGGGCGGCAGGCACTATGCGACGTAATGTGTATAGCGTGCGTGCTCCCCCCAAGCGTCCGCCCGCTCAACGGGGCCCCGAGAAGGCTCCATGAGGGGCACGAGGGGTGATGAATCGGAGTCGGAGTCGCAACAGATGCCAGATTATACGACTGGACCCTGTCATTTGCATTCGTCTATGCACATGCTATACCATATGAATGCAGGCAGGCAGAGAAGGAGGGGGGGAGAAAGAGGAGTTGGGTGTGGATGAGGAGGATGAGGACGAGGAGCAGGTTTACAGGGGGGCCCTCCAGGGCCTTGCGCGAGCATGGTAGGAGGGAGCGGATGAGTAGGCATGAGGGGGGGAGGGGGTGGATGGGGCGGTCGCTCCTCGGGCCATGGGTTGGGCAGGTGCCGATGCGAAACCGCTCAAGCACAGCGTCGACTACAAGGCCTACCTGAGGCCGACCGATTGCAAAGGGAGGACCATCGGTGCATACACGTCTCGCGCATACACCTCAGCCATCACTCTTGCGAAGCACGCGGGTCACACTGTTGAGGATCAGAAGCGCATCGGCAGGGAGGCTTATCAGAAGGCCGTCCTTGTGTTTAAGAAGCATGGGGCGTGATTGTGCACACCTCTCACTCTCCTACTCCGTCCTGCTGAACACCTCCCTATCTCTCTACCTCCCCTCGCTCCCTAATGACACCCTCGCGAAGCATGTGGGGTGCAT